>OY019130.1:41021942-41176942 GCA_955652365.1 Eristalinus aeneus
TCCAGACTAAATCCTTAGTTTTCATTTTAGGGATTACTGTTGATTTTTTGGCTTCTCGGGTACGTATACTATATGCCATCTCGACAATTTGGTTTGGGGTGGAATCAATTAAACCGGCGCAAATCGTTTTTGCTCTATCACCCATGTCAGTTTGATCTTCCGCAGGCAGGTGCACAACAAGATTTCCTTCAGTGCTCTTTTGCAGAAGTCGATCAAGCTGGCTTTCGAGGCGCTTATTAACTTCTTCTAGGCGGACAACTTTTTCCTCGAGTTCTTCTTGTTGCAACGTTAGAGCTGAGATTTGATTGAAGAAAATCTGAAGGTCTGCCTTTAAGGCAAGTTGCTCAACGAGTTTTTTATTATTTTCTAAAATAATTTCTAGTATTCTCTCAGCACTCAAACCACAAGAGGAATCCATAGCAAGTGTGGTGTCGTTTGTTCTCAGGATCTGGTGTCGTTTTTCGTTTCCTGGTTGTTCTGGAGAGGTGTTTGCAATTCGTCTTTTAACCATTTATAGGTAAGTCTACGATTTAAGTTTCTTTTTAGTTTTAGCGGCTAAAGAGTAAAGAACTTACTTGCAGTTTGCTATTATAAGATAAAGATCGGTTTTATGAACAAATTAACTAGGTTCTATCTTTTTATTTTGCACTATCTTACTTCAATTTTACGATCTAATACGGAGAATAAAAATAGTTCCACTTCGACCGATCGCAATGTTCGTGTATATCATGCAGGAAAAGTCGGAAGTTGCTCAAATATTTAAAAATTTCAAGACAATGGTTGAAAATCAAACTGGCAAACAGATTAAAAAGTTGAGATCCGATAATGACTTAGAATTCTGCAGTGCAAAAATGAAAACCATGTGTAATTCATCAGACGTCAGCACCTTATAGTCCGCAACAGAACGGAAAGGCTGAAAGGATGAATAGGAGCCTAGTTGAGAAAGCTCGAACTTGAATGGCAGATGCGAATTTAAAAAAGTTTTACTGGGCTGAAGCAGTAAATACTGCAGCATATCTCTTACACAAAACAACTTGCAACAAACTAGGTAATAGCTTACCTGAAGAAGTATAGACAGGTATTCAAAAAAGTTTGAAACATTTGCGTGTGTTTGGATGCGTTGCCATGGTTCTAATACCGAATGCACTTAGAAAGAAATGGGACCAAAAATCTAAGAAGTGTATGTTGTTGGGATACTGCGAAAATACGAAGTTATATACTTTATATGATACAGTTGATAAGAAGATGTACATAAGCCGTGACGAGATTTTTATTGAAAACGAGATGTTTTTCAATAAAAATGAAATGAAAATTGAATCGAAGCGCAGCAACTATAAGGGCACATCAGATGATAGTGATTAAGTGAGGATTGAATTTAATCCTATTAACATTCTAGAAATCACAATCATGATGCAGAAAATGAAGATACGCTTTTTGCTGATAACGAAGACCATTTAGGTGATATTTCAATTTTTGAACAGGGCATTGACATTCTAGATGTTGATACGGATAGCTCAAGTGATTTTGCAGGATTTGAGTCATGTGGAGAGACAACAACCTGACATGAGTGAATATATTACATATTGCGCATTTCAAAATGGAAATGATCCCGATGACTATATGGAGGCCACAAACAGAGAAGATAGGCAAAACTGGCTACGGGCAATTGCTGAAGAACTAAAGTCATTAAAAGAGAATAATACTTGGACAACTGTTGATTTACCTATAAGAAGTATAGTTGGATACTGCGATTCTGATTTTGCAAATGGATGAGAGGAAATCAATAAGTGGCTACATTTATTTAAAAAGAGGAGGAGCTATCTCGCGGGGTTCAACAAAGCAAGTTTCTGTGGCACTATCAACGTGTGAAGCTGAGTATATGGCACTTGGAAATGCAGTTCAAGAAGCGCTGATAAGAAGAGTGGAAGAAGAGATTTTGGGTACTCAATCTGAAGACACAACAAATTTTTGCAACAATAATAAAGCAATACATCTAGCCTTGAACGAAGCCTTTCAGAAACGTACAAAACAAAACAAACAGTACAAAATATAGATGTGCGGCAACATTTCAT
Source organism: Eristalinus aeneus (assembly GCA_955652365.1). Lineage (NCBI taxonomy): Eukaryota > Metazoa > Arthropoda > Insecta > Diptera > Syrphidae > Eristalinus > Eristalinus aeneus. Next base: position 41,024,015 of record OY019130.1, read on the forward strand.
CCGTGATACAATAGTTAGCAATAAAATTAAGTTGGTACCTTTGAGCTCGGAAAGAATGGTAGCTGATATCTTCACAAAGCCATTTCCTAATATAAAAATTAATAATTCTGTTAAATTAATGGGGTTTGATAATTATTTAAGTGAGGATGTTGAAATAGAAAATTAATTATTATAAATATTTGGCATCACTCGAATTCTATAAAAGTACAACTCCCATTTTGAAAATGAAATGTCACATACTTATATATATATAATATACTTATTTAGATTCCTCGAGTTTTTATTCACTAAGATTTTTCCAACTTCACAAATTCCATCAGAAAGTGCTCTAAAGTGCATTCACCTTCCCCACAGGCGTCGCAAAGACTGTCATCAACAACATCAAGACTGCACTTGGTCAACCTGCATTCTGGAGAGGCCTGCCATCTCTAGTTGTGCTGTTGGGGGACCCAACCGTAGAAAGAGCTTATAACCAAGGATGCGGGTAGTCCCAAGGTCGGTACAAATGCCTTTTTTGAACCTTGCCTATCTACTTCATCAAATTGCAAATATAAGAATTATGCAAATTTTAGGGCATGGGAGAAGGATAAACACCCGAAATATATTATAAACGCACGCTAAGCAAACGTAGAGGATTTATTTCAGCTAGGCTCGTCATGCAACGAGAAGATTGTAACCAGCATGTGAAAAGAAAGCGTGTAAAGGATATGAGGAAATGTTTGATTATGCTTTAAGGCAGAGTTGATGGATGCACTCGACATTCTTACACCAGCACCAGTTCTAGTACAAGTAGATTCTGGAAAGGCGCATTCATGTTCTAGTGAACTGCGGCTTCTTCTTCTTCTTGTTTCGCTACAGTTCGGGAGGACCTGGGCTAAACCAACATGCCTCTCCAGCTAGCAGGATCTTTCACTAGCTGATTCCAATTGCGCACTCCAAGTTGGTTAAAGTCCTTCTCCAATTGTGTGCGCCACCTTAGCCTTGGCCGTCCTCCTTTGCGTTGTCCCAATGGCTCTGATTCGAAGAACTGCGGGTGCCCAAAATAAATTTGACGACATTCATTCAGGCTGAGCGCCTTCTTCAGTATCTGAATGTGGACAGCGACAACTATAATAAAGCATGGGATATTCTCATTGCCAGGTACGACCACAACAGAGAGTCCCATATCGGTGCACAGCTGAAGAGCCTTTTCGGTCAAACAACACTACCCAACAAAGGCGCCCCCGGGTTAAAAAAAAGTTGGTTGACATCACCACGGAGAGCTTGCATTTATTGAAAAACCTTAAGCTACCAGTCGACACATGTAATGCGATTACCATATACATAGTCCTACAAAAATTGCCGTGGTTCACTAAAATGTTATGGGATCAGCAAATTGGAGCAAGGAAAAAGTTACCCAAAGTGGAGGAATTCACTGAATTCCTGGAAACAAGGTTCCGGACTTTGGAAGTGGCCAACCAACAAAACCCGAAAAATAATTTCAAACCAAGTTCATCGAAAAATTCACGGTATGCATGGAAAACAATAACAGATGAATATACATGCAGCGTGTGCAGTAAAGGTAAGTATTCGCTCCGGCAATGCAGTAAATTCATTAAGATGTCCATAGTTGAGCGGGATGGACCAGTCAACCAAATTGGCGTGTGTCGTAACTGTCTGGCTTACACACGACACTACAATACCCCAGCCATATCCGATGCTATTACTGTCGGCAAAGACATAACTCCCTCCTGCATACTTACTCACAAGTGGACTCTTCCAACCATTTCCGACATCAACAGAATCAAACACTCTTTTTTTTTGATTGATTTGATTTTTATTATTTAAGTTATTAATTAACAATAATCATGTGTTTCTGTGAAGCCCTAGAAGGCTTTTCTGCAGAAGGTTGCGTTACTAATATAAAAAATCTGTTTAAGTAAACTTAGTTCAATATAAACATAATTCATGATATACAATACAATTCATAATAAAATTATACAATTCAACAACAAATTAAATTGTTAAATAAAAGAATTAAAAACAATTTTAACTATTGACTTTATAGTTTTTAAATGTTTGTGTTATTCAGAAGGAAACTTTTTATTCGAGATTTTCTTATTCTTCTATTTGAAATACTTCTTAGACCTTGAGGTAGGGTGTTGAGGATTTTTGGTACACTGCACTTTAACTCTCTGTTGCCGTAGTTTTTGTGGAAACGGGGTTCATGTAGCATACCTTGAGCCCGTCTTCTGGTATTAAGTCCATGCTGATTTGCACGATAAACCGGCTGTCTTCGTAGTACTCCAGGATTAAGGTCATCTTAAAGATGTCGTTTACCGAGAGAATTTTAAAATTTGATTGCTCTGGAGTGTTGCCTTGGTGATATGGAGCTATCTTTTTGAGTGCTGCATCTTGGAGTTTTTTAATTTTGTTGAGATGTTGTGGCAAAAGCACTGCCCCAAGCAAGAATGCCATACCTTAGTTTAGATTCCACCAAAGCATAATAAACTTGTCGTAACACTGGCGATGTGGCATGAAATTTTAAATGTGTAAGTGCGTACAAAGCTTTTTTAAGACTTGCGCGCAACTTATCAATATGCGTATCCCACGGAAAATTGCTGTCAATTGTGACGCCAAGATATTTATAGTTTTCAACAATCTCAATTGGACAACTTATTGATCTGTTACAGGAGTTGTTTCTGTAGAGTATTGGTTCTTGGGTGGCTTTGAATTGCGGACTTCGTATGTGCATCATCTTAGTCTTTGACGCATTGATCACAAGTCCGTGATCGTGACAACATTTGACTGCCCTGTCAAACTCTTTCATTATTATTTCGGTTGCCGTATGCAGAGATCTATGACGCACCACTATCGCTGTACCGTCTGCAAAAGCAAATGGTATTGCCTGTTTAAGTACTCGTAAGAGCTCGTTAGTGTATAAAATAAACAGAATTGGTCTCATTTTAGACCCTTGCGGGACTCCATATTGTACACTTTCGTTCTTACTGCACGTTTGGTTTATCTTTACACAGAATTGTCTATTATGTAGATATTCTTTAAACCAATTCGCAACCAATCCTCTTATCCCAGCATGCTCTTGTGCTTCGATTAGCTTGCCATGATTCAGGGTATCAAAAGCTTTACTGAAGTCTACGCATAACACTAAGACATGATGGCTTTTATTTAAGCTTTCGTTGATACAGTTTGCGAATTCACCTAATAACTTGCCAGTACTTTTATTCTTCTGGAATCCATACTGACTTGAGTGTATGAGAGAATTCTTTGCGATAAAGTCTTGTAGTTTTTTGCTATAACTTCTTTGAGACATTTTTCGATTACAGGTAAAATCGATATCGGCCTGTAATTGCTGATTTCGCTTTTCACTCCTCCTTTATACACAGGTCGTACTACTGCAGTTTTTAGGCTATTAGGGATTTTCGATTCGCCTATACTCATATTTATCAACTTACAAACAATTGGAGTAAATATGTCGATGTGCCTTTTTATGTCTCCTGCCCTTATTCCGTCGAATCCTGGTGACTTCATACCGTTCAGCGACATAATTATGCTTTGGATTTTAGAGTAGTTGGCTTCTTGTGTAAACATTGAACTGACATTCGTTGACCTTGTGTGTGTGGATGTGACAACGTCACATTGGTGAACGATGTCTCGTATCTGGCTGCTAAAGTTTGTCGCAAACACACTGGCTAGTCTACCAAGACACATTTTTCCAGAAAAATTCTTGCAAACAAAAGTCTTGTAGTTTTTTGCTATAACTTCTTTGAGACATTTTTCGATTACAGGTAAAATCGATATCGGCCTGTAATTGCTGATTTCGCTTTTCACTCCTCCTTTATACACAGGTCGTACTACTGCAGTTTTTAGGCTATTAGGGATTTTCGATTCGCCTATACTCATATTTATCAACTTACAAACAATTGGAGTAAATATGTCGATGTGCCTTTTTATGTCTCCTGCCCTTATTCCGTCGAATCCTGATGACTTCATACCGTTCAGCGACATAATTATGCTTTGGATTTTAGAGTAGTTGGCTTCTTGTGTAAACATTGAACTGACATTCGTTGACCTTGTGTGTGTGGATGTGACAACGTCACATTGGTGAACGATGTCTCGTATCTGGCTGCTAAAGTTTGTCGCAAACACACTGGCTAGTCTACCAAGACACATTTTTCCAGAAAAATTCTTGCAAACAATTTCATCAACCCCAAGCTTTTTACGTCCAGATCTTATTTGATTGAATTTCGTCTTGTAGAAGGACGATTTTTTGGGCGATTATCTTTTTGTTTAGTCCATTTCTGAATGTCTTATACTCAGTACCATACATCTTGTTAAGTCTGTTATTTTTCCATTTTCTGTAGATTTCGTCTCTTTTTTTACATTTGGCAATTAGATCAGGAGTCGTCCAAGGATTAAGCTTTCTTTTGTTTTTATTTTCTTCGCAGTTGTCGATTTTTCGTATATAGACGTCATTTTCTCAGAAAGGGCTTCATATAATGTGCCATTATTACTTAGAATATCATCCCAATTGGTTTCTCTGATTAGTTCATCAACCTTGACGCTGGATATACAGGGTAGGCTGAATGAACTCTCGTCGGTAACAGATCTTTTCATTGGCCGGAAGTATATGACAGCATAATGATCTGCTTTCAATAAGGGCTGAATTGATTTGATGGTACAAGGTGTTTGTCAAAATGTGATCGATTGTTGATTTTGATCCAGTATTCGGATCTACCCTGGTAAAGTCCGTAATCATATTTATCAATCCTAATGATGCCAGCATTTCAAGGTATTCCTTGACACCATACAAATTCAAATCTTTCACGTTAATGTTTATGTCGCCCATGATCACAATTTCGTCTTTACTTCTTAATTGACTAACACTGTTCCCAAATTCTTCAATAAACATTTTTTACTGAAACCCGGTAGTCTATATATGGCCATTATATATGTATACTTATTATATTCTTTGACTTTAATCATGATGCTTTCATATGAACTACTTTCAGTTGTTAATCGTTCATATTGTGATTCATTGCGAATTAACATCAATATTCCACCTCCTCTTCGTTTATCTCGGTTCAGAAATTCCGTTGTGAAACCCTCTAAGTTGTAATAGTTTATCTCCTCTTCATCAATATTTGTTTCAACTAACACAATGACATTTAATATATCAATGACGTGATTAATATTTAGGCAAAAGTCATTCCAATTCTTCCTTAATGCTCTTATATTAAAACATAAGTAACATAAGTAACATATTTTGCTTTGTCAGCTGATTGTTGACATACACCGTACTGTCTGGAATATTGGCACTCACATTTGAGCTGACATTGCTGTTTTGCAAGACAGTCTTCGTTTTGATGGGGCGAGTGGAGCGTGTTTTATGGATGAATGCTTGCTTCTTGATACTGGGTGCAAATGCTGCAATGATCACAGATTTTGTTGGGTTTTTGGTTTTTGTTCAATAAATATCAGAAGTATCGCAGTCGTTTATTGGAAATGTGATTGTTTTGCCAATTCCCTTCACTATTTCTGTGAGGATTTCTTGTGGAGTGGGGGGAATGTTTTTGATTTCAATATTATTTTTTATTATGGTGTTGATATATATTTGGAGACTTTCTATTAAGACATCTTTTCGTGCGTTAGTTTATTTCAATTCATTTAAATTCAAACGAATTTCGGCTATAACAGCTGGGTTGTTTGATGGAGCGGTGTTAGTAGCAACAGCGGGGCTGCTGTGTTCCCTCATTCTTTTTTAAGGCTGTTCTGCCGGAGTTTGAGGAACAGATACCACCGTATTGTTGGTTGCTGCGGTAGTCTGGGCATTTGGGTTATACCTACAGGCTTGGCACCTCCAGGAATCTCTCCTTGTGCCCATGGTTCTCCACGATTTCTCGCTTACGGTGGTGCAATGGAAATGCAGTTTTCGCATTTGCAGCCCGAGCATTCAGCGAACTCTTCTACCAAGAGATTATCACCGCAATGTCCGCACACATGCATGTTTATAGATAATTTAAATGTTAGCACAGACTAAATGAACACTATTAAAAAATTAAATGAGTAATTTTTCTTATGATTTGTATATAAATACACAATAAAGTCACTGTCTTTTCCGTTGTTTGAATTATTGTTTAACTGAGAATTAAAACTATTAAATTTGACAAGGGGGGGCATGGGCCTATGCACGCGAGGTAACGTCGTTGATTGCGCTCAACATGGCGAGCTGTCAAGGCAATCCTCGTTAGTGCACAGGTCAAATTGACATACAGCCTCCACGCGGCGCCCCCTGGATAACCATCGCAACACCCGTTGTATGGTGAACTAATGCATGCAGCGACCCCCTCTGCCCTAGGATTTAAATAATGGGCCTGGCCTACCAGTCTGCGGGTTGTGCGTGAGGGTAACTTCCTTACCACGTAAAAATAAAATAGTTCAGAAAAACCGATATGCCTCGGATAAGGACGGATTAACTGTTGACGACCCCAGCAAACGTTTAAAGGACAACGATTTTCGGTTTTGCACGTGGAATGTGAGGTCCCTTAACAGGCCACGTGCAGCCGAACAACTTGCAGAGGCCCTTGACAGCTACAAAGCTGACATAACCGCCATCCAGGAAGTGCGATGGGATGGGCCTAGCATAAAAGCGATGAAGAACTGCGATATCTACTACAGCAATTGCTATAGAGAGAGAAGGCAGCGCTTATTCGGATGCGGATTTGTTGTTCGAGGCAGACTTAGGCAAAAAGTCTTGAGCTACGACCCAGTCAGCGAGCGCCTCATGACAATCCGCATCAAGGCTAAATTCGGGAACATCAGCCTAATATGCGCTCACGCCCCGACAGAGGAGAAGGATGGCAACATCCAGGATGACTTCTATGATCTCCTAGAAAGAACATACGATCGATGCCCCAGCTATGACACCAAGATCGTTCTAGGAGATTTCAACGCTCAGCTGGGAAAGGAGGACATCTTTGCTGGAGTCATCGGTAAACACAGCCTGCACGACAACACATCCGGAAACGGACTCAGGCTGTTGGACTTCGCCTCGGGGCGAAACCTCTCTGTGGCTAGCACGCGGTTCCCACACCTGAACATTCACAAAGTAACCTGGCGATCTCCTGATCAATCAACCGTCAACCAGATTGATCACGTTGCGATCGACGTCAGACACTCCTCCAGTATTCTCGATGTCCGAACCTTCCGAGGTGCAAACATTGACTCGGATCATCACCTTGTTGTAGCCAAGGTAAGAACCCGGATATCGAGAGAGCAACGGAGTCGAGAAAGGAAAAAACTGTTTGACGTCGAAAAGCTACAATCGCAGCTGATTGCTGGGAACTTTGCCGACTGAGTCTCCCGGAAACTCGCCCAGAGTTCGACGCTTCCTGCACTAAGCATAGAAGAAGAATGGAAACGTTGTCAAGAAGCCATCAAAGATGCTGCCACTGATGTGCTGGGTTTCACGTCACCACCCAGAAGGAACCCATGGTTTGACGACGAGTGCAGGCAAGCGCACGCAGCTAAACAAGACGCCTATAAGGCGACGCTGCATCGAACAACGCGAGCTGTTCGTGAACTCTACGAACAGAGAAGATGGGAAGAGCACCGGCTTCTCAGAAGGAAGAAGAAGGAGCATGAGAAGCGCGCGTTCGAGGAAATGGAAAGGTGCTTTGGCAGGAATGAAGTCCGAAAGTTTTACCGAAAGGTAAAACAGCTATCCGGAGGATACAAGGTTCGGACCAAGGCCTGCCGGGACCAAAATGGACAACTAGTAGTAGAGTCGCAGTCTGTGCTGAGGATCTGGAAGGATCATTTCTGCAGACTCCTTAACGGCGATGACGACCCAAATCCCGCTGTTAGGCAGAATGTTCCACTCAATTTGGACGATGATAGACAAGCATTCCGTCCGCCCGACTTAGACGAGGTGAAGATAGCAGTATCCAAGCTAAAGTCGAACAAAGCTGCTGGAGCGGACGGACTGTCCGCAGAACTATTTAAAGCAGCTGGAGATGACCTGGTTGGGCGCATGCACCAGCTCATCTGTAAGATATGGTCGGAGGAAAGCATGCCCGATGAGTGGAAGGAAACCCCTTTGACTGCGCCAACTACAGAGGGATTAGTCTCCTGAACATCGCATACAAGATCCTCTCTGCCGTATTGTGTGAGCGTCTGAAACCATTTGTCCATGACCTGATAAGTCCCTATCAGTGTGGTTTCAGACCAGGGAAGTCCACAATAGACCAGATCTTCACATTACGGCAGATCCTGGAAAAGACCCAAGAAATGCAAATTGACACTCACCACCTATTCGTCGATTTCAAGGCTGCATATGACAGTGTGCATAGAGACGAGCTATACAGTGCCATGTCTAGTTTTGGCATTCCTACCAAACTCGTCAGATTGTGTAGGATGACGATGGAGAACTCTCGCTGCTCCGTCAAGGTCGGTACCGAACTCACCGAGACCTTCAATGTCAAAAAAGGTTTTAGACAAATCGACGCACTGTCATGTGACTTCTTTAACATCAACCTCGAGAAGATCGTGCGTAACTCACAAGTCAACACCAGAGGCACGATCTTCCAGAAGTCAGTTCAATTGTTAGCTTACGCTGATGACATTGACGTGATTGGACGAACACAGCGAGCCGTCAATGAGGCGTTTGCTGGCATTGAAGCGGAAGCGGCTAAAATGGGTCTTGCGGTAAATGAGGGCAAAACGAAGTACATGCTGTCATCAAGGAAGGACACACAACATCGACGTCTCGGACGGAGCGTCACACTAGGCAGCAGAAGCTTCGAGGTAGTTAAGGACTTCGTCTACCTCGGCTCCGCGGTAAACAGGGACAACAACATCAGTACCGAAATCAAACGCAGAATCACTCTTGCCAACCGCTGTTTCTTTGGGCTAAAGAGGCAATTGAGTAATAAAGCCCTCTCTCGAAGGACTAAACTGGCTTTATATAACAGCTTGATCATCCCCGTCCTACTATATGGCGCAGAATCTTGAACGTTAGCAAAGGCGGATGAGGAAGCCCTTAGTCTTTTCGAGAGAAAAGTTTTGCGTGCGATTTTTGGTCCTGTTTGCGTTGATGGCGTCTGGAGGAGAAGATTTAATGACGAACTCTATAGGCTGTACAGCGACATGCGCCTGGTTAAGCGTCTACGGATACAACGCTTTAGATGGCTAGGTCATGTAGAGTGTATGGACACCACTGCTCCGGCCCGAAAAGTCTTTGAATCCGAGCCATTGGGACAACGCAACAGAGGACGGCCTAGACTGAAGTGGCGCACACAAGTGGAGAAGGACCTCAACCAACTTGGAGTGCGCAACTGGAGACAGCTGGCAAAAGATCGTGCTGGCTGGAGAGGCATGTTGGTTGAGGCCCAGGTCCACCCCGGACTGTAACGCCACAAGAAGAAGAAGAAATTTGACAAGAAATCAGAAAACACGCCCGACTTCACTAAGTTCACTAAGACTAAAAGTGTCTGGAAACGAACCACCACACAATACCATTCAAACTACACAAACCCGATACCACACACAATTGCAATTGCTGCAACCTACATTGTTGCTGGACACAGGATCGGAAGCAACATTTATAACAGAATCAGCGGCGCAGCCACTCAATCTCAAAACCAGGGGTCTAATAACGGATGACGACTATCGTGCGACGATATCGTTGAAACGAGAGTTATCGATATCATGTTGGTTGCTTCATTTACTCTCAAAACTGCCTATCGCTATCGTCCTAATGACCGGTTTTCGACTATAGCTATTTTACTATAGTCTTGCATTGGGCTGGCATGAAAGCCATGAGAGTTTGAAGAAAAAAGTAAGAAAAAAAATGTAATCAGTAATTACCAAATATTTTCGATATAATCCTAAGCTTAGAGAAATATGAATGTACATTCAAAAATATTATATATATATAAAATATATTTCCTGAAATCAAACTTCATACATTTTATAAGCTCTTCTTCGCTCATTCGTAATGGGTACACTCACAACAAAACAATGAGAACTATCAGGCAGTCGTTATTCATTATTTTGTTGTGTGTATACAATTATGACAAGAGATAGTTACGGTCAACTGTGTATAAAATAGACAGTACACGAGACGATAGTGGTTGGGTTATGTGATGCAAATTATCGACGATATCGTTTTGGTGTATCGTCAGGACGATTGTCGTTTGATAAGTTACGTGATTGGAGCCAGAAGTAGACTTGTTGATGTATCAGAATTAGGGAGGTTTGTCATCGGAGCATGCCATAGATACGCTCACTATTGGGTCATTACACTAGCGGTTTTGGGTCATTACACTCGAAGTTTGAAACGACGACACGGTGTCTTATTTTCAAATCCTTGACATGACTATTACCGGCCAAAGAACTAACAATCAACAAATGAAATCACATCAAAGGATTGACACTAGCTGATCCAGCATTTCACAAACCCTCTAAAGTGGACCTATTGCTGGGTATCCAAGTTTACGCCGAACTCACCTTCTGGATTAGGTACCCGAAGTAACAAGAAGGGCAGTCCGAAATTTCCTTAAGGTGGTCGACATCGACCCGCAACTTCTGGGACATAGAGGAGGTGCCGTTCCAACAATGTGAGACCGAGAAGAATTTAGCAGAAACCTGGACACTACTAAAAGCAGATGAAGAAGCTCTTGGTCTCTTCGAGAGAAAAGTTCTGCGTGCGATTTTTGGTCCTGTTTGCGTTGATGGCATCTGGATCCTCGAGGCTAGCTGCCATGCGAAGGTTTCACCAACTAGACAAAATATTCCGGCAAAATACAGCACTACATCAAATGTATAAGGCATGCATCCATGATTATATACAGCTAGGACAAATGACACAGGTCAATCTCCGCAATGATGAAATACTGAACACTCCATTTCACTATTTTGTTTTACACCAATGATGAAAGACTCCAGCACAACAATGGTACCTCTTACAATCAGCATCTCTTGATGGTACCTAAGACACAAAGCGAAATCGTGGACATTATATGGAGGCAACACAAATATACCAAACTGCAGATATTAAAAAAATATATCGATAGGTACAGATGGAGGAAATGGATGCATACTATATCAGACACAAGGACCAAATTCCTCTGAAAGGCATATCGTCTGGATACGGTGACCTTTGGCACAGCTAGTGCAGAGGCGCGGTTTCTTTAGGATCAGAAATCATCCGAAAGGATATGTATATGGTTGACACTGTGGAAGAAGCAAAGAAGAAATGAACGAACGGCGAAGTTTAAGAAGCGTTTTGTTAGTAGTTATTACTCTTTGAGTATCGTCAGTAGCTCGAAAGAGGTGGTGTCGTGAAAAACTTGAGTCGACTTGTTCAGCCTGAAATCGATCCTGAACCTTTGGTGTGTGAGTGTCGCTCCCTACCCACTACGCCACGACAGCCACACTTTTCGAATCCTCCTATCATTTTACTTTGAGGGTTTTTGTTGTTGGCAGTGAATCACGCGACTCGATAGCGATAATGAAATTATCCTGGGCCAAACTTGGTAACATGATGTAACATGTTTTTCAAATAATTCGTAAAATTTATTGAGATGATCTGTTATCGACATTAGGCAGCTTGTTTTGTTAGAGGTTGGAATTCCCCCGCACTGAAGCGCTCATACTCAAAGACTAGTCCATTGTACTATCAGGCAATAACAATCATTTAATGTTTTTTCTTGGTTTCCCGGAGAAAACCCAAAAGACGTTTTCAGCTTCCACCACGTCAGCGCCAAACAGCCGCCACAAGATACGAGCTAAGGCTGGACATTGGCAGAGAAAGTGCTCTAGAGTGCCTTTACCTTCCCCACAGGCGTCGCAAATGGTGTCATCACTAAGGTGAAGTGTACCGTTAGTACGCGGACAAGTCATCTTCACTCTTTTCTATCTAAAGATAACAGAAAAGCCTCAGATTTCTTGCTAAAATTCGGGAGCATGCACTTAGTCAACCTGCTTTTTGGAGAGGCATGCCATCTTTAGTTGTGCTGTTGGGAGACCCAACCGTAGACAGATGCCCTAACTAAGGATGCGGGCAGTCCCAAGGTCGGTTCGGGCACTACAAATGCCTTTTTTGAAGCTTGGCTATCGAGTTCATCGGCAATCTCATTTTCCATGATCTCGTGCTGTCCCGGGACCCAGGCAAGTCTCAGTCGGGCAAACAAATTAAGGGAAGCTTTGCTGTAGCTACAGACACAAATAATTCGCCCCTTTCACATATTCTTCACAATACAGTTAGTGGCTATTAGAATCGCTAACGCTTCAGCCTGGAAGACCGACAGAAAGTTAGCTAAGGAGGTGTGAAGCCTGTTGTTATCGTCTTCCATGAAAGTCCCAGCCCCAGATCCCTCCATTGCCTTGTAGCCGTTCGTGAAAATCCGACTTCATTCCTTTCCCTAATAAGTTTCTGGCCAGAGCCAGTCCTGAACGCGGGTATAATCGTCAGTACGACGACACGGTGTCTTATTTTCAAATCCTTGACATGACTATTACCGGCCAAAGAACTAACAATCAACAAATGAAATCACATCAAAGGATTGACACTAGCTGATCCAGCATTTCACAAACCCTCTAAAGTGGACCTATTGCTGGGTATCCAAGTTTACGCCGAACTCACCTTCTGGATTAGGTACCCGAAGTAACAAGAAGGGCAGTCCGAAATTTCCTTAAGGTGGTCGACATCGACCCGCAACTTCTGGGACATAGAGGAGGTGCCGTTCCAACAATGTGAGACCGAGAAGAATTTAGCAGAAACCTGGACACTACTAAAAGCAGATGAAGAAGCTCTTGGTCTCTTCCAGAGAAAAGTTCTGCGTGCGATTTTTGGTCCTGTTTGCGTTGATGGCATCTGGATCCTCGAGGCTAGCTGCCATGCGAAGGTTTCACCAACTAGACAAAATATTCCGGCAAAATACAGCACAACATCAAATGTATAAGGCATGCATCTATGATTATATACAGCTAGGACAAATGACACAGGTCAATCTCCGCAATGATGAAATACTGAACACTCCATTTCACTATTTTGTTTTACACCAATGATGAAAGACTCCAGCACAACAATGGTACCTCTTACAATCAGCATCTCTTGATGGTACCTAAGACACAAAGCGAAATCGTGGACATTATATGGAGGCAACACAAATATACCAAACTGCAGATATTAAAAAAATATATCGATAGGTACAGATGGAGGAAATGGATGCATACTATATCAGACACAAGGACCAAATTCCTCTGAAAGGCATATCGTCTGGATACGGTGACCTTTGGCACAGCTAGTGCAGAGGCGCGGTTTCATTAGGATCAGAAATCATCCGAAAGGATATGTATATGGTTGACACTGTGGAAGAAGCAAAGAAGAAATGAACGAACGGCGAAGTTTAAGAAGCGTTTTGTTAGTAGTTATTACTCTTTGAGTATCGTCAGTAGCTCGAAAGAGGTGGTGTCGTGAAAAACTTGAGTCGACTTGTTCAGCCTGAAATCGATCCTGAACCTTTGGTGTGTGAGTGTCGCTCCCTACCCACTACACCACGACAGCCACACTTTTCGAATCCTCCTATCATTTTACTTTGAGGGTTTTTGTTGTTGGCAGTGAATCACGCGACTCGATAGCGATAATGAAATTATCTTGGGCCAAACTTGGTAACATGATGTAACATGTTTTTCAAATAATTCGTAAAATTTATTGAGATGATCTGTTATCGACATTAGGCAGCTTGTTTTGTTAGAGGTTGGAATTCCCCCGCACTGAAGCGCTCATACTCAAAGACTAGTCCATTGTACTATCAGGCAATAACAATCATTTAATGTTTTTTCTTGGTTTCCCGGAGAAAACCCAAAAGACGTTTTCAGCTTCCACCACGTCAGCGCCAAACAGCCGCCACAAGATACGAGCTAAGGCTGGACATTGGCAGAGAAAGTGCTCTAGAGTGCCTTTACCTTCCCCACAGGCGTCGCAAATGGTGTCATCACTAAGGTGAAGTGTACCGTTAGTACGCGGACAAGTCATCTTCACTCTTTTCTATCTAAAGATAACAGAAAAGCCTCAGATTTCTTGCTAAAATTCGGGAGCATGCACTTAGTCAACCTGCTTTTTGGAGAGGCATGCCATCTTTAGTTGTGCTGTTGGGAGACCCAACCGTAGACAGATGCCCTAACTAAGGATGCGGGCAGTCCCAAGGTCGGTTCGGGCACTACAAATGCCTTTTTTGAAGCTTGGCTATCGAGTTCATCGGCAATCTCATTTTCCATGATCTCGTGCTGTCCCGGGACCCAGGCAAGTCTCAGTCGGGCAAACAAATTAAGGGAAGCTTTGCTGTAGCTACAGACACAAATAATTCGCCCCTTTCACATATTCTTCACAATACAGTTAGTGGCTATTAGAATCGCTAACGCTTCAGCCTGGAAGACCGACAGAAAGTTAGCTAAGGAGGTGTGAAGCCTGTTGTTATCGTCTTCCATGAAAGTCCCAGCCCCAGATCCCTCCATTGCCTTGTAGCCGTTCGTGAAAATCCGACTTCATTCCTTTCCCTAATAAGTTTCTGGCCAGAGCCAGTCCTGAACGCGGGTATAATCGTCAGTAAGCGATACAAAATATTTTGTTCCACCAAGCGAGATGTTATGCGTTGGCCCGCACACATCACTGTGAATGAGCTCTAACAATTTTGCACTACGTTTTTTTCCAGATTTTTCAGAAACGGCTGGTCACAAATTTTGCCTTTTAAACAAACTTTACACTCTCCCATAGCCACTTTAGCACTTAAATCCTTTCCCCGAACCATCTGATTTTTAGTTAAAAGTTTGAGAATGTTTACATTTACATGGTCAGTTTCGAACATATCTTTATCAAAAGTTTTCGCGGCACAGAAGAGATTCGTTTTTGTTATATAAACGAAAAATTCACCTATTTCATCGACACGCATTATTTCTACACCATTCCGATTTTTAATTACAACACACGTATTATTAAGATTAACAATTGATTTATTTTCCACCGCTTTTTGCAAAGAAATAAGATTAGAAGCACCGGTACAGACAAAGGTTCAGTAACGAAATTAATTCGCACTTACCTTTCGACTATATAAAATTGCTGCTTGGGACTTTTTTACGATTTTCTATGGTCTTTAGTTTTCAAACAGCATCTTGTCACAACACATATGGCACAAATTGAATAAATTGCATAAATGAGTGGGTTGAAGGTTTAACCACCGGCCAAAATTTCCAAAGCATTATTATTAAAATAAAATTAACAAAATTATTGTGAATAGGTCTGAAACAAAGTAAAATTAAAACAAAGCTGTCATCGAAGAGATTAATAAACAGTAAATAATGCATTCTTTTCACCGCGAATTTTTCACGGCACCACCTCTTTCGAGCTGCTGGCAACACTCAAAGAGCAATAACTGTTAGGGCAACGGAGGATGATAAGCGCTTGAAAAATGTTTTAAGCGCACGTAAGGGATTTATTTCAGCTAGGCTCGTCATGCATCGAGAAGCTTGCAACCAGCGTGTAAAGGAGATGAGGAAATGTATAGCAATTTTAGTCTCACTTTCCTGTGCTTTAATGCAGAGTTGATAGATGCACTCGACATTCTTACGACAAGTGGATTCCAGGAAGGCGCATTCATGTTCTGGTGAACTGCGGCTTCTTCTTTTTCTTGTGGCGCTACAGTCCGCGGGGACCTGGGCCTCAACAAACATGCCACTCCAGTTAGCACGATCTTTCGATAGCTGCCTCCAATTGCGCAGTCAAGCTGGTTGAGGTCCTTCTCCACTTGTGTGCGCCATCTTAGCCTTGGCCGTCCTCTTTTGCGTTGTCCCAATGGCTCTGATTCGAAGAACTGCGCTTGCCCAAAATAAATTTACGGACTTTCATTCAGACTGAGCGACTTCTTCAGTATCTGAATTTGGACACCGAATTCCTGGAAACAAGGTTCCGGACTTTGGAAGTGGTCGACCAACAAAATCCGAAAAATAATTTTAAACCAAGTTCATCGAAGAATTCACTGTGTGCGCGGAAAACAACAACAGATGAATATACATGCAGCGTGTGCAGTAAAGGTAAGTATTCGCTACGGAAATGCAGTAAATTCATTAAGATGTCCATAGCTGAGCGGGATGGAGCAGTCAACCGAATTGGCGTGTGTCGTAACTATCTGGCATACACGCGACGCTACAAGGTCCGATGCTATTACTGTCAGCAAAGACATCACTCCCTCCTGCATACTTATTGTCACGTGGGCTCTTCAGTCGATGACATTGACTTGTCCGTGTCTGACGTGTCTAAATGCGATCATAAAATCGAACTATTTATTTTCTTATTCTTACCCGGAGTCTAAAAAAAACATTAAATATTCCGAAAAGGGGCAGATCCCCATCTCAAGAAGACAATTTGTCTTCTAGGAATTCCAAAGTGACTGCGGTAAATCGGAATGAATTCATTAAACTTCAAGCCCTACCAGACAGTGACATTAGCGATGAAGCAAGTGTTTCGAATAGTACCAAAAGAAAAAACGATTCTCCGCCAATTAAAGTGCTAGAAAAAACATCCGAATTTGTTCATAATTTCATGAAAAGACATTCGCTTGCAAGTTATTGTCTTAAAAAAATATCTATTGGAGTGAAATTAATGTGTAGTGATTTACAAACATATGAAGGCACTATAACTGCACTGAAAGCAGAAAAATGACAATTTTTTTTCGCATGATATGCATAGCGCGAAATTGTTTAAGGTTGTGCTATTCGGTCTAGACGAAATGCCAACACAAATATTGAAAAATGAACTTAATAGTCTCGCCCTTAAATGCGAAAACATAAAACTTGTGAGAAAAACGTACGAACACTATGTTGACACATTCTACATTATTTCATTTAAAAACAGTTCGATAAGGCTAAATGATCCTTAAACAATAAACATTAAAGTGTTCTTCCAGACAGTCGTTAAATGGGTTTCCCACCGCAGGCCGACCAACAGAATAACACAGTGCAATAATTGCCAGATGTATGGGCATGGAGAAAAAATTTGCAACAGTAAAACATATTGTTCAAATTGTTCTGGAAATCACAGAGTGGCTGATTGCCAAACACCTAACTCTATTCTCTGCGCCAATTGCAAAGGTAAACACAAATCAATTGACAGTTCGTGCATTAGCAGACAAAAGTTCTTAGAGATCAGACAGAAACTCAAAAATAAAAGCTCACCTCGATCACAATTGCGGAAAGCTTAAACTTCACACAACACACATAATCCACCACAGCCACAACCACCACTTTTGTCTCTGGAACAATTCCCGCCGCTCCCAAATAGAATAAGAGCAACAGAAAATCGTCGCATCGTCTCCACAAACAATGTGGAAGGAAATCGTCCTACGATCGTGGTAGGTAATGAAAATGCAAAGCCAGTTGCAGAAGAGCTTTTTTCGTTTGAAGAAATTCAATCTGAACATTTATATATATATGCTTTGATCGAACCTCTTCGAGACGCGGAGGGGTAGCGATTCTGATTAAAAAACACAATTAAACACAAAATACTTCCTTGCTTAAGAACTGCTTTAGTAGAAAACATTGGTTTGGAAGTTTACTTTAATAATGGTAAAAAACTAAACATATTTTCTGTTTACTTTCCTGGTGGTACTAATGCTCCTATTAACTGACAAACTTTAAAGAGTGATCTGATTAACGTTATTGGTACGTCATAGGAGCTGGGGCTTTCTAAGAGCTAACGCCTAGGGCAACATATTGCATGAACTTCACTCCAGCCATCGATTTCAAATAATGTTTCCTCTATCCCCAACATACTTTCCGCCCAATGGTAGAGGAAACCCCTCCACCCTTGACTTTTTCGTTGCCAATTCCCAAGAATTGTTTAATCAACCAATTGCCATAAACGATATAAGTTCTGATCATATTCCAGTTGTTTGCAGTATTACCAAACACCAGAGATGAACAATTTGTACTATCTTGATTTTATCAATGCTGATTGGAATATGTATACACGAGAAGTTAAAAGGGGGCTCAATAACCGTGACAAAAATTTGGATAGAATTACTACCACATGACAGATTGAAGAGTCGATTACAATTCTGTCAGAAACTATACAAAACTGTACCAATGTATCTGTTCCTAAAAAAATCTTCTATTCACCATTGCAGCATGATTCTCCCCAGTTTTATTATCAGTCTTATAAAACTAAGAAACCTCTTAAGCAAGAATTGGCAAAGGACGCGTGATCATGTGTATAAGTGTCATGTTAGGTTCTGTAACAATCTAATCAAAAGGGAAATAGAAAAATTTCAAAAATTGGAATTGAGTATTTACTTTTCAGTTTCAATTCTTGTATTAAATTGCAACATTTCCCAACACAAAGGAAAAAAGCTAAGGTTGTTCCTATGGAACAACCTGGAAAACTTGTAAGCAGTTGTCTGAGTTATAGACGGATCAGTCCTTTGAGTTCGATAGAAAATTTTTTTTTCTCAAGAAAAAATACAAAGTCATTTTGATGCAAAACAGAGATAAGCAAGGAGATATCCAACTCCCTCGTCTTCCGCCCTGTGAATACGTGTGAACTGTCTTGATCAGTTGATTGCAAACAGCTGATCAGTTATTGAGGTGAAATATCTTGACAGGGAGTAAAATTATAAGAGTGCGAGAGTATAAATCAGGTAATGGGTATATATTCTTAAAACGCGAAACGACAATAAAGTATGTTTCTTAATAAACCTGAAATATCACCAACAATTAATTAATTTGACAAACAAAGAACTGCTTAAACTCTTTTAATAAGCAAGTATGATATATGGTGATAGCAAGGATTTAACGCCAGTCATAAATTTTTAATAATATAAAGTACAATTGTTGGTTATTAATCTTTTTTCTTTTATTAGGTTGTGAAATATATGGAATAAAGACGTAAATACAAATTGATTAAAGGACTTAAAATAATTTTTGAAAAGCATTTCCACACCATTTTTTGTTCACCGGGTGTTTGGTTTCCCCAAGAGGCCTATTGCAACCGAACTTGTTTAAATTAGATACGTTTTTGTATATTTAGTGATCTAACAAGAATTGCATATAACTCAAAAAATTAACACAAAAATTAAAAATGTTAGCGACATGAATATATGGAAGACAAAGTTTTGATTAAAATATTTTTACGAATGTCTAACACTGAGCATCTTATTTTTGAAATTAGGGTCACTTAAATCCCTGTTCCAAAATTAAGTGACAAAATAAATTCGAATTCTAATAAAATAATTTAAGATGAAGTCTGGTGGCAAATTTTTACAGCAGGTATATTTCTTTTCAGTAATCAGTTAAGTAAGAAGATGTTGTGCAACTCCCCTTACATAATAACATTTGTCGAATGAGTCCAAAAACTTTTGCTGAAGTTCTCGGATTTATTCCACAAAATCACTTGGCGCCGCTATAAGATTGCATCCATCGAATTGCTTAAAAGTTGTAAAACTTTAAGCCAGGCGAAGCATCTGCTGTCCCTACTGTGGGTAAAGGCATACTACACGTATGGCTTTCGTGACACTTTCTTTCTTCTGCTGTTAATTGAATTGGACCCAAAAATACATTCTGTTACCAACAGCTCTTTGTCTTTTACTTTTTTTGCATTTGTGCATTTTACATTTTGAACCTATTTTCATAAAAAATCATTGGTTAAACAATTACAATTGTTTAAACAGGACAAACAGGCACTTTGTAGTAATTTAGTCCTTACCAAATATGCAAATAAATTAAGCACTCTAAATCGCTTTTAAGGAATTAAAAGAACAATTACTAGTAATTATTAGTGAGTAATTAACTCTGACTATAATTGCTATTTTTTAACCGTACCGTTCACTTTTACTGAACATTTTGTTCTCGTACACAGAATCAAATAGCGAATAAGCAAATTTATGCAAAATTAATGAGTACGCGAACTTTCC
This sequence comes from Eristalinus aeneus, assembly GCA_955652365.1. Lineage (NCBI taxonomy): Eukaryota > Metazoa > Arthropoda > Insecta > Diptera > Syrphidae > Eristalinus > Eristalinus aeneus. The sequence continues at coordinate 41,043,976 of OY019130.1, forward strand.
TGCGATTTCAGCACGAAAAACAGGGTAATAAAGGAGTTCTTTAACTATACTCGATGTGTTCATAATATTTTTCATTTATACCATTGATGAAAACACAGATTTTTGTACAAAATTTCAATATATATTTTGTATTTTGTACAAAACATCAATATGTTACATCTGTTTTTTAAAGAGAATGAATTTTAACACATAAAAGAGGTTAGTGCGGATCTTAGAACGAAATCACTCTCTGTGATATTAGCTTGATTTTCATTTTAAATTCATAGTAACACTACGAATTGGTTTTCTTTTTCAAATAATTTCGGTATTTCATTATATTCTTGCAAAAACATTACTTTACAAGTATGGGCGTAAGCATTCATTGCGAAATATTTTTTTAAGTCTCATGTTGTATTTCTGAACATCATTTGCCATATCGCCTAATCTGCCACCATGTTTGAAAAAACAAGACCATTACGGAGCCGAATCCACGGATTTGCCGCCATTACAGTGGTGGATCCACCGATTTGCCGCAATTATTCACCTATTTGGTCTAACACCCAGGGATTTTGTAGAAGTGTTGGCGATTCTCAAGGCATTTCTCACACAACTACCAAATCCGTGGATTGGACAGGCATATGGCCAGGGGCAAAAACTGGTCTAAGATGAGTATCTCCTTGATTCCTTTATCACTGATGCAAATAATATAATTCCCATGCAGCAATTTGGTTTTAGTAATCACCACAGCATTATACACCAACTTGACTGAATAACTCCTCATATAAGGAACGGTTTTCAGTCGAAAATGTCAACCGGATTAGTGCTGTTGGAAATTGAAAAAGCTTTTGATTCTGTATGACATGAGCGTTTAGTTCACAAATTGTTTGAGTTTGGTTTCCCTATGTATCTAATCAAACTAATTCAGAGTTTTGTTTCGGGGTGCTCTTTTGTTGTTTCAGTTAATAACTGTTTATCTTCGGAACACATAATACCAGCAGGTGTTCCTCAGGGTTTAGTCCTAGGTCCAATTTTACTTAATGTATATTTATCTGATTTTCCTCAACTGCCCGATTGTGAAGTAGCAATGTTTGCTGAAGACACAGGGATTTATTCAACTGATGTTCTTAGTATTGATATTGAAACCAAAATTCAATTGGCACTGAATAACATATTCCCTTATTTGAGCAAATGCAAAAAAAAAATTAAATGCTTTCAGACAAGAAAAAGAAAAACTCGCTTTCTACCAAGCAACAGTTTATCAATAAATGGTGTCGATATTAATTGGACACAAATATCTTGGTACTTTTATTTAATATACACATCACCAATACCGTCAGCAAAGTTAATCACATAATCCGTGTTATGTACCCATTGATTAATAGAAAGTCCTTGCTTAGGAACGAAAATAAACTTATCATATTTAAAGTAATCTTCGAATCCTTAATGTTATATGGCAGTCCTGCTTGGGGTTGCTGTGGTAAAAATCACATTCAAAAGCTCCAAATTGCACAGAATAAATTACTGAAACCTATTCTCAATCTCCCATGGCACATCTCTACGAGGGAGTTGCACGATAAGGCTAACATTGACCGTATTCATAACAGAATACTCCAGTACAAAGAAAAGTATCTCGGAGTTGTGATGTTCCAGACAATCCTCTGATCAATAATCTTGTACGCACTTAACATACTCTTTTCAGACAATTTATATATACATATATATGTATGTATATATATATATATATATATATATATATATATATATATATATATATATATATATCATACAAATATTTATTTTATGAATTAAATTATATTATTATTTGATAATATTATATTGTATAATAATATTAATATAATAGATAATATTAATATTTGTTTGTTTATATTTTGTTTTTTTATTTTATTTTATTGTGTGTTTTTTTTTTTTTTTTTTTGATTAAATGAAAGGCTTTTACTTGTAGCATTTTCCTTTTGAAAAATTGTATCCAAAGGATTTCTTGTTAAATAAGTATTATAATTCTTTCAGAAGTAAGATACATTTCATGTCGTATCCCTGTACATTATATAATACATGTAATAAAAAATAACAAAAATTGTATACCAACCATTTCCGACATCAACAGAATAAAACACCCGCCAAACAATACCATTCAAACCACACAAACCCGATAGCACACACAATTGCAATTGCTGCAACCTACATTGTTGTTGGACCCAGGATCGGAAGCGACATTTATAACAGCAGCGTGTGCAGTAAAGGCAAGTATTCGTAACGAAAATGGAGTAAATTCATTAAGATGTCCTTAGCTGAACGGGATGGAGCGGTCAATCGAATTGGCGTGTCGTAACTGTCTGGCATACACACGACGCTACAATGCCCCAGCCAGATCCCCGAACTCATCTTGCAAGAAACCACTCGTGGCGAAGAGATGTTGCCCATAGCGCTAAACACGCAGATAGGCTGAATACTTCCAGGTAAGGTACCCGAAGTAACAAGGACAGTCCAAAATTCAGTGCAGGTGGTCCACATCAACCCGCAACTTCGCAAATTCTGGGAGATGGAGGAGGTGCCGTTCCAGCAATGTGAGACAGAGGAAAATTTAGCTTGCGAATAACACTTTTAAATACTAAAACTCTAATACTGAACACTCCATTTAACTATTCTGTTTTACACCACCGATGATGAAGGACTCCAGCACAACAATGGTACCTCTTACAATCGGCATCTCTTGGTGGTAGTTAAGACACAAAGCTAAATCGTGGACATTATATGGAGACAACACAAGTATACCTCCACTGCAGATATTTAAAAGATATATCGACAGGTATAGATGGAGGAAATGGATGCATACTATATCAGACACAAGGAACAAATTCCTCTGAAAGGCATATCGTCTGGATAAGGTGACATTTGCAACAGCTAGTGCAGAGGCGCGGTTTCTTTAGGATCAGAAATCATCCAAAAGGATATATATATGGTTGACACTGTGGAAGCAGACACTGTGGAAGAAGCAAAGAAGAAATGAACGAACGGCGAAGTTTAAGAAGGGTTTTCTTAGTAGTTATTCCTCTTTGAGTATCGTCAGTAGCTCGAAAGAGGTGGTGTCGTGAAAAACTTGAGTCGATTTGTTCAGCCTGAAATCGATCCAGAACCTTTGGCGTGTGAGTGTCGCTCCCTACCCACTACACCACGACGGCCACACTTTTCGAATCCTCCAATAATTTCTTTTTTTCAGGTTTCTTGTTGTTGGCAGTGAATGGCGCGACTCGATAGCGATGATGAAATTATCTTGGACCAAGCTTGGTAACATGATGTAACATGTTTTTCAAATAATTCGTAAAATTTATTGAGATGACCTGTTATCGAACCTTTTTCTGTCATTTTAAGCCCTAGTAATTGCTTGGAAATTGTAACCTTTCGGACTGGACAGCTTGGCATTTGTCTTTCTCCAGTTTTGTCACACGGCAGAGTTTAACATGATGCAATTTGAACGATTATAAGCTAAGAATAATTGTAGCAAGCGCCTTGTCATCTTTTAATTTCCATGCTGCCACATCAGCAGCATCCGATGGATTAGATTAGATTTTCGTGCACTTCGATGTTTCATAATTGCTGTCATCCGGCTTGTCTATTTGATAGAGCGCTGTAATTATTGGGGTTTATTACAATTGTTGATTAAAATCTTAAAATTTCTATTAACACCGAATTTCGGTTCATAACCGTTGTAGAATATAAACAAAAGATCCTTGACTGTGTATACTTAATCGAGGAAAAAACAGGTCCTATAACCATTGACAACTGATGATGAGTTATAATTTCAAATGGTATATACAGATGTACTGAGGTAACAGATCTTACGAATTACTAGGTCCGTTTCAATTGCTCTGAATTGTTACGAACGTCTACGAATTTGCCCGAAAACTACGAAAAAGCGATCCATTAGCTGATTTTTTAGTAGAAGAGAGAGCTTATGAGACAGCAAAATATTTCCCCTCAGTACGAATTGCTGCCGAAAAAATCTTTGGGCAACAGATGGCTGTCAAAGTGAAAACAAAAAAACCTCTGACATATCATATATACAGTGTATCAAAAAAGTATTGGCGATTATGGTTTTTTCGCAATATTCACAAATCAAAAATTATTTTTCTGAAAACCAATTTTATTTGAAATAAGCGATAAGAAAAAGAGAATATAGTGATTTTATAATTCAATTTAATTGCAATATTTACGAAACAAATTCATAGTACTACAAAATTCACATCAAAAAAGTATTGGCAACACTTAATGATCACGCAATTGGTGCCGTTATTCGAAATACCATGTAAGCATGGGATGTAAGTTTAAAGGCGTGTAGATTAGAATATTAGAAGTAATTTGACTCTAATTTGTGAATAGGTTAACACGCGTTAACATTACTAAATCGGACTTAAAATAAATAATTTGTAAAAAGTCGAAAGAGTTAGACATTGGTATAAAAAACAGAATTGTGACAATTTTTTTACGTATAGTGCAATCGGAAAAGAATTAAAAATAAGTTAATTCACTGTAAGAAGTTGTATCAAAAAATAAGAAAGCCCCGGATCAACAGAAAATAAAAGAACTGGAAGACCGCGTATTTTTTCTGATAGAGAAAAACGTGATATTTTAAGGGAAGTAAGAAAAAACCGAAGAAGAAGTCGCAAAAACAACAGAAAAGGTTTTTAATGTGCAAACTCTTCATAATGTTTTGCATGAAGCAAAATATTACGGAAGAGGAGCTCGGAAAAAAACCCTTTATTTCGGAGGTTAATAGATTAAAACGCTTGCAGTTTGCCAAAAATTACTAAGCCAAACCAAAAGAATTTTGGGAATCCGTAATATTTTGCGGATAAGTCAAAATTTAATATTTATGGAAGTGATGGAAGGCAATATGTTTGGAGGAAGCCTAACACGGAGCTGAAAAGGGAGAATGTTGTGCCAACTGTGAAACATGGTGGGGGGAATGTTTTAGTTGTTGGTTGCATGGCAGCAAGTGGAGTTGGTAGCCTGACTTTCGTTGAAGGTCATATGACGGGGGTAATGTACATTGATATTTTGCGCCATAATTTGAAAGTTAATGCTAAGAAACTTGGTCTTGGTAATACGTTCATCTTTCAACACGGCAACGATCCCAAGCACACCGCTTCTAGGCGACTGAAAACTCCTCCCCGATCTCCTGATATTAATCCGAAAATTTCGTCTAAAACAGAGTTAAGGAGAATACTTACTGAAGAATGGAGTAAAGTGTCTTGGGAACGAACAAAATCGTTGGTTTATTTGATACCCAGAAGGTAACAAGCCATTATTGATGCTAAAGGGCTCCATACCAAGTATTAAACGTTTTAAGTTTTGTGGTTAGGAGCAGTGGGTTTTAATTATTTACTACTTATTTGTTATTTGCCAATACTTTTTTGATGTGAATTTTGTAGCATTTTTAGTTTGTTTTGTAAATATTGCGATTAAATTGAATTATAATATCACTATATTCTCTCTTTCTTATCGCTTATTTCAAATAAAATAGGTTTTCAGAAAAAAAAGTTTTGATTTGTGTAGTATTTCGAAAAAACCATAATTGCCAATACTTTTTTGATACACTGTATGTTCCGATAGATGTTTACGAATTTGTAAGAAAATTCGTTTTACAAGTTTTGGCTGCCCCCAGCCAAGTGTTTTGATTGTATCCTGAACCGGTTTTGCTTTGTGTGCAGGTGCATTGCCATGGTATTAACGGTTTCACCAGGTTTTAGGAGCTCGTGGTACAGCACACCTTTCTGGTCCCACCAAACACGCAGCATTGTCTTATTGCCGAATCGATCTGGTTTTGCAGTCGATGTTGATGGTTGCCCCAAATTTTTTCCGTTTAGGATTCTTAAAATAAATCCATTTTTCATCGCCAGTGGCAATCCGATGCAAAACCGATTTTCCTTCGTGTTATTGAAGCAAAATTTCACAAGTGTTTTTCCGGTGTTTCATTCAATTCATGTGGTGCCCATTTTCCACACTTTTAGATTTTTCCCATAGCTTTTAAACGGTCAGAAATTGATTGTTGTGCAACCATTTAACATTGCTGCCATTTGCTTTTGACTCAAAGTGTCATCTCCATCCAATATCATTTGCAATTCGGCATCTTCAAACTTTTTTGGTGGTCTTCCATGTTCTTCATTTCTCATATCAAAATCATTATTTCTGAACCGTTGAATCCATCTTTTGCATGTTGCTTCTGATAGAGCATGATCACCATATGCCTCGACAAGCATTCGATGCGACTCTGCTCGTTCACAACAAATGTTCCCTATCGAGACATTTGTATCTTGACGCTCATATTACTTCATACCGGTATACTTGATATATTATTTAAGTGTATTCAAAATTAAGCAATGTTTGTGCCTGTCCAGACGTGATGTACCTACAACGTTATGCCACAACACATCGTGTCCACACATGTTGTGACTACTCACAGCCACTTTTCAATTTTGTTTCGCGGAACGATAAAATTGAAGCATTTGTCACTTATGTCGGTTGCAACTCAGAGCGGAAGTTATGATTGACTTTTTTAATTATTTTTTTAATATATTTCATTGACATATATGGAAACAATACAAAAAATTTATGAAGATGAATTGAATTGAGAATGAAACTGTACTGCTCACGCACAAAATTCAATTTTTCAATTCTTTCTTCGCCAAAACAGCGTTGCGGGCACAACAGTCTGGACAGGGACTTTTACTACAATTTGGTATAAATGTGCCGAAAACGGTTCAGTGTATATTTGTTTTGAGTTAAAAGAATGAAAATATTTTGGTCTTAGAAATCTATGATGATTTATTTTTTAGGAAAACTATCGACAGAATCAATCTTTAGTGAAAATGTTGCAAAAATGTTTTAAATTAAAAGAAATTATTGCAAGCTCGACCATGTTTTGCATTACAAATTGTATAAAAACATAGAATATATATATATATATATATATATATATATATATATATATATATATATATATAAATATATATCAATGTATACCATTTGTATGATGTCACGCAATCCTTTGGTTAAGTCATAAGCAGAGACCAATAAGGAGACCATCAACTCCCTCGCCTTCCGCCCTTGAACACATTTTGTTTGCGATTTTTATAACATTTCCCCCCAATGTCACAGTTGCCAAATGTTTGGCCGTGGTGAAATGCACTTTCAAATCAAAAGTATCTCTGCCACGTATTCAGGGAACCATAAATCGACCGCGTGTACCCAATCAAACATCTTAAAGTGTGCTAACTGCAGTGAATCGCATAAGTCAACTAACCCATCGTGTTTTAGCCGATTACAATTTATTCAAATATGGCAGAAGCTGCTTAAGAGAAACATTTCTTCCTCTTCTCCACAACCACACCAGAAGAGCAATAATCATGTTAGTTTCACCACTAGACACTTTCCACCATTGCGCCAGCCGATGAACGCTTTTACCTCTCATCGTTACTCAGTAAGTAAAGCCATTGCATTGAAACTCCCATGCTAAGAATGAGCACCAGTCAACATACCACCAATGACAACTCACTATTCTCTTTGGAGGAGATCTCTTCTTTGCTAAATGATGTTCTATTAAAACTCAGTTCTTGTCGTTCAAAATTGGAGCAATTTGTCTATGCCCAACATGTAATGCATGTAATAATTTTTCTTCTTCCATAAATCATCCTTAAATTCTAACTTGGAATGCGGGAGGCATTCAAAATAAAACTCATGAACTCTTTTACTATTTATTACGAGAAAAGATCGACATTGCTCTTGTAACAGAGACCTGGTTGTTTCACCCGAACTATGCTTGCTTAAGGCTTGATGGGATGCATGCTATTAGATGAGGTGTTGCCGTTGTAATTAATAAAGGATTAACTTCTTCTGTGCTACCAGCTCTAAGACTTAAAGTAATAGAATCCATAGGCGTATATATATATATATAGAATCCAAGATTCTACTAAACTTACGTTTTCTATGTATACTTCCCTGGTGGAAATAGCCATTTTGATAAAAATCTTAAGTGTAAAAGTGACTTTTTTAAGCTTATTCGTATGAATTCTAACTTTATACTAGGGAGCGATTTAAATTGCAGGCACCGAATGTGGGGAGGTTTACGAGCTAACTACTGAGGTAACATCGTTCATGATATTGTCGCTACAAACAGAATTCTAACTATACTTTTTCCACATTACCCTACTCACATTCTAAGCAACTCCGAACATAATGCTTCAACGCTAGATTTTTTATTACAAATGACGAAAACCTTTTCTCTCTCTTAGAACATTAAATGCTCTAAGCTCCGACCACTAACCAGTCTGTGCGTTAATAAATAACTCAGCTACAAAACGAAATCTCAACACATTACAATTTTGCTGCTGCTGGGTTAGATATCAAAACCTCATATCAACAATTCTTCAATTAAACCATATAAATTTATCATCAGTAAGCTCGCCTTTACGGATTGATTCATTGGTAGAAAAGTCCGATTAGATATCAAAACCTCATATCAACAATTCTTCAATTAAACCATATAAATTTATCATCAGTAAGCTCGCCTTTACGGATTGATTCATTTGTAGAAAAGTCCGAATAAACAATTAAGAATGCCGCAGAGTCTTTAATTCCTAAAAGCAATTTTTTCCATACCACATTTTGAGATCAATTAGAATGCGTAACAGCGTGCGAAAAAAATGGATAAGGTATAGGCTAAATCATTTTAAGGGTGATCTAATGGTGTTGAACAATGCAATTAAAATTTCCCTTCAAGTTTTTCGTAAAAAGAATTGGGAATCGTTATTAAGTGGTTTCAAAAAAGGTTCAAGACCTTTCTGGAAAATCACTAAAATAATTAAGAAACAAGGCTTAAACATTCCAACCCTTTCATTTCAAGACCAACTATACGTTACACCCCTAGAGAAAGCATCCATATAAGTAGATAATTTTTACCAAAACCATCTAAGCTCATGCCACTTCAGTGACGCTTCTACTGAATCCATGGTAGATAGCACGATAAGAAATTTAAATAGCTCCAACTCTATCACTACCGAAAACTTTTTCGTTCGTCCGAAACAAGTGCTTGATTTAATAAAAATGTCAAAGTCCAATAAATCTGCTACTATTGACGGTATTGGAAACATTCTAATCAAAGCCTTACCGCGTATTAGTTTACTTAACCTTTATTTTCAATTCCTATCTTAAAAATTGTTATTTTCCTAAAGAATGGAAAACAGCTAAAATAATTTCAATTGCAAAGCCTGGTAAACCTAAGAATGATCCTAAAAGCTATCGACATATAAGTCTATTAAGCTCTTTAAGCAAGCTGTTTGAAAAAATATTAAAAGACTACCTAATCCCTCATATCGAACAATCAAATTATTAAACCAAATTGTTCATATCCAAAAGAACAATTTGGTTTAAGAGCTGGCCATTCCACTTGCCATCAAATAATCAGAGTCAAACAACACGTTGAAAGTAGTTTAGATTCGAAACTTTCAACAGGTTTGGTACTATTGGATATTGAAAAGGCTTTTGATTCTGTATGGCACAAAGGGCTCATATATAAGCTGGTCCAAAGCTCTTTTCCGAAATCTCTTATTAAAATTTTTCAAAGTTTCTTGAATCAAAGGAAATTTATAATTTTTGTATTTCAAGCTCAATCGTTATTATATATAACTGAATTCGGAGTACCACAAGATTCCGTTCTTGGTCCCATCGTGTTCAATATCTTTATGTCCGATATACCAATACCTATTGGAAACACTTTTGTGTTTCATTTGCTGATGTTACAGCCCTGTTCTCATCCATCATTTTAGCACAGAACACTATAACGTCGTTACAGAAGTCACTTGATATTTTTCAAAATTTCTGTAGTAAATGGAAAATAAAGCTAAATGCTGACAAGTCTCAGGCTATGTGGTTTACTAGACGCAGAAAACATTAGTTTCTATCCCAACCAAACCTGCAATTGAACTCTATCAATATTGAATGGTCTGAAAACTGCAAGTACTTAGGAGTAACCTTTGACAAAAAACTTAAGCTTGAAAAACATATATCAAACATGGTACACAAAGTAAACCTCATGGTTAAGATAATCTACCCATTTATCAATCGAAAATCAATGCTTAGTAGTGAAAACAAATTAATAATTTTTAAAACCAACTTCCAACCAGTTCTAACTTGTGCTTCACCTGTATGGGCAGATTGTGTCAATACTCACATTAGAAAGCTACAAACTTGTCAAAACAAGGTACTAAAATTAATGTTGAATTTACCTTGGCATTTCTCAACTGCAAGACTTCATAAAAGGGCTAATGTTAACACCATTGTATGTTTCATTCATAAATTAAAATACAATTTTCTTATTAAGTGTACCCTCTCTGAGAGCGAACTTATTCACACTACCGAACTTTCTAAACTAACTAGCCTCATCATAAAGTTGGGTTTAGGTGCAATTTAGTTAAAAGAATCTGTAGCTGTAAGACTTATAATAAGGGTTTTTGCTTGTAGTTTTTCCCTTACCTTTGTTTTTTTTACTTAATCTTATTATATTATCTGTATATTCATAGCTGTAAAGAACTCCTGCTCTGTGTCTCTAGAATACATTATGCTAAAATGTAAATAATTATGAATTAAACTACAAATAAACTGAACTGAACTTTCACCTACTTGAACTGCTGATTCACAGACAGGGTGTTTTGTTCTTAAATGAGAATAAGTGTGAGCTGCCTATACGGTAGACTCCCTCACTGCTCAGATTGTTGGAAGGAGAGGGCATATAAATCAAATAATTAAAAGAGAGAAGGAATAGTTTTTTTCCACCACAAAGTTATGACTGCCGATTGCCGCGTTAAGAAATTATATTTTTAAGGCAGTAGTTGCATCAAAAAAGTAACAACTTTATGATCAATTCAATAACAAACAGAAGACATAAACTTATTTTGAACACAAAAATTTACTAAATAGTACTTATGAATCAATTAAAAAGAAATATTATCCAAAAAAGCTACAATCACAACCGACCGCTGGGAACTTTGTCGACCGAGTCTCCTTGAAACTTGCTCAGAGACGCTGCGTGTACTAAACATAGAAGAAGAATGGAAACGTTGTCAAGAAGCCATCAGAGAAGCTGCCACTGGGTTTCACGTCACCACCCAGAAGGAACCCATGGTTTGACGATTGCAGGCAAGCGCATGCAGCTTAACAAGACGCCTATAAGACGACACTGCATCGAACAACGAGGACTGTTCGTGAGCTCTACCGAACAGGAAGAGCATCGGCTTCTCAAAAGAAAAAAAAAAGGAGCATGAGAAACTCGCGGTCGAGGAAATGGAAAGGTGTTATGGCAGGAATGAAGTCCGAAAGTTTTACCAAAAGGTAAAACAGCTATCCGGAGGATACAAGGCTCGGACCAAGGCCTGCCGGGACCAAAATGGACAACTCGTAGTAGAGTTGCAGTCTGTGCTGAAAATCTGGAAGGACCATTTGTGCAGACTCCTTAGCGGCAATGACGGCCCAAATCCCGCTATTAGGCAGAATGTTCTACCCAATTTGGACAATGATAGACAAGAAATCTGTCCCCCCGAGGTGAAGATAGCAATATCTAAGCTGAAGTCAAACAAAGCTGCTGGAGCGGACTGTCCGCAGACTGCGCCAACTACCGAAGGATTAGTCTCAACATCGCATACAAGATCCTCTCTGCCGTATTGTGAGCATCTTAAAGCTTTCGTCCATAATCTGATAGGATCAGTGTGGTTTCAGACCAACGAAGTTCACAATAGACCAGATTTTCACATTACGGCAAATACTGGAAAAGACTAAAGAAGTGAAAATCGACACTCACCACCTTATCGTCGTTTTTAAGGCCTCATACGACAGTGTGCATAGAGACGAGCTATACAGTGCCATATCTAGATCCGTTACGCACTCACCGACACCTTCAATATCAAAAAAGGTTTTCGCACTATCATGTGACTTCTTTAACATCATCCCCGAGAAGATCGTGCGTAACTCACAAGTCAACACCAGAGACACGATCTTCCAGAAGTCAGTTCAATTGCTAGCTTACGCTTATGACATTTACGTGGTTGGACGAACACAGCGAGCCGTCAATGAAGCGTTTGCTGGCATTGAAGCGGAAGCGGGTAAAATGGGTCTGCCGGTAAATGAGGGTAAAACTAAGTACATGCTGTCATCAAAGAAGGACATACAACACCAACGTCTCGGACAGAGCATCACACTAGGCAGCAGAAACTTCGAGGTTGTCAAGGACTTCGTGTACCTCGGCTCCGCAGTAAACAGGGACAACAACATCAGTACCGAAATCAAACGCAGAATCACTCTTGCTAATCGCTGTTTCTTTGGGCTCAAGAGGCAATTGAGTAATAAAGCCCTCTCTTGAAGGACTAAGCTCACTTTACATAACAGCTTGATCATCCCAGTCATACTTTATGGCGGGGAGACTTGGACGTTAGCAGAAGCGGATGAGGAAGCCCTTAGTCTTTTCGAGAGAAAAGTTTTGCGTGCGATTTTTTTTGTCCTGTTTGCGTTGATGGCATCTGGAGGAGAAGAATTAACGACGATCTCTATTTGCTGTACAGCGACATGCGTCTGGTCAAGCGTCTACGGTTACAACGCTTAAGATGGCTAGGCCATGTAGAGCGTATGGACACTACTGCATGTTGGTTGAGGCCCAGGTCCCGGACTATAGCGCCATAAGATGAAGAAGTTCAATTATACGTTTTATTGTGAAAATAAGAGAAATCAGCCAAAAACTTTTCCTCTTTCTTTTGCTGTTATCGGCTATTGTTCAAAAGGGATGTTTATACCTATGTGGAGTAATTGTTAGAACTTTACTCTTGGTGTTTTCAACTTCTCTCTTTGAGAGTTTTCAGCTCAATGTATATTTTTACCTATATCGTCACTGGTTATATTTACTTTTATATAAAGTTCGAATATTTGATTGTATTTACCAGTATATTCTTACTACGCCTTTTTAACCCACGTTTATTTATGTGTATCCTAATTTTGAATCGATGTTTTCAAATCGTAAAGTGCGAAATAAATTTTAATATTAGATATACGTTAAGCTATATAGAATTATCTGAAAAATTGGTGGTGATTAGATTGATCTTCCTAAATTTGCGTGTCTTATTTTCACTTACATTTTTGAGTATTTAATGAACTCTACTTTTCTAGTTTCTCTTTATATTTCTCGTGTCCTGTTAGTAGTCTTTGTTTTTTTAAGTCTATTGATCTACTTGATGGATTTGCTTTATGAAATTGCGTATCTTCTACCTGTAAAAAGCTTATAGTAGATTTATTTTTATGAATAAGAATTATTGGATATTTCCAATTACGATACCATAAACTCAGTCTGCCAGAAGGAGAGATGTACCTTATTTTGATGTGTTAACATTTGTTAATATCGAAATGAATATTTTCATTAACAGTTTTTTCGTAGACATGTTTTTTTTTTAATAATAGTCTCTTCTTCAGTGCAAATATGGCATTAAATAAAATTTTTGTTGTTCATTTTGGATTTTAAGGCCTATCGGTCAACCGACAATGAAGAAATTTGGTTCTTTAACTCGTCCATATTCGACGTCTACTTATTTCATTAGTAGCATTTGACAAATTTAACATGTAATTTACTTCGAGTAAATAATTCATAACTTTCCTATTCCTATTTCTCTTTGAACAATATGTTTGGCTGGGGTCGTTTTAAATGATCTTGAGAAATATCGAAAAAGAATGACATAGTTTTATGCTTTTCAAATGCTACTAAGTATACCGGTTTATCTGTATATATTTACGGTAAATATGATTATAAGGATGTCAAAGGATAAGCAATTTTGGCACAACCTTTAATGAAGTATAAAAAACACCGTCATAGCAGAACAACGCGTTTTGCAGATATGTATTATAAGGTAAATTTTAAATTAATTATATGTTCTTCCACTGATGTAATCAATACAAGGATATTATTCATTTATACTATTCAAAATTGTATTTATTTATTTATTATTTATTGTATTTAGGAATTATATTTATTTACCTTTGAAATTGTGATGGGGAATTTTTGAACCCAAAGGACATTCGAATACATTAATAGTGCATTGATAAAATCATAACAATTTGTTGTTTTCTTCTCTAACCAAAATATGATGAAATGTTTTGGAAATATCAAGAGTGGAAAAGGGTGTCTTTTCCTTTTTTATCTAGTAGTGCATTTCAAATTATCATCCATTTAATCGACGATCACGATTCTGTATGTTTTTTGCCCAAGTTTTCCTTTTTTTTTTCTACTATCAACAATAGTTATTATATGGAGAGTTACTCTCCGCTATAATGTTAAGCTTCAACATTTCGACTGCTTGCTATCAAATTTCTTTTTCATGCACCTACTGATATCCATATCCCGTGTTGTACATAAGTTTATTCAACGTTTTACATTCTCATGAAAGATATCTGCTTCTGCCAGCAAAACATTCCCATCTTTGAATTTTCAAGCAACCCAGAAGTAGCTTTTTCCTCCTCTTGAATGAATTGTTATGTTATTCCCAATTTTTTCTCTTCGCATTTGCAGACTATAACTATTTTTTATATTTGTGGGACAAATGTCTTCCTCGAACGACTTATTTCTTAGTCCCTGTTCGTCGTTATTGCTGTCAGAAAATATTGGCTAGTAATTCCACAAAAACTGTTGTTATTAAACCTAATGCGTTTGTACATAAATAGTACCTAAACATTTGATTTCCTCAAGACAACATATTTTACCGTTTCTTCTTTCTGTATGATTGATTATCATAGCAAGGGAATTTTTAGAAATTGATCTGCAAGGCCACGATATGAAGGTACATGTATTCTGGTTGTAGCACAGTATATAACAATCATTTAATTCTAGTTCTACCCAAGGCAATTTTCTTTTCTTTTTGAATTTTGCATAAGAAAAGGAAAGGTGTCAAGGAAGTTAAATTAACAAACACGCTTCTCAGATCAGATTTTTTTTTTTTTGTTTTTGAGTTCGTTATTTCTTTATAATATTACAATGTACAAGGTTCTGGACTAGAATCTTTGGATAATGTGTTCAATAGAACACCTTAATAGCACAACTCTCACCCCAAGCTTTCAAAATCTTTATTGGGCTGTACCTGTACCTGTACAGATCCTGGTTTGATTTGGCTTTAAGAGTTTGAATCATTTACGGAATTTTAGCAATACACCCATAAAAACTGGTCCAACCTGCGCTTATATTTATATAATAAACTGATTGAATTGTGTTTATTTTCTTATTTTATTTCACTATGTCGTAATCCAATTTCACCTAAAATTTTTCCACATGTAGAGTTATTAACTGCCTCATTTGTAAAGACATGACTAAAAGAAATTGGTGCTGATCCTGACTCGTTCACTTTCAAATCCGCATTCTTAAAAGTTTCGTATATCTGCTTAAAAAGTGGTTGCTTATCTGAATGGAAATAGCTTCTATTTCCATGAAGTATTCGCACCTTTTCAGTAATATTGCACACATTCATATACATGCAATGATCTGGTCGATAATTATATGTGCAAGGAAATATATAAAGCTTTTCTAAAAAAAAAATGCATTATTAGGGAACTTAACTAATCAAAGTAAATAGAAGTACCCGGGTACATTGCGAATAAAATATTTATCAAATCTTGATCTCCCCATGTAATTTGTGATTTGTATTTTTTGTAAATGGGAAGAATTTTCTCTTCCCATTTAAATTCTCGCATTTTCGTTAAATTCATTAGCATCACCCCTGAATTGACACCCAATTCACCAAAGAATGGATGTCGTGCAAAGCGATTGTACCAGCCAATATTGACGTCCTCATGTTCGGGAGACAAACCTGCAATATGCGACGCGTTGAATTTACTGAAATGGTTCCATATATCAGAGGCAGAAGATAAAAAAACAATATCAGTATCAACGTAAATAGTTGCGTCAATGTTTCCAAGAAGAGACTACAAAAAATTAGAGCGTAAATAAAGCAATGAAATAGAATATTTTTTCTTACCGGTAAAAATAATCGTTGGGCAGCGCACGGTTTAAAAAGCGTTCGCCAAATATTTTCGTTTATTTTAGGGAATTTCAGAGAATATACTTGAAAGGAAAAGGTATCTGCAAGAATTTTCTGCCAATCTCTTAACTGTTTCGTGATTAACAGCTTGAGAACATCCTCGGCAATTATTTTGAAACTTATGACCGTTGGTAACTTATTGAATAACAATGCTGACTTAATCATTGTCAATGTTTCCTCTAATCTGGTTTCGCAAGTAACAACAGTTATAATAATTTCTTGCCTACGTTGTTTGTGTATTGCAATTTTTGTAGCTTCATTAGATGGAAACCTCTGCCAAATAGTATAACTCTTGCTGTATTCGTTATACAGGAGTAAAATACTTATAATAGCAATAAACATTAATATTACTGGTAAAGTTTTCTTGCATCTCACGCGAGGCATTATCTTAAAACAAAGTCCAGGCAGTTATAAAAGAATTCTTTAGTGGTATCTGAAACACAAATTATCGATTAGTACATTCCTTTTCTACTATATTAATAAAATTACCTGCAACACGGTTCATTGCCAGAGAAATGGAATCTATATTATTTCTAGGGCGTGTCTTCAGTATACTCTTCGTATATGACTAAATTAAAGAAATAGAAAATAATTGAATTGAGTAAAAATATGCGAGGAACTCACAACGGAAAATTAATATTTTAAAAAAAATCCAATAAGGGCATTTCAAAATACTAACGAAGTAATATGAAGGGTTGTTCAAAAGTGACGCACAACTTTCTTTCGATAGAACGGTAAATGACAGCTTTTAAACATTATTAAACTTTACCAAAATCCGCGTCGAAGTTGGCCTTGAATTTACTGGGACAATTACCATATCTTCAACAATCAACAATATTTCTGGATGAATGGATTTGTGAACAAGCACCAATAACAAATATGGGTTTAGGCTGTTTTAGCAGATTAGCATTCGGTTCACTGTGCATTATTTCTTTTGAAAATAGGACAATAAGTGAGGTTTATGTCATTATATCCTCATCCACAAACAACAAAATTCGTGTTAATGTGCCAGGATATATGTGACGAGTTCTTCATAAGAATTTCCAACAAAATAATACCCCTTCATTATGAAAATGGGTACCTGTTAAATACATAAACAGAGTTAGCACCGTGAGTACACTATTCAGCTAAATTTATATGCAAAAAATATTGTAAGGTTTTTTTTCCTTTTTATTTATATTGACACATACTTGGAGTGTAATAAAATGAAAACAACTTAATTCAATAATATTTTATTCTTAATTAAAACACTTTTCAATAACTGAACAACTGAAAGTATACTTGATATTTTCACTTGTCTATATAAATTCAATAAACTTTACTTTCAAGATTTTGATATCGAAGTGATACAAATTAATGTTTGTGTGCATGCACGTAGCACATAAACTTAATCCATTCATTCCAGATGTACAACCCTCATCTTTGCTCTGCCACTAGCACTCTATTGTATTCGGTAGACCACATCGTTTATCCTTTTCATAACCTTGTGTGACCGTTCCCAGTATTCTGTTGATTGGGTCACAATCCTTTTTTGCATTGTGGGTTGTGGAATAAAACCGGTTATCCCTCTTTAAACCTTTGGACTTCGCCTTGACACCCTACTTCTCTAGCGTCGTATCACTATTTAGCTATGTGCTCTTCTTTATGCTTTGGTGCACTTGTTTAATCGCTTTAAACACCTTCAGAATTGATAGTTCCTCCATAACTGATGACTGAAAATCAGGTTGATCAGATATGCTTGAAGTCCCAACTGTGATCCGAATATTACTCCGGCTGGTGGGGATGAAGACATGTCGTGCACCGTCAATTCAAAAGAAACGCGCGGAACACGAGTAGTTGATGAGCGATCTAGGTCCTGGTCAGCTAGGGCTAAAGTTGTCTTGTTTATTTAATTTGAATGAAGACTTAAAGAGGGCATTCAAGCTGGCTACTAAATAACACTAGAAATTAAAATTGAGAAAATACGTATTTCCATCCATACGTGCACAAATCCAAATTCGAATTTGTATACATTATTACTCTATATTACACTTAAAGAAAGTGTATGAATTATTGTAATTTAAATTTTATATTATAGCTCGAATTATAATACTACAAGGAGTAAGCTATTTAATGGACTTCAAATCATTGCATGCCGTGTTAATATGGTAAATATTTCGAAATAATTAAGTCACTTTAAATATTTACGCCAGTTGTTATTTAATGTATACGTACCAGAATAGAACCTATGCAGAAGAGATATAAGCTTCGTACATGATTGTCTAACACATAAATATATATATATATATATATATATATATATATATATATATATATATATATATATATATATATATATATATATGTGTGTGTGTGTGTGTGTGTGTATGTGTGTGTGTGTGTGTGAACTAAGCCGAATGAATAAAAATGATTCGACAAAAAATGAGGAACGTGCAAAATAAAAAAAATAAATACGATTCTCAATAGAAGTGGATTAAAATTACTCAAACAGATTTGCTTTTGATTGGCTATTTGATGTAGAGCTTGCTTATATCACAAAACGACATAACAAATAAATAATGTATACTTCAAAGGAGTTCATTTAAAACTTAGTCAGATTCGGTTTTTTTCAGTTTATATTAGTTCTTTTATTTTGTGGTAGTGTTCAAGCATATCCAAATGATTTGCACAGCTCTTTATCAAGGCAGACGGTCACCGTGACGTAGTGGGTAAAATGCGAAGGTCCAAGGTCCTATTCTTTCGAGTTGATGAAACCATTTAAAGAGTTCGTGTATAAAAAAGATTCGAAATTAAAAATGTAAAATGTAAATGTAAATTTATAAACATCATGAGAGAACAATATAGCGAACAACACAAGCGGTTTCTTTTTCGTTAAGAAACTACTTGTGTTGTGCGCTATTGCCCTGTTCCCCACGTTATGCAATTTTTATGTATACATAAACTAGTTAAGTCTTCAAAGCACTATGTTTGCTTGCTCCAACTCTAATGTGCGGTAGATTTAGGTTACCTGCCAAGCAAGCGCCAACATTTTAAGTTATTTTTTACGCACTCGATTTCTACAAGCTCGCTATGTTTAATATGTAGGCGTTACTTTAGATTTTATGCTTGAAAGATAACATTTCTAACCATATGTATGCTATCTTCCTCATGAGAATATATCAATTGTTTATTACTGAGTAGGTTTTTGTTGTACTCGTAGTATTCTTTCAGAAAGCTGAATATTTGCCTCCTTTTCAAAAATGAGAAATGTTTATACATACACCTCTACCAAGTATTTTTAATTGATAGAAGTATTTGTATATTATTTGACAAACCTAACACCTTTATTTCAATTCAATTTCGTACCCACTAGTTATTTTAAGGATTGAAAACCGAAGGAAGTAACAAGGGGCCAAATAAGAATAAAGTATTGTAGAGCCTTTGACTGTTGTGCATTCTTCAAGCACTGGTGTGAAGTCTTTGTTTCGACTATTCTTCGATCTCTACTGCTTAACTTATCCCTACTATTAGCACTAAGCTTCAAAATAAGCAAAGATAAACGTTCTCAAAACAAACCCAAAAGTTTTAAACTTGCACAATAAACATTAACAATATTATAATGAAACGGATGTTAAGAATTCTTTTTAAGAAAACCAGACTTGGTAGTCTGATAACTCTTTACCAAGGGTAATGTTGTTGTTATTAATGAAAACAAATAAGTATTTTAACAAACAGTTTTTTGGTAATTTAAAGCTTACTTCCCAGGGAAGTCTATGAAATGTGTGATGTAAAATGACACTTGATGTGAAAAATATTTTCAAAATCGGAGCACCGCTTTTTAAGATAAAATAACAGTGAAAGCAATAGCAACTCCTATCGTAACACTGAATTCTTACTACACCAATAGCAGGTACTTTTTTGCTTGGGGTAACCGTTTAGAAAGAACGTGAATGTATATCGTACTTTAATATATCTAATATCTTCCAATTGAAGACAAATATATGAATAAACAAATTTATTATTTTTTTTTTTAATTTTGTATGATGATTTCGAGCTTACTTTGTTAATATTTAGAGAAGAATAAACTAATATAAAACAATACCACAATTTACTTAAATTAATGTCAATTGATTTACTAATAAACATCTACCATACAATCAAGCAACAAAAACCACGGCTGAAAACTCCTTTTACCACATAAAACACGCACACCACCATCTTAAGCAATGCATTTATTTGGACTGGAGAGCACCAGCTGATGATGTTAACACCAGAGACCAATAGGGAGACAGACAACTCCCTCGTCCACCGCCCTGAATTCATTTTGACAGCGTTTTTTATAACATTTCTCACCTAACCAGCTGACGCACAAAAAGGATTTTGTTTGTTTTTAAATGAGAATACGTGTGAACTGTCTATACGTTGGGTCCTCTCACTCTTCACACTGTTAGAAGGAGAGAACATATAAATCAAAACGTAAACATGTGTGAGTGAAGTGAGACAAGGTTCGATGATACGTAAATAACTTTCAGAATTTGAGGTTATGTCTACTAAAACACGTAAATCACAGTCAAACGGTTGATGGACAAAGGGGAAAACAGCTGTTTGATCAGCTGTTCAGTTGACCATCTCCTTCCTTATTGATTTCTGGTTAACACCTACGTCATCCAATCCATTGCAAAAAATATAACCTTTTAATCCATCAACTTACTTCTTCATTCTACTTTAGAGTAACGAACTGTACATACAAATTTTCCAGGCACGGGAATTAAGAATTCATGTATTGGCAGAAAACAAACTATTTACCAGAGATAAGCAAGGAGATATTCAGCTCCCTCGTCTTCCGCACTTTGAATTGAACTGACAGCGTTTTTTATAAACCCCATTGAATATGTGTGAGCTGTCTTGATCAGCTGATTGCAAACAGCTGATCAGTTATTGAGGTAAAATATCTTGACAGGGAGTAAAATCGTAAGGGTGCGTAAGTATTAAGGGTGAGAGAGTATAAATCAGGTAATGGATATTTTTTCTTAAAACGCGAAAGGATAATAAAGTATGTTTCCAAATAAACCTGAAATATCACCAATACAGTAATTAAGTTGACAAACAAAGAACCGCTTAAACTCTTTTAATAAGCAAGTATGATATATGGTGATAACAAGGATTTAACGCCAGTCATAATTTTTTTATAATAAAAAGTACAATTGTTGGTTATTAATCTTTTTTCTTTTATTAGGTATTGAAATATAAGGAATGAAGACGTAAATACAGATTGATTAAAGGACTTAAAATACTTTTTGAAAAGCATTTCCACGCCACCCATGAGGTATGCTAATGGCGCGATAACCGATTTTTTGTACACCGGGTGTTTGGTTTCCCCAAGAGGCCTATAGCACCCGAACTTAAATAAATTAGATACGTTTTTGTATATTTAGCGATCTAACAAGAATTGCATTTAACTCAAAAAATTAACACAAAAATTAAAAATGTTATCGGCATGAATATATGGAAGACAAACTTTTGATTTAATTTTTTTTTACAAAAGTCTAACACGGAGCATCTTATTTTTGAAATTAGGGTCGCTCAAATCCCTGTTCCAAAATTTAGAAAAAATACAAAGTCATTTTGATGCAAAACAGAGATAAGCAAGGAGATATCCAACTCCCTCGTCTTCCGCCCTGTGAATACGTGTGAACTGTCTTGATCAGTTGATTACAAACAGCTGATCAGTTATTGAGGTGAAATATCTTGACAGGGAGTAAAATTATAAGAGTGCGAGAGTATAAATCAGGTAATGGGTATATATTCTTAAAACGCGAAACGACAATAAAGTATGTTTCTTAATAATCCTGAAATATCACCAACAATTAATTAATTTGACAAACAAAGAACTGCTTAAACTCTTTTAATAAGCAAGTATGATATATGGTGATAGCAAGGATTTAACGCCAGTCATAAATTTTTAATAATATAAAGTACAATTGTTGGTTATTAATCTTTTTTCTTTTATTAGGTTGTGAAATATATGGAATAAAGACGTAAATACAAATTGATTAAAGGACTTAAAATAATTTTTGAAAAGCATTTCCACACCATTTTTTGTTCACCGGGTGTTTGGTTCCCCAAGAGGCCTATTGCAACCGAACTTGTTTAAATTAGATACGTTTTTGTATATTTAGTGATCTAACAAGAATTGCATATAACTCAAAAAATTAACACAAAAATTAAAAATGTTAGCGACATGAATATATGGAAGACAAAGTTTTGATTAAAATATTTTTACGAATGTCTAACACTGAGCATCTTATTTTTGAAATTAGGGTCACTTAAATCCCTGTTCCAAAATTTAGTGAAAAAATAAATTCGAGTTCTAATAAAATAATTTAAGATGAAGTCTGGTGGCAAATTTTTACAGCAAATATATTTCTTTTCAGTAATCAGTAAAGTAAGAAGACGTTGTGCAACTCCCCTTACATAATAACATATGTCGAATGAGTCCAAAATCTTTTGCTCAAGTTCTCGAATGTATTCCACAAAATCTCTTGGCGCCGCAGTAAGTTTGCATCCATCGAATTGCTTAAAAGTTGTAAAACTTAAGCCAGGCGAAGCATCTGCTGTCCCTAATGTGGGTAAAGGCATACTACACGTATGGCTTTCGTGACACCTTCTGAAGAGCCACCCACAGACATAAATGAAACTATTCTTTTTCAAGAATTCATTTGCATTTATGTCTGTTTTAAGATAAAACGCGGAAGTGCACTTTGGCCTGTCGCATATTTTGTCTTGGACCCAAGATGTAACCATTACTAGGGGTTGATTGCTGATGGACTGCAACCTTTCTGCTTCAACATTTTCACAATTTCCGGCTCTAACAATTTTCAAATATTGAAGGCCCCAAAGTTTCTGGAAAATTGATTTGAACTGTTGAGCAGTCACGCGTGTGTTTTTACCTCCCGCACTTCTGGCTTCACCGAAAAATTGCTCTAAACAATCTTGATTCAAATCCCTTGCGAGAATGAATTCAAACTTGCAGACTGAAAGACATTGCCACAAGGAATTGAGCGATGATATGTTCAGTAACCAACCTTTAATAAAACGAAACTAGTTCGTCACATCTTTTTTGTGTGAATCTAGCACTCTGATGGAGTTCAAACGCTTCGTTATAATATAAGCCAAAAATTAAACTTACATGTTCTCATCTTTTGTTCCATAGGTATGGAGGTATCCTTGGCACTTCAAAACACAAGGTTTCATAATTAATATTTTAATAACTTATATGTTCAAAAAAATTTAATATATTAATTAATCTTTTAACAAATTCGAACAACTTTTTATCACAATTCACTACAATTACTATTGTTTAAACAGGACAAACAAGCACTTTGTAATAATTTAGTCCTTACCAAATATGCAAATATATTAAGCACTTGAAATCGCTTTTAAGGAATTAAAAGAACAATTACTAGTAATTATCAGTGAGTAATTAACTCTGACTATAATTGCTTTTTTATTCCCATTCACCCATTCACTTTTACAAAACAATTTTGTTCTCGTACGCAGAATCTCATAGCGAATAAGCAAATCTGTGCAAAATTTTGCAAAATTAACGAGTACGCAAACACTCCAGCGATTCCACCACGAAAAACTGGGTAATAAAGGTGTTCAATAACTATGCTCGATGTGTTCATAATATTTTTCTTTTATATCATTGATGAAAACACAGATTTTTGTACAAAATTTCAATATATATTTTGTATTTTGTTCAAAACATCAATGTGTAACATCTGTTTTTTAAAGAGAATCAATTTTAACACATAAAAGAGGTTAGTGCGGATCTTAGAACGAAATCACTCTCTGTGATATTAGCTTGATTTTCATTTTCAATTCATAGTAACACTACGAATTGGTTTTCTTTTTCAAATAATTTCGGTATTTCATAATATTCTTGCAAAAACATTGTTTTACAAGTATGGGCGTAAGCATTCATTGCGAAATTTTTTTTTGAAGTCTTATGTTGTGTTTCTGAACATCTTCGGCCAAATCGCCTAATCTGCCGCCATGTTTGAAAAACTAGACCATTACGGAGCCGAATCCACGGATTTGCCGCCATTACTGTGGTGGATCCACCAATTTGCCGCCATTATCCACCGATTTGGTCTAAGATCCAGGGATTTTGTAGAAGTGTTGGCGATTCTCAAGACATTTCTCACACAACTACCAAATTGGATTGGACAAGCATAAGGCCAGGGGCAAAAACTAGTCTAAGATGAGCATCTCCTTGATTCCCTTATCTCTGCCATTTACTGGAGACCCGAATCATTGAATGAAAATACACTAATTTTTACATGCTGGTTTTCAATTATTTGGCAATAACACAGCCAAACAAGCGACTAGCATAAACCAATAAGGAAGGATATTATTGGCGAAACAGTTGATTTTACAGTTCGTTTTTACTGGATCCATCCAAGGTTTGACGGTTGAGTTTCTGTTACTTTATTTAGAAACCAGACGATTATTGAATTCAAAATATTTCATAATATTCAATGTAGGAACGCTGAAAAACAGTTGTATTAGTAGAGAATCTTTTCTAAATAAGCTTAAGATTAAGAATTTGTAGAAAAAAGAACTTTAAGAGCTAAATATTCCGTTTAAAGCAGTTTAGTTGTCTTTAATCTTAATTGCTTGGGATTTCAATAGGAACAGGAGTTGTTTTGAGATTTGTGACAAGTTCTTTACAAGGCATTTATAAATGTTTTAAATAGTCATAATATTGTGCATATGCAAAGATATATTTAGGTATACTCTTTGACAATTTGATACAAGTTTCAAATATATTTTGGAGATGAAATCTGGCTTTCGTGAATAAGTAGTAAGACTTAACTACTACATGTCAAAAGGCAGGGTTTAAGCCACTATGGTCTTACTTTTTAACTTGGGAAGAAACCGGATAATAATACAAGAGAAGCAAACAAAATCGTCGAGCAAATAGCTCACATCCACATCTATCTATTAAACACCACAAGCGGGAGCCAAGATTTTTGCAGCTCATTCTTTTATAGTTGATGCATTGAATTAAGAAGTAAATGCGGATGCTTAATTTCATTGGATCGGTCGACCGATATAAATAAATTTTTGATCAAAAAGATGCTTAATTTTACATAATCAAATAATTAAAATTCAGAATGAATGAGAAAAACTGATTGATTTCCATTCTAGATGTACTTGCTAAGTTGTTAAACGATACAATAAAATAGGCGTTTGTGCATTTGCTTGTTGCTAGTAGGGCCTTCACATGATTAATGAGACACTTCGTATATTTCCCAAGAAGACGCACTGAGATGCCCCTTGAGGATAACCTGTTTTCGGGTGAGCTGCTGTAGGATAGAACGTATGCGATGCATCCGCGCCACACGGAAATCAGCCTTAGGGATTGCTGTTCTAAGCCAGCTAAACTAAGAGGCAGGTAACTAGATAAATTATTAGTTGAAAATGTTATGTGGTACATTCTCGCTCCATTTTACTTTGGGAAAGTATTTCCGGAATTTCTGTAAACAACGAAAGTATATCCGGTTGTAAAATAAATAAGGTTTTCATTAAAGTTTTGGTTCAAATTTCACGAAACCTGACAAAAAATTTCATTGAAGTTCCAAAGCGTGAAACCCACTGCCTTTGCCGAATTTAAAAACATAAATAGCATCTCACTAAACCGAACTATCAAAAACGTTGAAAACCTAAAATTTATACTGAAAGATTATGGCTGCGAAAAAATTCGAAACTCTGTCTGTTATGGCATTGTTGCACTCTGACTGTCAAACAAATATCTGTTACCGTCGAAATGTTGAAGTCTTTAGTTTTTCTTTGGGATAGTCTCACCGCCAGAAACCATTAAGGAAGGAGATGGTCAACTGAACAGCTGATCAATCAGCTGATTTACCTTTTGTAAACCCACCACCCGACTGTTTTTTACGTGTCTGAAAGTGTCTCATTTTACTCACCAATCTATACGTTTCTCCTCCAAAATTTCCAAGATATCGGCTAACACGTAAATGTTTGCCTTCAATAGTGTCAAACACTCGTAAATTGTCAACCAGAGACCAATAGGGAGACAGTCAACTCCCTCATCCCCCGCCATGGAATTCATTTTAACGGCGTTTTTTATAACATTTCCCCTCCTGAACAGCTGAATCACAGACATGATTTTTTTTGTTTTTAAATGAGAATACGTGTGAGCTGCCTATATGGTGGATCTCCTCACTCATCAAACTGTTAGAAGGAGGGGGCATATAAATCAAAAAATTAGAAGAGAGAAGGCATAGTGTTTTCCAACGCAAAGTAATGGTTGACGATAGCTGAGTCCAGAAATGATGTTTGTAAGGCAGAAGTTGCATCACAAAACCAATATACTGAAAAAATTTATGATTATTTCAATAACAAAATGAGGACATAAACTTAGTTTAAACGCAAAAATTTTCTTAAAAGTTCTTACGAACTATTGAAAATTACGAAACACTGAATAACTGCTACTGATTTTAAACATTAAAACCCGTTTTCTATACATATGTATCAATCTTATAACCATTGTAATATTATGTCTGAAATTAATTTTGTTCTTATCGCCTGATATAATACTGAAAAGGAATTTTGAATTTGTAAATATGTTCCCATTTTGAAGCGACTTAATTGTTTTAAGTGTATTAAATGTATTACGATTGTCATATATCTTCGCTCTGAGTTAAATTAGACAAAGGTTACGAACAGTTGGCAATTTACGAGTGTTTGACACTATTGATGTCATAAATTGACAATTTTGGAGGGGACACGTAAACATGTTGAGTAAAGTGAGACAATGTTCGATGATACGTAAATAACTTTCAGAACTTGAGGTTATGTCCGGGTTATGTCTACTAGAACATGTAAATAAAAGTCAAACGGACGATGGACAAACGGGAAAACAGCTGTTTGATCAGCTGTTCGGTTGTCCATCTGCTTCCCTATTGGTTTCTGTGTACATTCAACTCAACGCGTTAGGAAAATCTACTACAAATTGTTTACGAAAGTAAGTGCAACAGAAATTTTATATAGGATTTATTTCTAATAAATGGATAATGGATTATTTGATAGCATTTATATTTATAATAACTTATGAAATATGTAGAAAAACAGGAGAGAAACGCGTGCTGAAAAGTCGCACATATGGAAAAGACTTATTATCAATTGATATTCCGAGATAAGCGCATTATAATTAAAATAAATATTTGGTGTTACATGTTATTATTACAAAATATTATTTTTATTGTCCAAAAGACATCAATTCAATATGAAAGGTGTTGTTATCAATAAAAATAATGAAACCTAACCCATAAAACAAATAATAAACATGTTTCGTGCAATGAAAATATAAAACAATAATAATAAAACGAATATATTTTGCGAAAAATTTTTGTCTAATTTAACTCAGATCGAAGATATATGACATTTGCTATACAGTAAATATACTTAAAACAATTAAGTTGGTTCGCAATGAGAA
Source organism: Eristalinus aeneus (assembly GCA_955652365.1). Taxonomy (NCBI): domain Eukaryota; kingdom Metazoa; phylum Arthropoda; class Insecta; order Diptera; family Syrphidae; genus Eristalinus; species Eristalinus aeneus. The sequence goes on from OY019130.1 coordinate 41,071,594, forward strand.
CGTTTTTACAAATTTAAAATACCTTTTGAGTACTATTTCAGCAAGAACAAATATTATGTCAGACATAATATGTATTAACAGTTAATATTTATTTAACAGTTATAAAACCATTACATTTATTAAAACCGAGTTATATAATATAAAATAAATAGCTGCTGTTCAGTGTTTTGTAATGTTTATTAATTCATAAATACGATTTAGTATATTATTGCGTTTATACTAAGTTTATGTCCTCATTTCGTTCTTGAATTAATCATTAAGTTTTATGAATATTGCTTTTCTGATGCAACTACTGCCTTACAAACATAATTTCTGAACGCGGCTATCGGCAACCATTACTCTGTGTTGAAAAAGCTTTACCTTCTCTCCTTCAATTTTTTGTTTTATATGCCCATTCCTTCTAACAGTTTTAAGATTGAGGAGATTCATCGTATAGGCAGTTCACACCAGGAATGATAGAAATACAATACACGTATTCTAATATCAAAACAAAAAAATTCTGTCTGTGAATCAGCTGTTCAGGAGGAGAAATGTTATAAAAAACGTCGAAATATATTCATTGGTGGGTGAGGAGGGAGTTGACTGTCACCTTATTGGTACCTGCCTTCCACATAATTTTTTGTAAATCGACATGCGATATATTATCGCTGCCGGCTTGTATAAACTTATGAATTCGCGTTACGCGAGGGGGAAAAAAACACAAGTAAATTTGAAGAGGTCGAACATCAACTGAACAACCTTTTGTTTATTTGACACTTATATATAACAATATTCTGCTAATACATTCGGCATATTCCCATTGATTTGTGTACAGAAATTCGTAGCTGAGTAGTTTGAGTAAAATCTTGCAGAGAGTAACTCTACCGAAAATTGTGAAAATACTTTTCGTAAAAATTCGTAAACAGCAATCAGGCATATGAAATGTCAGGTGTTTTTATTTTTTATTTGACAGCCTGCTGTCAAATGCTGCTGCCCACAGTGTTTTCTTCTTCAGAAATTCGAAAGGAGTGGAAATATTTTGCTCTCTCATGAGCTCTCCCCTCTATGAAAAAATCAGCTAATGGAACGCATTTTCGTAGTTTTTCGGGCTAATTCGAAGACATTCGTAGCAATTCAGCGCAATTGGAACGGACCAATTACTTGTTGATTAAAAAGTAAAATTCAAAACATGTTTACTTAATATTTTGCTGATACATTATGTTTGGATATGCGATTCAATACATGATTTGTTTAATGCTAGTTCTCAGAATTATTGTTTAATTGTGTGGGAAAGGAAATGGCAAATGGATAAAAGGTGATGGGAAATGGACTGAACGTTTGGGTTTTAACTTATATGTAGATCAATGTATTTACATAACGCCAAAAGAAATAGTCTGAAGACTAAATATGAGTATTAATATCAATAAGAAAAAATTACATACATACAAAGTAAAAAATAGAATTAAACAAATCTAAAGGATGTTTCAACAAGAACGCAAGATATAAATTTGACATTCTCATTGTGAACATGAAAATGCTAATTTTGCCAATGAAATCACCTTTAGTGACGAGGCACATTTCCATCTTGATGGTTTCGTCAATAGACAGCATTAGTAGGTAGTTTATGAGAGTTCCAGACCACTTTTTCCATACAAAAAAGATAAGAGATTTCTATAGGGTTTTTTTTTCATGCGTGCTGATTGTTGCGGTAGGTATTTTTTTTTTGAGGATAAGAGTGGTGTGTGTTTGGGAGGTGTGCGGCGTTGTTAGTGGGGACTTGGTGTTGGTGGCGCTTGTAGTTAGTGGTGTTTGTTGTTAGTGGCGGTTATCAGCAATGGTGGTGGTCATCACTTGTCTTCAGTGGCGGTGCTTGGTAGTGGCGTTTGGTAGTGGTGCGCTTATCAGCAATAAGAAGAAGAATGTTTACTGTGAGAGAATATGTTTTTCGGTTTTTACGGTGCCATGTGAGATTTAGTAATTAGTAAAAGATTTGTTAGAGGACATGTGAAATGATTAAATGTGTGTCTTTGACCTGGCGTTAGTTTAACTGAAATATTTTTAGAATTAATTGTGGTCTGTCAAAATAAAATGTGTTAGGAGGGGCATGTGAATGTTTTACTTATCAAAAAAAAAAGACTGTGGTCATCACCTAAACAAGGGACGCTAATGTTAGAGTGCTAAATAAGTTTGGTACTGGCGCGCTTATCAGCAATAAGAAGAAGAAGAAGAATGTTTATTGTGAGAATATTTTCTTGTTTTTTACGGTGACATGTGAGATTTAGTATTTAGTGTATTATCTGTACATTAACTGTGGTCTGTCAAAAAGAAAAACAATTTGTTTGGGGACATGTGAAATGATTAAATGTGTGTCTTTGACCTAGCGTTAGTTTCACTGAAATATTTGTAGAATTAATTGTGGTCTATCAAAAAAAAAATGTGTGTTAGCAGATATATGAATGTTTCACTTATCAACGATATAGAAGTAGTATGACCAAAAACTGTGGTCATCACCCAAACGAGGGACTAATGTTAAAGTACAAAAGAACTTTATTGTGAGAATATTATTTTTGTGGTTACATGTAAAATTCAGTATTTCATTATAAATTAGGTGTGCTTCATCAGGTTCAATCTAATGTTTATTGTAAAAATATGTTTTTGTGGTGACATGTGAGATATAGTTTCACAATATTTCAGTATCACCAAAAATTGTACGAGAAGTCATCATTTGTGAGGCATTGGAAGTCGATTATAGGTAGAAAAAACAATCGTCTGCATTTGAATTCCCTTCGCATACACTGGCAGCAACAATACCGGTAATAGGTGAAGCAGTAGTAAGAAAATGTAAGCCAAATGTTTGTAGAAGATGTGCGACCTGTGAAATAGATGTGAATCCACGAAATTGGTCTAGTCATCAAAGAAAAAAACGCTCACAAGGAAAAAACACAAACGTTTCTCAGAGAAATGGTGACATGTATAGTGAGCGCTTTTAAGAATCGAGTTAAATCATTTTCAATTAGCAATAAAGATGAGAGCATATTAGATATCAAAGTATTGTTTGAGACAAATCAACTTTTGATAAAGGAGCTGATAACAAATGAATTGGAGACCATGATTAATTTGAACTCAACATAGAATTATAGTGTGAATTTGTGATGGTGGTGATGATGATGAAAATATATAAAAACTATGCAAACTAAGATGTGTATAATTGTATCAACTGAGGATATTCCAACACAATTGAACAACATGATATATGATCTAAAAACCAAACTAGAGGAGTTTCAAGAGAAAGACAGTGGATGGGCTTTGTTTAGATTTTTTTCGCATAGAAGTTAATATTAATAAATATCAAGCTATTCGAGCTTCCGAATATTTTAAATTACCTGCATATTTACAAGAAAAGAAAACCTGTATAAACATTCAAAATAATGATGAATTTTGTTTTAAATGGGTATCAGCTCTTGATGAAAATGTTAGAGTTAATAATATAAGAACATCTGTTTATAAAATAAATGATATATCAGCGCAATTAATTGAAGTAAATGGTAAAGTTCTCAATTTTGAAAATATGAAATTTCCTTTAAAAGTGAATGATGTGAAGATATTCGAGATGAACAATCCTGATACCAGTGTTAACGTTTTAGGTTATGAAAACAGTACAAAGGGATATGAATATAATATCATTGGACCATATCATCATACGCAAGAGGAAAAATCGGAACATATAAATGTGCTTTATTATGAGAGTGAGGATGGCAATACAAATCATTATGTTTATATGGACAATATTTCACGCTTAATGAGAAGACAAATAACAAAAAGAAAAATCAAATACATATATGTAATGGTTGTTTACAATACTTTCGCACTCTTTCTATGTTAGAGAAACACAAAAGGGAATGTTGTAAACATATAACAATAATGCCAAAGGAAGGTAAGAATTTCCTTGAATTTAAAAAAACAGTTACAAGTTCCCGTTGTTGTGTATGCTGATTTTGAATAGATTCTAAGACTTGTGAGTCATTGCCCATATAATCCCGAGATTTCGTCAACAATAGATGTACACCAGCACATACCTTGTGCATTTTCATACTACATAAAGTGTTCATTCGATGAAACTCTTATTAAGCATAGAACATTTGTTGGTGAGTATTTTAAGAAAATATTTCAAAGAAAAAATCTATATTAATATATTTTTTTTTAGGGGAAAATGCACCGGATATGTTTGTAGAAATGCTGGTTAATGATCTCAAGGAACTTTATCAGAATGTTATAATGAAGCCGAAACCAATGTGATGATAATGAAAACATCCTGCAGCACACATTATCTATATGCACTATATGTATGAATAGTTTTGGGGAATAAAGCTGTTTTTGTGCATCAATGAAATTTGAGTTTTGTTGTTGTTTTGACCCAATTTTCATCTTTATACAGTAATCAGATTTACTCACTTTTGACGCTCACAGTATATAATCTGCGTTTTAGATTTGAAATAAATGCCTTTTTTTTATTATATTCCTATGGGATATAATCAATAATAATAAGACTATAAATTCTCATACAATCCTTGTAATTGAAATTGTATGTGTAAAGTATGTGGTTCTAAGGAGTTGATTAGATGTAAAAAATTCTGTTTTTGATAACATTCAGGATGAGGACTTTATTAATATTAATTTTATAGACTACAACATGATGGAGATGGATTGCTTTCAGAATATTTCAGATGAAAAATATCTACAAGACATTAAGAATATGATTAGCGATAATCTTCTTGACTCTCATCCGAACAACATGACATCGAATAAAAACTTACAGTTCATCCCTGAGAGCATCTTAAACTATACTATATATAATGATTCAGATAACATCAACAATAATACTATTGAATCACACACTGATGACAACATGGAAATAGATAGATGTTTTGATTCAATTCTCGACAACATTTTAGATGATGAAAACTTAGATGACATCAAATTTAAACCTATTGAAGATCACACGCATCACATGAATGTGGTTAGATTCGATAAATTGTCCCAGTCTCAGCTTGATGGCAATGCTTTAATTTGTGAGGAGTCCATGCCAGCAGAGAGTGTTCTTGATGAAAAACCATTTGAATACATTGATGAGAGACTAAATGAGGAGGAGAAATCTAAAACTAAGGAAGGCAACCAACTCTTACAATGGGCCATAAAGATGAAGAAAGCCTTGAAAATGGTGTTTCACAATATTCAGTGGACTCATCAGAAAAACTGGGTATTATTCAAAGGAGTTCAGTTTTGAACAAAGTATCTATTGGTTATATAAATTTAAATAAAGTTCAGACTCATAGTTTTACATTTTTTTTTTAATTTATTCATTCATTGCTATCTAATAATGTTCCCATGCATAAGTATGTATTCCAATGCTACACATATATATATATATATATATATATATATATATATATATCGTTTTGTATCTTGAAAACTTAAAGATAATTTATGTAAACTTTGTGTATAAATTGTATGTAACTTACTTCTAAAAGAATAGATTGTTCTAAATAAATATTACTTTTTTATTAAACAATTGCGGTAATCTCTTAAATCTAAATTTTTAACAGTTGATTTTTTTTACACCTTTAGCTTTTTTTATCATTTTACCACTATCTATACTAAATGAATACATTTTAGCTCTCAATCCCACGAACTCTACCGTTTTCTGAGAATTAATTTCATCTTTAAATTTACCCAGGACTTTAGCATTTATTTGTGGGAAATTGTGTATATAATCTACTGAATATTCGGAGGTGTCAAAGTTTGAAGTTTGCGGATTGATTATGTCGTTAAAAATATCGCTATTGAAGTCATCTGTCAGTATTCAATAAACGAATGAATCTGAATCAGTATAGTTTTTTTTTTCATGTATTCATAATGAAAGTCATACATTAACCACTCTGAGAGTTCTAACACAACGAATCCCAGATAAATTAGTTTATCATATGACTCCATTCCTTTTTGCATTTCAATAGGACACATATTTGATGTGAATATAGATGGACTATGAAAATTGGGTTTTTCAATCAGTTTTCTAGCACTTAAACCAATTTTTATATCTCTAACACTATTATTTATAAATTTGAAAAAATCTTTCTCAAAATTATTGGTGGCTTTTTTCCTATTATCAGTATTCAAATCAATATACTTCTGCAACCAATTCGATTGATTGAATGTTAGCACTCTATACACCTTAGTGAGAATCAATCCATTTTTCAGACATTGCTGTAAATTTTTCATGTGAATAACAAAATTCGTATTAAGGTTGACTATCAATTATGGAAATTTGCAATTTGGTGTTTTATTATTCTCAACACAAAATGGGAGATCATTATGCTTATCATGAATATTTTCTGGATAAGCTAAATCAACTTCTAGCACATGACCCACATTATTATCTGATAGCTTAAAAATAAATTCAGTGAAAATTTCCATAGGGATTGCGACATTGCCCAACCATATAAATTATTCGCATCGAAATCCATAAGGTATTCACTTGGTTTATTTGACGTGTAATTTTGAAGATACTTATTGTTAACAATCGCATGTCGATGAGAACACTGATATTAACCACCTCTAATAGCATTCTTCAAAAAAATTAAATATATTAACATCTGTTAGAAGCTCTAAATTTATGTTTGTCATCTTTAACATGGCATCCCAAGATAAACCAGGAGCAGTATAGTATTGACAAGGACTTTATGAAAATTCTCAAATATATCAGCCAACAAGAGAACATCACTCTGCCATTACAGAAATATGTCATCTTTGAATGTATGACAATTAAAGTGATTAGAAAATCTCAGAGCATGCTGATAATCCTTTTCTTCACAATTTTCACAAGTCAATTTATTATAGAATTCAGTGATTGGTGGAAGAGAAGAATCTTCAAGACGTTCCCGCGAATCAAGATAATTATAGAGAAATAAGCCTTGTCTAAGCATTAAATTAAACGATTCATTATTTGTGAAAAATTTCCTATTAGTATTAAAATTATCTGTTGTTAAATTTTTTGCTAAAGACTCTATACTAGATTGAAGAAAACGATTTGAATCTAGAAATCTCATTTGAAATGAATTACATGAATTTAATTGAATCCACTTTGCAAGTGAAATATAGTCTTCCTTATTAAGAGGAGTTATTTTGATTGCACTGGGAATTGCTCCCAAGCTTTTCACGAACAAATTGCAATTATAACCAGAAAAGTTATGTAGCATTATTGAAAAAAAATGTTGCTATTTTAAAATCTTAATAACACTGTGAGTGAGCAGGTCCTCTATATCTTCCAGTGAAATGACAGTGATCTCTCTTGTATCAAATTCCTTAAAACCATTCATACATATAGTGTATATAGATGATGTGTGCTGCAGGATGTTTCCATTATCATCACATTGGTTTCGGCTTCATTATAACATTCTGATAAAGTTCCTTGAGATCATTAACCAGCATTTCTACAAACATATCCGGTGCATTTTCCCCTAAAAAAAAATATATTAATATAGATTTTTTCTTTGAAATATTTTCTTAAAATACTCACCAACAAATGTTCTATGCTTAATAAGAGTTTCATCGAATGAACACTTTATGTAGTATGAAAATGCACAAGGTATGTGCTGGTGTACATCTATTGTTGACGAAATCTCGGGATTATATGGGCAATGACTCACAAGTCTTAGAATCTATTCAAAATCAGCATACACAACAACGGGAACTTGTAACTGTTTTTTTAAATTCAAGGAAATTCTTACCTTCCTTTGGCATTATTGTTATATGTTTACAACATTCCCTTTTGTGTTTCTCTAACATAGAAAGAGTGCGAAAGTATTGTAAACAACCATTACATATATGTATTTGATTTTTCTTTTTGTTATTTGTCTTCTCATTAAGCGTGAAATATATATACAATGATTTGTATTGCCATCCTCACTATCACAATAAAGCATATTTATATGTTCCGATTTTTCCTCTTGCGTATGATAATATGGTCCAATGATATTATATTCATATCCCTTTGTACTGTTTTCATAACCTTAAACGTTAACACTGATATCAGGATTCACATCATTCACTTTCAAAGGAAATTTCATATTTTCAAAATTGAGAATTTAAAGTTAAATATATTATTAACTCTAACATTTTCATCAAGAGCTGATACCCATTTAAAACAAAATTCATCATTATTTTGAATGTTTATACAGGTTTTCTTTTCTTGTAAATATGCAGGTAATTTAAAATATTCGGAAGCTCGAATAGCTTGATATTTATTAATATTAACTTCTATGCGAACAAAATCTAACCAAAGCCCATCCACTGTCTTTCTCTTGAAACTCATCATCTATCATGTTCAATTGTGTTGAAATATCCTCAGTTGATACAATTATACACATCTTAGTTTGCATAGTTTTTATATTTTTTCATCATCATCACCACCATCACAAATTCACAACATAATTCTATGTTGAATTTCAAATTAATCATGGTCTCCAATTCATTTATTATCAGCTCCTTTATCAAAAGTTGATTTTTCTCAAACAATACTTTGATATCTAATATGCTCTCATCTTTATTGCTAATTGAAAATGATTTAACTCGATTCTTAAAAGCGCTCTCTATACATGTCACCATTTCTCTGAGAAACGTTTGCGTTTTTTCCTGGTGAGCGTTTTTTTCTTTGATGACTAGACCAATTTCGTGGATTCACATCTATTTCACAGGTCGCACATCATCTATAAACATTTGGCTTAAATTTTCTTACTACTGCTTCACCTATTACCGGCATTGTTGCTGTCAGTGTATGCGGAGGGAATTCAAATGCAGACGATTGCTTTTGTCTACCTGTAATCGACTTCCTATGCCCCACAAATGATGACTTCTCGTACAATTTTTGGTGATACTGAAATATTGTGAAACTATATCTCACATATCACCACAAAAACATATTCCCACAATAAATATAGATTGAACCTGATGAAGCACACCTAATTTATAATGAAATACTGAATCTTACATGTAACCACAAAAAAAATATTCTCACAATAAAGTTCTTTTGTACTTTAACATTAGTCCCTCGTTTGGGTGATGACCACAGTTTTTGGTCATACTGCTTCTATATTGTTGATAAGTGAAACATTCATATATCTGCTAACACACATTTTTTTTGATAGACTACAATTAATTCTACAAATATTTCAGTGAAACTAACGCTAGGTCAAATACACACGCTTAATCATTTCACATGTAAAATCAGAAAAACATATTCTCTCACAGTAAACATTCTTCTTCTTATTGCTGATAAGCGCGCCAGTACCAAACGCCACTACCAAGCACCGCCACTGAAGACAAGTGATGACTACCACCATTGCTGATAAACGTCACTAACAACAAACACCACTAACTACAAGCGCCACTAACAACAAGCGCCACCAACACAAAGTCCCCACTAACAACGCCGAACACCTCCCAAACACACACCACTCTTATCACCAAAAAAAACACCTACCGCAACAATCAGCACGCATGAAAAAAAAAACCTATAGAAATCTCTTATCTTTTTTGTATGGAAAAAGTGGTCTGGTACTTTCATAAACTACCTAGTAGAATTGTCCCATTAGGAGCTAGGAAAATCCTCGAGTGATTCACGAGAAGCAAATGCATCCTCAACGTGTCACTGTGTGGTGTGGATTTTGGGCTGGAGGAATCATTCGACTTTTTTTTATGAAAATTAGTCAATGGCGTTCGGTATCGTGATATGATACCCAATTTTTTCCTGCCTAGAATTGAAGAAATGAATGTGGAGAAGATGTGGTTTCAACAAGACGGTGCCGCATCTCATACAGCCAGAGAAACAATTCAATTGCTGCATCAGTCATTTAAATCTTACGTTCTTGTTGAGACGCCCTATATAAGAGAATGTATTTATAGGGTAACCAGTTCTTGGACACTAACTTATATAGTAGTACCTGTTTTCTTAATTACTACTCCCTACGGCAATTTTATGAATTATGAAATTTTTCTATTGTATATTTGGATGGCAGATTAGTTTTATTAGTTTTATTCATAGTCATATTCACACACCACAACTTTTTGTTCTCACGAGTCACATTCAGACAAGACGTATTTCGTTTTACTAGAGCAAAATATCTAGAATACAATTGCAAAAAAAAAAAGGAATCACAATTAAACAAATTCTTAATTAATGGCTAATGCTGGTGCGGATAGCAAATGACAATTACATTTCTCAAAATTTAAACATAGTGACTGCAGAAATTGGGGCCCTCAACGTATTATGAGCCTAGCAGAAATAATTTTGGATGTACATTCATACTTCCGTAAGCTGAGGATTTTATCCAAAACATTTTGTAATTACTGATTACATTTTTTCCTACTTTTTCTTTTCTTTTTTCACTAGTTTCAGTGCAAAACGATAATGAAATAGCTATCGTCAAAAATCGATGGTCAGGACGATAGCGATTGGCAGTTTTGAGAGTACATGAAGCAACCAAAATTATATCGTTTTGTCGATTTTGTTTTTTTTTTTGCTTACGCGATGCAAAACTCTCGTTTCAACGATATCGTCGCACGATAGTCGTCATCCGTGATTACACCCCTGGTTCTTAGATTGAGTAGCTGCGCCGCTGATTCTGTTATAAATATCGCTTCCGACCCTGGATCCAACAACAATGTAGGTTGCAGCAATTGCAATTGTGTGTGGTATCGGGTTTGTGTGGATTGAATGGTATTGTGTGGTGAGTGTTTGATTCTGTTGATGTCGGAAATGGTTGGAAGAGTCCACGTGTGAATAAGTATGCAGGAGGGAGTGATGTCTTTGCCGACAGTAATAGCATCGGACCTGGCTGGGGTATTATAGCGTCGTGTGTAAGCCAGACAGTTACGACACCCGCCAATTCGGTTGACTGCTCCATCCCGCTCAGCTATGGACATCTTAATGAATTAATTCATTTCCGGAGCGAATACTTACCCTTACTGCACACGCTGCATGTATATCCATCTGTTGTTGTTTTCCGCGCACACCGTGAATTTTTCGATGACATACAAGGAACAACTGCAATATGCAGTACAGATGTTCCAGATGTACTGAATCCCACCAGAAAGGGAAATGCAGTTTAGGCGAAGAAGAAGTTACAGACCGAGCCCTTCTCAGCTGTGTACTCTGCGGAGGAAAAGGACATCCCGCTACTTATCGGGGTTGTCCTCGCATACGAGAGCTCCGGCAACGAGTAAAGGCTGCAAGGAACGCAAAAACGGTAGAAGTCAGGCCAGTGGCCCGTGCTGCAACTACCGCTGTTACGCCGGCTATCACCTACGCTCAAATAGCATCAGGCAGAAAACCGGCAGAACAGACAGTGTCAAAGATTGTTCCGGTCACAGTGCCCAGACAGCCTATGGCAGATCCTAACTTAAAGGACGTATTGACCACCATTCAGTCAATGCAAGCGCAGATGATCGCTTTGCAGAAACAGATGGTAGATTTACAGACCAGTTTCCTACAGCAAACGTCCCGAGTAGACTTTATCTATTCGGCGCTGTTTAGCGAGCCAAATACGCAACAGATATAATGGTTACACGCGCAGAAGAACCCCTTAAGATCCTAGCAGTGAATGTCAATTCGCTGATAAGGATCGAACGACAAATACAGTTTTTTCACTTCTTGCAAACCCATAATCGATCCTCAGGAGTAGGTGAAAGTAATTGGAGCTGTCTTCCAGGAAGTGTATACGGTCAATGAACCTCTTTGTCCAAATAATGACTTGGAAGACAGAGCCAAGCTTAACCACTTCCAACTAAGTACCGAGATCAGTCAATGGCGATCAGAGAATCCGGGTTTCACCAGGTTCAGTGACGATTTTCTGGAAAATAATGCCGTCGCCGATGATGGAAACAATTCCATCCTTATTTCAAAGGAAGAACTCCAGGGCATCTTTAATTCACTGGAGAAGAAGAAGTCAGTAGGAATCGATGGGATACCGAATATTGTTCTGCGCCATCTACCCTCCGAGGCTATAGATGTATATACAACCCTGTTCAACAATGCGCTGAGTAATGCATATTACCCGGTGCATTGGAAAACAGCTGTGGTACAGCCCATTCCGAAAAGGGACAAAGATACTTCCATCCCGACAAATCTCCGGTCTATAAGTCTTCTTCCGTGCATAAGAAAGGTTTTTGAAATGATTGTCATTAGAGCCCTAAAAGAATATGTCGAGGAACGTCAAATTATACCGGACAACCAATTCGGCTTTAGGGCGGCGCATGTTACCATACATGCCGCGTCCAAATTGGTATCCGACATTCAGTGGAACAAGAACAAGAACCAATGCACAGGTGCTTGCGTGATAGACATGGAAAAGGCGTTCGACACCGTTTGGTTAGAAGGCTTCTTCCTCAAGTTAGTTAGACTAGGCATAGATAAAACGCTGCTGTATATGATCTGTGATATGATTACAGGCAGGAAATTTGTTGTGAAAAATGGCAACATTACATCCACCACAGTATTTCACATAAAAAATGGTTTGCAACAAGAGGCCGTTAGCTCACCGATCCTTTTCGCTATATTCACAAGCGATCTTATTGGTTCCATGCCGCATTTAATCGCGTACGCCGATGATCTCGTAGCGTACATATCAGACCCGAAAATTGAAATTATAAATAACTTGTTGCAGCATGACTTTGACGAAATTCAGCGATTTTGCGACGATGAAAATCAAATTCTGGAATTGCGAAACTATCCTCTTTAGAATCCCGCTATCCAGGGCCTCAAAGGACACGAAGAAAAACTGGCGCAAGTCCGCCATATTTGACCCGCGGGGCCAGCCGGTAACTGTGTAAAATGTAGTTAGATATCTTGGCATTTGGTTGGACCAGTATTTGTACTGCGGTAATCATGCAGATACAGCTCTGACAAAAGATAGAAAGCCTTTGCTACGGCAAGTTGGTTGTTTTTACAGAAGCCAATTTGATACCAGAGTAAAGGTGATCTGCTACATGGCTCTCATACGGCCAATCGTGGTGTACGGTTGCCCAGTGTGGTTCAATCTGAGTCCTTCCCAGATGGAAAAGATGAGGGTGTTTGAGAGGCAATGTCTCCGGGCCTGCCTCCGGTTTTATCGAACACCTGAATCCGAACACCTGAATCCGATTACAAGAAATTCTATCTCAACGAGGTTTTGTATAACGAGGCGAATCTAATTAGGATAGATAATTTCATTATTAAGCTGACTCGAGGGCACATTGCACGAGCGATGACTTCTTCCAACAGTCTGATCTTTGGGGCGTATTACCCCAACTTCATGTACAACCATGAAAAGGTGCGCCTGAACGGATTCATTCCTCCTGAAGCGTTTCTCTACTTAGACTCGTAAGGGCTGATTCAGAACATGGAAGGATGTCCTATCATCTTCCATGTCGTACGCCGAACAGTGGATAGGCGGCTCCAATACGAACTGGATGTCGCTCGTAGCCACGAGGAACTTCTTCGGTTCAGTAGGGCGATCTCTGCCCGAGATAGGGCTCAGTCCGCCAGAGAACGACACTTCTACTGGTGGTTGCACCAAAACCAGCTCCCGCCAACGCGCGAAGGTAGACTATATTAAATATATAACTAACATTGTTTTTAAGCAATAAAATAGTATAAAAATAAAACAAAAAAAAAGGTGCACTATGGCGTATTAGCTATATATGTCAAGCATATCAATTCTACATACGCCATGGTACACGCGTCCGTATTTTGATCTGGACATAGTTAAATTAGGTTTTTATTAAGTTTAAATTTAAGATAGGTTAGGTTAGGCTTAGGCTTACAATCAGACCCAAGTTTTATAACTATTCTTGGGGAAAAATAAATAAATAAATAAATAAATAAATAAATAAATTATTATAAACAAAATTTTATTAACAAACTACGCCCAAAAGGCAATTTTTAAATTATATCAAGAATAGCTTAGAGCACCTGCTAATGGTCAGTAAGTTCGATTTAAGAACTACAGTTAAGACAAATGTAAGCTAGTTTTAAGTATTTTTCTAGAATTAAAATAAGACAACATTAGATATTAAATAAAATATGCCAAAAACAACATGATATCGTTTTGTCAAAATCGTTTTTCTTTGCTTACACGATGCAAAACTCTCGTTTCAACGATATTTTCGCACTATAGTCGTTATCCGTGATTAGACCAATGTTTTTTATAACGTGACAGCCATATCGATGGGGCATGGGCCTATGCACGCGAGGTAACGTCGTTGATTGCGCTCAACATGGCGAGCTGCCAAGGCAATCCTCGTTAGTGCACAGGTCAAGTTGACATACAGCCTCCACGTGGCGCCCCCTGGATAGCCATCACAACACCCGTTGTATGGTGAACTAATGTATGCAGCGACCCCCTCTGCCCGAGGATTTAAATAATGGGCCTGGCCTACCAGTCTGTGGGTTGTGCGTGAGGGTAACTTCCTTACCACGTAAAAATAAAATAGTTCAGAAAAACTGATATGCCTCGGATAAGGACGGATTAACTGTTGACGACCCCAGCAAACGTTTAAAGGACAACGATTTTCGGTTTTGCACGTGGAATGTGAGGTCCCTTAACAGGCCACGTGCAGCCGAACAACTTGCGGAGGCCCTTGACAGCTACAAAGCTGACATAACCGCCATCCAGGAAGTGCGATGGGACGGGCCTGGCATAAAAGCGATGAAGAACTGCGATATCTACTACAGCAATTGCTATAGAGAGAGAAGGCAGCGCTTATTCGGATGCGGATTTGTTGTTCGAGGCAGACTTAGGCAAAAAGTCTTGAGCTACGACCCAGTCAGCGAGCGCCTCATGACAATCCGCATCAAGACTAAATTCGGGAACATCAGCCTAATATGCGCTCACGCCCCGACAGAGGAGAAGGATGACAACATCAAGGATGACTTCTATGATCTCCTAGAAAGAACATACGATCGATGCCCCAGCTATGACACCAAGATCGTTCTAGGAGATTTCAACGCTCAGCTGGGAAAGGAGGACATCTTTGCTGGAGTCATCGGTAAACACAGCCTGCACGACAACACATCCGGAAACGGACTCAGGCTGTTGGACTTCGCCTCGGGGCGAAACCTCTCTGTGGCTAGCACGCGGTTCCCACACCTGAACATTCACAAAGGAACCTGGCGATCTCCTGATCAATCAACCGTCAACCAGATTGATCACGTTGCGATCGACGTCAGACACTCCTCCAGTATTCTCGATGTCCGAACCTTCCGAGGTGCAAACATTGACTCGGATCATCACCTCGTTGTAGCCAAGGTAAGAACCCGGGTATCGAGAGAGCAACGGAGTCGAGAAAGGCAAAACGGTTTGACGTCGAAAAGCTACAATCGCAGCTGATTGCTGGGAACTTTGCCGGCCGAGTCTCCCGGAAACTCGCTCAGAGTTCGACGCTTCCTGCACTAAGCATAGAAAAAGAATAGAAACGTTGTCAAGAAGCCATCAATGATGCTGCCACTGATGTGCTGGGTTTCACGTCACCACCCAGAAGGAACCCATGGTTTGACGACGAGTGCAGGCAAGCGCACGCAGCTAAACAAGACGCCTATAAGGCGACGCTGCATCGAACAACGCGAGCTGTTCGTGAACTCTACGAACAGAGAAGAAGGGAAGAGCACCGGCTTCTCAGAAGGAAGAAGAAGGAGCATGAGAAGCGCGCGGTCGAGGAAATGGAAAGGTGCTTTGGCAGGAATGAAGTCTGAAAGTTTTACCGAAAGGTGAAACAGCTATCCGGAGGATACAAGGTTCGGACCAAGGCCTGCCGGGACCAAAATGGACAACTAGTAGTAGAGTCGCAGTCTGTGCTGAGAATCTGGAAGGATCATTTCTGAAGACTCCTAAACGGCGATGACGACCCAAATCCCGCTGTTAGGCAGAATGTTCCACTCAATTTGGACGATGATAGACAAGCATTCCGTCCCCCCGACTTAGACGAGGTGAAGATAGCAATATCCAAGCTAAAGTCGAACAAAGCTGCTGGAGCGGACGGACTGTCCGCAGAACTATTTAAAGCAGCTGGAGATGACCTGGTTGGGCGCATGCACCAGCTCATCTGTAAGATATGGTCGGAGGAAAGCATGCCCGATGAGTGGAATCTCAGCGTCGTTTGCCCGGTCCACAAGAAAGGAGACCCCTTTGACTGCGCCAACTACAGAGAGATTAGTCTCCTGAACATCGCATACAAGATCCTCTCTGCCGTATTGTGTGAGCGTCTGCAACCATTTGTCCATGACCTGATAGGTCCCTATCAGTGTGGTTTCAGACCAGGGAAGTCCACAATAGACCAGATCTTCACATTACGGCAGATCCTGGAAAAGACCCAAGAAATGCAAATTGACAATCACCACCTATTCGTCGATTTCAAGGCTGCATATGACAGTGTGCATAGAGACGAGCTATACAGTGCCATGTCTAGTTTTGGCATTCCTACCAAACTCGTCAGATTGTGTAGGATGACGATGGAGAATTCTCGCTGCTCCGTCAAGGTCGGTACCGAACTCACCGAGACCTTCAATGTCAAAAAAGGTTTTAGACAAGGCGACGCACTGTCATGTGACTTCTTTAGCATCATCCTCGAGAAGATCGTGCGTAACTCACAAATCATCACCAGAGGCACGATCTTCCAGAAGCCAGTTCAATTGTTAGCTTACGCTGATGACATTGACGTGATTGGACGAACACAGCGAGCCGTCAATGAGGCGTTTGCTGGCATTGAAGCGGAAGCGGATAAAATGGGTCTGGCGGTAAATGAGGGCAAAACGAAGTACATGCTGTCATCAAGGAAGGACACACAACATCGACGTCTCGGACGAAGCGTCACACTAAGCAGCAGAAACTTCGAGGTAGTTAAGGACTTCGTCTACCTCGGCTCCGCGGTAAACAGGGACAACAACATCAGTACCGAAATCAAACGCAGAATCACTCTTGCCAACCGCTGTTTCTTTGGGCTCAAGAGGCAATTGAGTAATAAAGCCCTCTCTCGAAGGACTAAACTAGCTTTATATAACAGCTTGATCATCCCCGTCCTACTATATGGCGCAGAATCTTGGACGTTAGCAAAGGCGGATGAGGAAGCCCTTAGTCTTTTCGAGAGAAAAGTTTTGCGTGCGATTTTTGGTCCTGTTTGCGTTGATGGCATCTGGAGGAGAAGATTTAATGACGAACTCTATAGGCTGTACAGCGACATGCGCCTGGTTAAGCGTCTATGGATACAACGCTTAAGATGGCTAGGCCATGTAGAGCGTATGGACACCACTGCTCCGGCCCGAAATGTCTTTGAATCCGAGCCATTGGGGCAACGCAACAGAGGACGGCCTAGACTCAAGTGGCGCACACAAGTGGAGAAGGACCTCAACCAACTTGGAGAGCGCAACTGGAGACAGCTGGCGAAAGATCGTGCTGGCTGGAGAGGCATGTTGGTTAAGGCCCAGGTCCACCCCGGACTGTAGCGCCACAACAAGAAGAAGAAGAAGACAGAGATATCGGATAAAAATCAGAAATCAAAAAGACGGAAAATTCTAGTTGACTTCAATCCAATCTTGTCTTTTATTATTTTTCTGAATCAGATGATTCTTTCAGACAGTTTTTGATACCACTGATTATTACGGTCCCCGTGATGGAAATGGAAAATTCTTTAGAAGCATTTGTTTCAAGGGACCTCTTCTTCTTCTTCTTCTTCTTCTCCTTCTTTTTCTTTTCTTGTGGCGCCATAGTCCGGGGTGGACCTGGGCCTCAACCAACATGCATCTCCAGCCAGAACGGTCTTTCGCCAGCTACCTCCAGTTGCGCACTTCAAGTTGGTTGAGGTCCTTCTACACTTGTGTGCGCCACTTTATTCTAGGTCGTCCTCTGTTGCGTTGTCCCAATGGTACGGATTCAAAGACTTTTCGGGCCGGAGCAGTGGTGTCCATACGCTCTGCATGGCCTAGCATGGCCTTGACCAGGCGCATGTCGCTGTACAGCCCATAGAGTTCGTCATTAAATCTTCTCCTCCAGATGCCATCAACGCAAACAGGACTAAAAATCGCTTTCAAAACTTTTCTCTCGAAAAGACTAGGGGCTTCCTCATCCGTTCCTTTTAGTAACGTCCAGGTTTCCATGCCATAAAAGTCGGACGGGGATGATCAAGCTATTATATAATATCAAGCGAGCTCAGTCCTTCTAGAGCGGGCTTTATTACTCAATTGCCTCTTGAGCCCAAAGAAACAGCGGTTGGCAACAGCGATTCTGCGTTTCATGTCGGTACTGATGTTGTCCCTGTTTACCGCGGAGCCGAGGTACACGAAGTCCTTGACCACCTCGAAGTTTCTGCCGCCTAATGTCACGCTCCGTCCGAGACGTCGATGTTGTGTGTCCTTCCTTGATGACAGCATGTACTTAGTTTTGCCCTCATTTACTGCCAGACCTATTTTATCCGCTTCCGCTTCAATGCCAGCAAACGCCTCATTGACGACTCGCTGTGTTCGTCCAATCACGTCAATGTCATCAGCGTAAGCTAGCAATTGAGCTGACTTCTGGAAGATCGTTTCTCTGGTATTGCCACATGGCAGTACGTCACTTTGTCTAAAACCTTTTTTGACATTGAAGGTCTCGGTGAATTCGTCATCCTACACAATATGACGAGTTTGGTATAGCTTGTAGTTATGTATAGCTCGTCTCTATGCACACTGTCATATGCGACCTTGAAATCGACGAATAGGTGGTGAGTGTCAATTTGCATTTCTTGGGTCTTTTCCAGGATCTGCCGTAATGTGAAGATCTGGTCTATTGTGGACTTCCCTGGTCTGAAACCACACTGATAGGGACCTATCAGGTCATGGACAAACGGTTTCAGACGCTCTCACAATACGGCAGAGAGGATCTAGTATGCGATGTTCAGGAGACTTATCCCTCGGTAGTTGGCGCAGTCAAAGGGGTCTCCTTTCTTGTGAACCGGGCAAACGACGCTGAGATTCCACTCATCGGGCATGCTTTCCTCCGACCATATCTTACAGATGAGCTGGTGCATGCGTCCAACCAGGTCATCTTAAGCTGCTTTAAATAGTTCTGCGGACAGTCCGTCTGCTCCAGCAGCTTTGTTCGACTTCAGCTTGAATATTGCTATCTTCACCTCGTCTAAGGCGGGGGGACGGAATGCTTGTCTATCATCGTCCAAATTGAGTGGAACATTCTGCCTAACAGCGGTATTTGGGCCGTCATCACCGTTAAGAAGTCTGCAGAAATGATCCTTCCAGATTCTCAGCACAGACTGCGACTGTACTACGAGTTGTCCATTTTGGTCCCGGCAGGCCTTGGTCCGAACCTTATATACTCCGGATAGTTGTTTTACCTTTCGGTTTGAACTTTCGGACTTCATTCCTGCCATAACACCTTTTCATTTCCACGACCGCCCGCTTCTCATACTCCTTCTTCTTCCTTCTGAGAAGCCGGTGCTCTTCCCTTCTTCTCTGTTCGTAGAGCTCACGAACAGCCCTCGTTGTTCGATGCAGCGTCGCCTTATAGGCGTCTTGTATAGCTGTGTGCGCTTACCTGCACTCGTCGTCAAACCATGGGTTCCTTCTGGGTGGTGACGTGAAACCCAGCACATCAGTGGCAGCTTCTTTGATAGCTTCTTGACAACGTTTCCATTCTTCTTCTATGCTTAGTGCAGGAAGCGTCGAACTCTGAGCGAGTTTCAGAGAGAATCGGTCGGCAAAGTTCAACAATCAAGCAATCGGTTGCGATTGTAGCTTTTCGACGTCAAACCGTTTTGGCCTTTCTCGACTCCGTTGCTCTCTCGATATCCGGGCTCTTACCTTGGCTACAACAAGGTGATGATCCGAGTCAATGTTTGCACCTCGGAAGGTTCGGACATCGAGAATACTGGAGGAGTGTCTGACGTCGATCGCAACATGATCAATCTGGTGGACGATTGATTGATCAGGACATCGCCAGGACCCTTTGTAAATGCTCAGGTGTCCAGCCATGTCTGCGACAGTACTACATTGATGTTCCACGTCTTTATTAAACTTTTCCCTTGAGTTCCTTACAGACTCTTCAATTCCTTACAAATTTCCATTTTTGACATTCTTTAAAAAATCATGTACATGCATTTTTGATAATATGTACTTAATTTTTTTCTCTATTGTTCTTATTCTCCCTTAAATTACAATACATGAATTTTCACAATATTGATTAAATTAACTTCTTAATCTCTTTTAATATTATATTGCCTTATATTAATGTAAAAGCCTTCTACGAGAAATTCAATAGTTTTGTTTTCCTTGGTTTGTAATTGACGTTGTTTGCATCACGGGAATATTGCTTAAATCAAACATGAATATGTATATGTATACAAATTTGTTGTGGAATAGATAGCGTCGAAGAAGTTACTTGCAATTTGTTGCTATTTTTACGAGACTACAATACAATATTATACTAATATATCTCAACAGTAATATTTTTTTTATAAAAAGCGAATTTGCCGAACGTTTGCGTGCTAATGACAAGTGTACCGACATAACAAAACAAAAAAAAAACGATAATCGAATGTACGTCGCCAGCGAAATTTAAATCTTTGAACAAACCTCCTGTGCGATTTTTTGAAAACTTTATGTAGGAGTATTAGTATATCTGCCTTTTAAGAGGCTATTTATGGATTGAAGTTTGACAATCTACAATCTCTTAGAGTTAGAATTTTTGTATACTGAATTAAGAAGAATATGTCGTTGGTATTGCTGCATAAAGTTTCATCTTAAATCACCAGTTGAAGTTAATTAATATATAAATAAACAAATTTTCTTTCATTGTACTTCATACAAAGTGACTATTTCCCACAATTAATTAAGCCTTTGGAAAAGCGACAATGATGTCAAAGTATATTAGCCAGGAGGTGTTTTCAATGGTTGAGGTACTACCTTTATCTTAAGGATCTATTTAAGTGTTGACTACAGTGGGGATGGGGTGCTGACTTTTCCTTTAATTAACCAGCTATAGAGAAACTGATCCATTTCTACAAGCCAAATCCCGTGATGATCCCGACTGCTCTGGCGCACCTAGTCATATACACCCATCAAAGTAATTATACTTTCAAATACAAAATATCCAGTGAGTGAATCTAAAGAAAGAACTGTTTCCATTATTGGAAACCATTGGTGAGCTTTGCAAGCACTAAACAATTGAGTTCTTCTGACATTCGTCCTGAATTAGATTTGAATAGTTTAAATAGACGTCTTGCCCAAATTTTACAAAGTTCTAATAACCTTGCCTAGACAAAATATAATGGTAAACCTGCCTTTTAAAAACGTCATAAGCATGTACGTCTTGAATTTGTGACGAAGCATAAATGACAAATGAATGGAAAATGTTATCTTTAGAAACAAGAAAATGTTTACTTTGGATGTGTCTGATGGTTATCCCCGTTATTGCCATGACACGTACAGGGAAAAGAGTGAGCTTAAATAGAATTTTCTAAGGCGGGAACATCATCAGCTTTTTGCTATAAGGAAAAAACTGCAATATGCTTTATCAGAAAGAAAATTAATTCTGATGGACACTTATACCTTTAAGATGAATTACTTATTGAGTACTTAGATGCATTGGACGACACAGGTGTAATTTTTCAACATAACAATGTTCCAATTCAAAAAGCTGCTATTGTTAGGAATATGTTGGACAGCAAGCACATTGAAACCATGAAGTGGCCAGCGCTCAGCCCTGACCTGAACCTTATTGAGAATTTCTGGGGAACAATGTCCAGTCGGGTATTCAGTAATGGACGAAATAGCAGTCTAACCGAACTTCGGTCAGCTATAAACCAAATTTGGCAAGAAATAACCATATAAGAGCTTCACGACCTTATTTTTAATGAATTTATATTTATTTCCTACGAAGAGGTATTCAGATTGTTGAATTCGTATAGTTTGTTTAATTTTTGTTTTAAACCCTTGCGTTATTTTTACTATTGTAAGTGGTAGTATAACTATTTCGGCGAGTGTATGTTATTGTGCGTAGGGGTAACTTCCTCACCACGTAAAATAACATCAGTTCAGACACAACACTACGCCTCAGAAAAAGACGGATCAACAACAACCCAGCAAACGTTATAAGGACAACGATTTTTGGTTCGATTTTTGGTGAGGTCGCATAACAGACCACGTGCAGCCGAACAACTTGCGTAGGCCCTTGACTGCTTGAAGCAGACATCACCGACATCCTGAAACCTTTTGTCCACAACCTGATGGGTCAATATCAGTGGACAGGTTTCAGACCAGGGAAGTTCACGATAGACCAGATCATCACTTAACAGTAGATCCTTAAAAAGACCCACGGAGCCAAAATCGACACTCTCCACATATTCGTCGATTTTAAGGCGCATATGACAGTGTGCATAGAGACGAGCTATACAGAACCATGTGTAGTTTTGGCATTTCTACCAATCTCGGCAAATTTTGTAGGATGACGATGGAGAACTCTCGCTGAAGGTCAGTAACGAACTCACAGAGACCCTTAATGTTCAAAAAGGATATAGACAAGGCGATGCAACATCATCCTCGAGAAGATGGTGCGTAACTTACAAGTCAACACCAGGGGCATGATTTTCCAAAAGTCAGTTCAATTGCTAGCCTAGGCTGATGACATTAAAGTGATTGGATGAACACAGCGAGCTTTAAATGAGGCTTTTTCTGGTATTCAAGCGGAAGCGGCTAAAATGAAGCTGGTGGTTAATGAAGACAAAACTAAGTACATGCCGTCATCAAGAAAGGATACACAACATCGATAACGGACAGAGAGTCGCACTCGGCAGCAGAAACTTCGGGGCAGTCATGGACTTCGTGTACCTCGGCTCCGCGGTAAACAAGGACAACAACATCAGAATCACTCTTGCCAATCGCTATTTCTTTGGGCTCAAGAGGCAATTGAGTAATAAAGCCCTCTCTAGAAGGACTGAGCTCGCTTTATACAACAGCTTGATCATCCCCGTCCTACTATATGGCGCAGAATCTTGGACGGTAGCAAAGGCGGATGAGGAAGCCCTTAGTCTTTTCGAGAGAAAAGTTTTGCGTGCGATTTTTGGTCCTGTTTGCGTTGATGGCATCTGGAGGAGAAGATTTAATGACGAACTCTATAGGCTGTACAGCGACATGCGCCTGGTCAAGCGTCTACGGATACAACGCTTAAGATGGCTAGGCCATGTAGAGCGTATGGACACCACTGCTCCGGCCCGAAAAGTCTATGAATCCGAGCCATTGGGACAACCTTGATTACCACAATATATTAAGGAGTTTGCCCCTGGAGAGGACGTCTATGTGAATTAAAATAAGAGAAAAGGATCGACATTGAATCGTCGTTACAAAAAAGGAATAGTCTCCGAAAATAAAACAATAACTATATTGTAATAGCTTGTTACTCCCGTAGTTTTATTGTAACAGATTTGTGGCGGCCATGATGATGTTCGACCTTCGGAAGAAAAATATCAATAAATAATCTGTTTAACTGACAGTAGTAAGCTGGTCCTCTATAACATCAGGCGCGGGGTCGTTAAAACCGATCGCCCTCAGCCAGAGAAAAATAAAATGGTTCTCATACGCAGTGAATTAGACGTGGCTTTAAAAAAGCTGGAGTGGAATACCCGACAAGCGCAAACGTGTCGCAGTTACGAAACCTGCTGAATTCTGCAGAGATTATGGCAGACCAACCACAAGCAGGTGGCAGTCAAGACCAGTCAGACGCAGCTTACACCCCGTTAAATCAAACTAATGGGACAACATCAGACAACACCGAGGATGCAGTTATAGCGCAACTAGAAAAACGGAAGAAGATATTATTGCTACGTAGGGAGCTGCAGCTATTTGAGGAGCAAAACACCGTGCCGTGTCATCATCCGACGCATGCAGACGTGTCGTCGCTGCATGCACTTAATAAATAACAAAAAAAAAAAAGAATTCCTCGCGTCGTTTTTAAGAACATTTAACGCGGTCCGTCCAACACCTACGCGAGTGGAAAAAATAAAAAAATAAATAAATAAATTCTTACAAAAAAAAAGTGCAGTGTAGTGCAGTGAAGTGATTCAGTAGAGCGCACGCGGCCCGCTCCCCCCTCTCCCACTCCTTCACAAGCCACTGTTGGGCATTCTCGGTCGCAACTCCCGTTTGATTTACCAGACGGGCTGGGGCGATGTCCGAGTCTGCCTAACATCTGACATAGCGGATTCGGAAGTGTGAATTTTTGTTAGTGGACCAATTTAAGTCAATGTACGGGCATAACACCTACGTTGATTGTTTTGTGAAGCTAATCGCAGAATTTACACTTCTGAACTCTGCTCACTTTCACCAACTGCATTGTCGGAGTTGGTTTTCAAATGCCTACGACTGACATGAGGGGGCAATTTCGTGTTGACGTGCGAAACATTCGCGGACTGAGAACTAATCTCTTTGCCGTGTACGTCCACCTCTCTCGTCACAAACCAGCTGTCTTGGCGCTGAGCGAAACACAGGTGGGTGAGAATACCGATTTATCGGATTTCAACCTGCCTGGATATAGCTTGGTGCCCTTATTCTTTTTACACCGCGGTCTCGCCATTTATATGCGTAGTGATGTTGCTTACCAAATTCAACCACAACATGGCCACTGTTCCAATTCGGAATTTAATTTTCTGTGGTTAAAACTCTTTGTCCGTAAGCATTTAACCCACTACTGCTTTATTTATAGAAGTCCAAACCTGGACAGCAACTCAACTTATAATGAGTTTGATGCGCTGTCTGACTCCATCTCAAGAATTGTATCCCTGTACCCTCGCACTGAAATCGCTATTGCGGGCGATTTCAATGTACACAATTCTACTTGGCTTCGACATTCAGGCCAGACAACACCCGAAGGAAGGTATGTTGAAATCTTCGCTGAGGTAAATAATTTAACCCAGCTTGTGAATGAGCCAACACGAATACCTGACATTGCAGATCATACCGCTAACACCTTGGTTCTGTTTCTCACCTCTCATCCGGAAAAATATTCAATTGATATATTGTCGCCTCTAGGCTCGTCCGACCACTGTGTCGTGTCAGCCAAATTCTCGTACTCCTCCCACACAGTTAGAGAACAAATTCCGAAAAGAACAGTATGGCTCTACGAGAAAGCCAACTGAAGTGGACTTAACAACTTCTTTAGGAATTTTAACTGGTCACTATGCTTCCTCGATAGTGACGTGGATGCCGCTACTGATGCGATCACAAACATTATTTCGCTGGGCATGAGGTCCTTCATTCCTCACAGAGTGAAGAGCATCAAGCCTAAGGCAAACGCGTGATTCGACTTGAGCTGCAAAGAGGCTATCAGGATGAGAGAGTTGAGTTTTCGGGATTATAAAGCCAACCCTTCTGAGGAAGCCCGGAAAAAGTTCAAACCGATCCGAAATGACTGTAATGCATTAATAAGACGTGTTAAATTCTCCTTTGACCAAAAGTTGAGGCAAAAAGTTCTACAATGCCCCAAGGGTAGCAGAAGCTTTTGGTCTTTCGTAAAAAACATAAGGAATTCAGCCTCGTCTTCGATCCCAACGCTCATTTGCAATGACATTCCAGCTGTCAGCTCTTTGGACAAAGCTAATCTGCTTGCTGCACACTTTGCAGCTAGCTCAACGCTGCCAGATAGCACTTTGTCCCCGCCTGTACTTGAGAGCGTAAATTTCTCCATGGGGCAAATCCATTTTCGCACTCGTACAGTAGCAAGAGTACTTAAAGATCTAAACATAAACAAATCCGCTGGCCCGGATGTTATACCCCCTGTTCTTCTGAAGAGCTGTTCTTCTACGCTGGCAAAACCACTGCGTAAGCTTTTCCATCTGTCCTACTCTTCAGGGCTCTTTCCGAGTAAGTGGAAAACTGCATTTGTCCAGCCCGTCCCTAAAAAGGGCGAATGTTCGTCACCCACCTCCTACCGACCCATAGCACTAACGTCCCTTCTCTCCAAGGTCATGGAAACGCTGATAAACCGTCAGCTTATGAAATCTCTTGAGTCCCGGAAGCTTCTTAATGACCGGCAGTACGGCTTCCGAAGCAAACGTTCCGTTCCTGATGGCATATCTCACTGAAAAGTGGAACCAATCTTTGCACAATTTAGGAGAAAGCAAGATTGTTGCGCTTGATATTTCAAAGGCATTTGACAGGGTCTGGCATCAGGCTCTTTTGTCGAAAATGCGTGCTTTTAGGATCGATGAGTCTCTTCTTCAATGGATTAGAAATTACCTTTCGAATCGTTCAATACAAGTCGTTTTGGATGGATTCAAGTCTGATATTCACCATATTAATGCTGGTGTTCCCCAGGGCTCTGTTTTGTCTCCGACACTCTTTCTCATTTTTATAAATGATCTCTTGTCTGCTACTTCTAATCCTATTCATTCCTTCGCTGATGACAGTACCCTCAGGTTTTCATATTCGTTCCTTGGCTCACGTCCCTCTACTTCGGCCTTAGACTCGGAACGGCAGCGTATGTTAAGCACATTAAATTCCGACCTTGACAGCATAATCGATTGGGGAAATAAGAATAGAGTGGAATTTAATGCTTCCAAGACACAGTGCTGTCTACTGTAGTTAAAGCGATCACAAAATAATCAGCCATTATCCATGAACGGCACTTGTGTTGTTGAAACCGAAAGACTTTCCATCCTCGGTATGTGTATCAACCCAACAATTAGTTGGAACGATCACATATTTGAGGTCGCCAAAAATGCTGCGAAATGTCTAGGTTTCCTTAAACGATGCAAGAAGTACTTCACCCCCTCTGATCAGGCTACAATATACAAGGCATACATACGCCTAAAACTTGAGTATAACGCTCCTATCTGGTCAGGTGCTTCTAAGACCTCCCTGCACCTGCTGGATAGAATTCAAAAGCGAGCGATAAAACTTATAGGTGACAGTAATATTGCGAAGTCGATTGACTCATTAGAACACCGACGTAATGTCGCGTCGTTGTCACTTTTTTACCGCTATTTCAACAAGAAATGTTCAGATGAATTAGCCAGTTGCATTCCTCCCCTTCAAGAATTCACCCGCAATACACGCCTCGCTAGGAATGCCCATCAATTCACCCTCAAGCCCTCTTTCGGACGTACAGTCAAATTCAGAGACTCGTTCTTTAGCCGCACTACACGAATCTGGAATGCTCTTCTCAGCTCGATTTTTCCTCCTCATTACAATCCACAGGCATTTAAAACCAATGTGCATCGGTACCTCCTCTCCCTCTCTTCCTCTATACCTTCGGCCCGTGCTGTGACTTGATCCGGTCACTTAAGGGTACTCGCAACCCCTTTTGCACGCGTCAATTATAAAAAAAAAAAAAAAAACAGCCAACTCAAAAAACTGAGCTTGAGCGAAGTGGAAGGACTCGGACCACGTACCACGACTTCAGCGACGACGACGCATACCCGGTCCAAAAATGGATAGAGGATTTTGAGCATATTTTCGCAAAAACTCCCTACGAAGAACACTTTAAATATATATGCGTGGCGATCGTTGAAGGGAACTGCAGCGGTATTAGTGCGCACCAGCTCTGCTTCCAGCTATGTCGAATTGAAGGAGGGACTCCTTCACCAATTTGAAAAGAACGTGTCAGTGAGTAATGTCTATCGCGAAATCCAAGGACGCTGGAGGCGCCAAGTGGACAGCTCCATGGGATACATATTGGCTATGCAATAAATTGCAGCTCAGGGCAATGTAAGCGACAACGAAATCATAACATTCATCACCGATGGTCTCTATGAACGCACACCGTACACCACCATGGTTAATACCACCAGCACACTAGAGCAACTCAAGGATCCACTGATAAAATATAACAGGAAGTGGGCCGATGATCAAGAAACGCAAAAACCTACCCCGAGTGCAACGCCAGGGCAAGCAAACACCAGCAGCAGGGGGTACAATTGTTCAATGTATGGACACATTTCCGCACATTGCATGCAACGAAGAAGATCTAAAGGTTCCTGTTTCCGATGCGGTAGCATTGTTCATCTCCTCAAGGACTGCAAAACACCAGCTGGCACAGTGCAAATCATCAACGAAGGAGATGTCGATGAAGAAAACCCCCGTCTTAAAGCTTTCCAAAATGTGAGCATTGTTTTCCGTGATTGTGCTTTGAGTTTTAATAATGATTCATTGTTTGACAATGGTATTCCAGCCAATTTCGTGTCTCAAGAAATCATCCCGCCCAATACCTCGGTGACACATCAGTGAATTCTAATTTCACCGGTATCACAGGTGCGAGACTGCTTTTTGGGCGCGATTTCTTGAGACTCTTCAATATATATTTTACAACAGACACCACAGAATATGAAAAGCACAATATTAAGTTAGCTTATCCAGAATTCTATGTTAATTTACAATCTATATATATAAATCAGTGTTTGTTTGTTTGTATGTCCTTTATAGGCCCTTAACTGGTAAGAGATAGAGCATTGATATCTTTGACAACTTTATTCAGAATTCTGTCAAAAGGGTTTTGGTACCAACTTTTGTTTGGGGAGATAGCTCCCCATAGAGATGAAGTTGGGGCCTATGTTCAAAGTTCGGCTGATCCTTTCGAGTGATATATCAATCAAAAGGTCTTTGAAAAAAAGATTGAGCTTTCTTTCTCAGTTTTTCGGTGCAGAGTATTGTTAGAAAGATATGAAGCTTTAAAAAGTTTGACCGCCTCTAATTTCCACACAGTTGTGCCTACAAATCTGGAAAAATCACGGAAAATCCGTCTCAATGAATACTTTCAACAAAAATTAGTTCAAGCATTCACTTTGGGAGTTATTGGTCAAAATCTTTAAAACATCAATATTCAAATTTTGGAATATTAAAAACGCAGTATTGATCTGGGTCAACGCGCTTCAACGCTGAATGTACATTACAGTGTCAATATACAATGGCGTACAAAAAATCATTGGAAGCGGTCATTGCACACTAAACGACTTAAGAGGAAACGAATGTGTTTTCGGAGGTGCGCTAATTTTATAGTTTCGGGTTTTTGAACAAACATTCCGCGTTCAACTCTGGCTGACGAACTGAATGCATATTTAAAATTATTCGTCTTATGGCGACATGTGCAGAAACTATACTTATAAACCCAAATTGCAACTTGATGGATCCGCTAAACGTTTTGCAAAACAATAATTGGATGATGGAAATGGTAAATTGACTGTCGATAAGGTCACACAATGTATCTTATTGCCACCAGACTTCTGCATATTCGCATCAAATGCAGACGAGCCAATACATAATACATGGCTCAGTGAACGTGCTATACTAGCAGCCAAAAATAACGCTGTCAACTCAATTAATTTCACCATTCAAGGTGAAATACCTGGAGAAGCGAAAACATATAAATCCATTGATACTGTGATGAACCAAGACGAAGTTGTCAACTATCCAACTGAGTTCTTGAATTCACTTGACTTACCTGGCATGCCTCCGCATGTTTTAACATTGAAAATTGGCGTGCCTATCATTTTGCTTCGAAACATTAATCCATCACGACTTTGCAACGGCACTTTCAGGCGTTCCGTAAAAAAAAATGGTGGCGAATATCATCGAAGCTACTATATTGAATGAAAAATTCAAAGCAGAAAATATCCTATTGCCTCGCATTCCAATGATCCCAACTAATTTACCATTCCAATTTAAACTTTTGCAGTTTCCAGTGCGACTCGCTTATGCCATTACCATCAACAAGGCACAAGGGCAATCCTTACAAGTTTGTGGCCTGAATTTAGAAAATCCGTGCTTCTCTCATGGACAACTGTATGTGGCCTGTTCACGCGTCGGAAAGCCTTCTAATTTATTCGTTTATGCCCCAGATAGAAAAACAAAATGTATTGTATATACAACAGCACTTCAAAAAACAAAATAAAAAATAAAAATTTTCTTTTTAGTATATGTATAAACAAATTTGAAAACATGTATTGTCAGTTGCTTCGATAAACGCGATTCTTCTGAAAATCAAATTGATCACCCTCGAAAGATTGTTGATTGTACAGCTGATAGCGGTTACCAAAGGTGTATCTCCTTCGTCCTGAAAGAATTTAATGAGTGCAGGGTCATAGTTGTTTACATGGATGATTTATTGATCGCTACCGCTACCATAGAAAAACATATCCAAGTGTTAAACAATGTTTTAAATTGCCTGACTAAGAACGGCCTTGAATTCAAACTGAATAAGTGCAAATTTTGTTGTACAAAAAAAGATTACCTTGGCTATACCGTTAGCTGCAAAGGGATTTGCCCAAATGAATACCACAATAAATCTATTCTTAAACATACTATGCCAAATACGATGAAGCAATTAAATGGTTTCGTAGGACTATGTGCGTATTTCAGGAAATTCGTTCGAATTGCAAAACCATTATACGAACTGCTTAAGAAGAAGGTTCCTTCGTTTACGATGAGAACTGCATTAAAGCGTATGAGGAATCAAAACATCGCTTAATCAACTCCCCTGTGTTAGCAATATACGACCCTCTAAAAGAAACAGAACTCCACTGTGACGCCAGTGCTACCGGATTTGGTACGACACTGGTGCAGAAACAGTCGGATAGCAAGTTTCACTTTATTTTCTTCTGTTCAAAAAGATCGACACCTGCAGAGTCAAAGTATTATTCTTTTGAACTTGAGACACTTGCAGTTAACTATGCATTACGGCGCTTCCGGGTGTATTTAGAAGGTCTACCTTTTACTATCGTCACAGACTGCAATTTGGTTGCTCTTAGTTTAAACAAAAGTATCCTAAACCCAAGGATAGCGTGGTGGGCGCCGAAACTACAAAATTATGACTTTAATGTACAACATCGAAAAGGAATTAACATAGGCCACGTCTACGCTCTTAGTAGAGCAGAAATAATTCTTGCTGTCAATGATGATGACGTTGAATTCCAACTAGAGGTAACTCAAACCAGGGATCTTGTAAATTATAAAAAGAAAATTGCAGGGGATTTAATTTGAAAGACGGTCTAGTTTACAAAAGGGACGAGCCGAATAGCCTATATTTGGATGTTCCATTCGAGATGGAAGAAAATGTCATCCGGCATGCACACGAGAGGCTTGGTCACTTAGGTGTTAATAAATGCTATTGTCACATTGGGAGACGATATAGGTTTCCAGGCAAGAGAGCAAAAGTCGAGAGTTTTATCAGAAATTGTCTTAAGTGTATCATGTATTCTGCTTCTGCAAAAGTTAGTGAAAAGAATTTATACAGTATTCCCAAGAGACCCCTACCATTTAACACCATTCATATTGATCACCCAGGACCATTACCTTCCATCAAGTCTAAACGTAAGCATTTACTCGTAGTTGTTGATGCTTTTACTAAGTTCCTAAAGTTATATCCTGTGAATTCTACTAGTGTGAAAGAATTGATATTCTCCCTTAAAAAATATTTCGAACACTACAATAGGCCGAAGAGGATTGTCTTAGATAGGGGGTTATGCTTCACATCATTAGAGTTCGCTGATTTCCTAGTAATGAGTAATGTCACCCATGTCAAGGTCGCAATGGGGTCTCCTCAGGCTAACGGTCAAGTAGAGAGGGTTAACCGCATGCTGACCCCCATGCTGAGCAAGTTGAGAGAATCGGACGAGCATTCAGATTGGTCAAGTAAATTGCCAGAAATTGAATACGCCATCAATAACTCGATTCACAGCTCAACGCACCAATGCCCATCTATGTTATTGTTTGGCCCAATCGTCGACAGGCTGACCGAATACCTAGACGAGCAGGTGGACTCCCTACGAGATCTCCCCGCTACTAGGTTGGCTGCATTAGAATCTATATAAATAGCTCAGCGCAACAATCAGAAATTTTTCGAGGGCCTTCATAAACCAGCGAGAGTATTCGAGCCCGGTGACTACGTTGTAATTAAAAATGTGGACGTTTCCGCGGGGAATAAAAATTTAAGAGCCCCTATGTGATATTTAAGATATTTCTTAATGTACGGTATGTCAACAGGAATATCTAAAATTGTCAAATACCTCAGCTGCTGTTCAAGAATGTAATGCAAAAGCTCAATGTTCAGTTCTGAATTATTTTACTTTGCTTAAAACATCGTTCTTTGAGCTACTGGAGACAACTGAACTATCAAACAAGAGAAATTCAAATACTAAGCATTTTACATGTATGTACATATGTGTATGTGCAGTGTAAAGTGTTGCAACCCTATGTTGAACGTCGTCGCCTGATTATTTTTTTCTTCGTTGTCGCCTGCCTGGTTATACCGTTGGGTATGGGTATGTGTTGTATTTAAAATGTGTTGTCTGTGCTTTATGGGTTTTGCGCCTGCGTTCATTGGAATATTTGTTTTCCGTTACGGGCTTGCTGGAATCCGCAACAGCTGCCTTAAAATGGAATTATTAAAGCATGTTATATACGTAAATGGAGAGAACTCAAAGTTGTTTAGGATTGCATAATGGACAAAACAATCCCTAAGGTAGCACTAACCGATTATGGCGACATTTATCGGAATGCTACTATCGATGCACTTCATGTGCAAAAAAGCAGGCTCCTGCCAAGACTTAAACTCTTGTACAGACGGTTTACGGACCCACAGTGTGCAGAAATTCGCTCTCTGAAGTCTCAGATAAAAGTACTCCAACATTTAATCAAACATAACTACAGACTAGCTGTAAGCTTGCATTGGGGCAATAAGATTCGGGCTGTACAATCCAACAACCCGAGCATGTTCCCGCAAATAAATAAAATCTTCCGGAGGAAAGACCATAATGACATCCAACATGTTCGACTTAACAGAACAATGGATAACGCGAATCTACTGACAACAGTTGGGATCGATCCAGATAGGGCAGTGCTTGACAACGACTATTTCGTTGTCGAGGATCCCCAGGAGAAGGTGAGAGCAATTGGTGCTGTATTCCAGAGAATGTATACGGTCAACGAGACTCGTAATCCAAATCACGACCTGGAAAACCGGGCCTTGCTAAACCATGTCTGCCTGCGAAATGAAATAAATCAATGGCGATCCGAGAACCCTGGTTTCACCAGATTCAGTGACGATCTTCTGGCAAACAATGTCGTCGCCGATGATGGAAACAACTCCATCCTTATTTCTAAAGACGAACTCCAAAGTATCCTCAACTCACTGAAGAAGAAAAAGTCAGTGGGAATAGATGGGATACCAAATATTGTTCTGCGCCATCTACCCTCTGAGGCGGTGGACATATACACAACTCTGTTCAACAATGCGCTGAGTAATGCATATTACCCGGCGCATTGGAAAACAGCTGTGGTACAGCCAATTCCAAAACGGGGCAAAGATACCTCCATCCCCACGAATCTCCGTTCTATAAGTCTTCTTCCGTGCATAAGCAAGGTATTCGAGAAGATAGTCATTAGAACTCTGAAAGAATGGGTTGAGGAAAAACAAATAATACCGGAAAACCAATTAGGCTTCAGGGCGGGGCACGACACTATTCATGCTGCGTCTAAACTGGTTTCCGACACTCAATGGAATAGAAACAAAACACAATGCACAGGAGCCTGCCTGATTGACATGGTAAAAGCTTTTGACACCGTATGGCTAGAAGGTCTTTTCCTCAAGTTAGTCAGTCTCGGCATTCATTAAACATTGCTTTATACGATCTATGATATGGTTACAGGTAGAAAATTCGTTGTGAAAAATGGCAACGAAATTTCAACAACTGTTTTCTACATAAAAAATGGGTTGCAACAAGGGGCGGTGGGTTCGCCGATCTTGTTCACTATATTCACTAGCGATCTTATAGGTTCTATGCCTAACATAATAGCGTTTGCCGATGATTTAATCGCGTACAGATCAAGTCCGATATCCGCAGTAAGATATCTAGGCATCTGGTTGGACCAGTTTCTATATGGTGGTATCCATGTAGATACAGCTCTGATCAGGGCTAAGAAAGCCCTCGCTATGGCAAGAGGACTGTTTTACAGCTTTAAAAAAAAATAAATGTAAAAAAAATCAAAATATTAAAAAAATTAAAAAAAAAACAAAAATACAAAAAAAAAAAACCAAATATATATTAACTATAATACGCGTAACTCGGAACATCAATTGATAGTAAGTCTTTTCCAAATGTGCGACTTTTCAGCACGACTTACTCTCCTGTTTTTCTACATATTTCATACGTTATTTTATATATAAATGCTATCGGATTATCAATTTATTAAAAATAAATTCTTTTAAAGTTTCGGTTACACTTACTTACGTAAACAATTTACAGTTGATTTTCTGAACACGTTCACGAACAGTTGACAATTTACGAGTGTTTGACACTATTGAAAGCAAAAATTGACAAATCAGACGCCATCTTTTCAATTTTGGGGGGAAACGTAAAAATGTGTGAGTAAAGTGAGACAATGTTCGATGATACGTAAATAGCTTTCAGAATTTGAGGTTATGTCCGGGTTATGTTTAATAAAACACGTAAATAACAGTCAAACGGTCGAAGGACAAAGGGGAAATCAGCTGTTTGATCAGCTGTTCAGTCGACCATCTCCTTCCTTATTGGTTTCTGAACGACAGTAACAATAAAAAAGAAAGAAAAGGACATGTTCATGTATTCAATAGATATCAGGGATGTTTGTGTTTACATCGATTCCTTGTATTTCAACACCCGCTCTAATCGTGTAAGCCAAGATTTCCGCTCAATTGTTTAAACCGTACAGCATCAAGACTTTTTGTGAACATGTCAGCTAACTGCTCTGTTGTTTCAATGGGTAAAATTTGTACTTTTCCGTTTTCGACATTATCTCTTATAAAGTGATGCTTTATGTCAATATGTTTCACGCGTTTGTTTTCTACATTGTTAGCCATCCCAATGCATCCATGATTATCTTCATATATAGGTACTGGCTGGTTAATTATTTCATGAAGATCTTTTAGCAAACCCTTTATCCAGAGTACTTCCTTACTGCAGAGCTTAATGCAACATATTCTGCTTCTGTTGATGATGTTGAAACAGTAGTTTGTTTCTTACTAGACTATGAAACTGTGCAACCGTAAACTTTAAAGATGTATCCAGAAACTGACTTCCTGTCAGTAATGTCAGATGCCTAGTCAGCGTCAGCATATCCCACGATTGGTACATCGTTACTTTTGAATTCCAACCTTAAGTATTTTGTATGTTTTACATATCTTATGATTCTTTTCAAATGTTGCCAGTGTATGTCCGAAGGGTTATTTTGATACCGTCCCATGTAGGCAACAGAAAAGCATAAATCCGGTCTGGTACTCAACATAATGTACATTAAACTTCCAAGGAGTTCACGATATGGTTTCTCAGTCTGTTCACCTGGTTTTTTTTGCAGCAATTGCAGTCCCTTTTCCATTGGACTCTTTACAGAATTACACTCTGACATTCCAAAACGTTGGAGTAGTTTATCAATACTTGCTTCTTGAGATAGATACAGCTTGTTGTCATTCTTTTCTATTTTTATTCCAAGAAACTGTTTTAACTCTCCGCAGTCGGACATTTCAAAATATTTGGCTAAATCTCTTTTAAGGTTTTTTATATTAGTTAGGTTATTACCCACAATCAATTAGTCATCGACGTATAATATTAGAATTAAAACACTTTCATGTACATGCAGTAATCGTGTTTTGAACGTTTAAAGCCAAAAGAGAGCAACTGACTATTAAATTTTTCATTCCAATAACGTGGTGATTGTTTTAAGCCATATAATGTTTTGACTAATTTGCACGCCATACCTTTCTCTTCGGACATTCCCTTTGGTATTTCCATATAGATATCTTCTTTGAGATCGCCGTACAGGAATGCAGTCTTTACATCTAATTAATGAAAAAGATAACCTCGATGAATTCCGATGGCTAGTACAACACGTATGGTGGTTAACTTCGCTACTGGTGCGTAGGTGTCGTTGTAATCAATGCCAGGCTTTTTAAGATACCCCTTCGCCAACAACCTTGCCTTGTATTTCTTGTTTCCACTGCAGCTGTGTTTTATTCGAAACACCCATTTCGATTTAAGTAGTTTCACGCCGTCAGGAGGTTTGACAATCTGCCACACTTTGTTACGATCTATTGAATCGAGCTCTTTTTTAATTGCCTCTTTCCAATATTCGTATTTAGCTGCCTCAAAGATGTCATCATATTCTTCGGGTGGATTTCTAAAAGAGTTGACAACAGCAGCATTTGCTTCTAAGTTGTAAACAAAATCATGCAACTTACCCGGAATCAGGCGCTCCCTTTCGCTACGCCTCGCAGAAACTCTATCAGGACTACTGCTATCAGTTTGCGAGGGGAGCGCAGTTGCGTTGTCGTCCTCATTCTCGGAATCATCAGATGAAATGTTGTTGATAGACAGTGGATCATTCTGGAGCAAATTGTTGTCAACCCCCTCTTGATTATACGTTGTTATGACTGGAGATTCTTGAACATCAATGATATAGTTTTGGTTATCTGTACGTTGTATTATATTTTGATTCGTCTTATACGGGAAATTTTGTTCTTCTAATTTCACATCTCGGGCAGTAAAAACTTTTTCTTTTTCAGAATCCCATAGTCGATATCCATTTGGTGCATATCCAACCATTATTGCTGGTCTGCTTTTTGAGTCAAGTTTTGTCCTATTCTGATGAGGAATCCAAGCATGGGCTTTGCATCCAAATATTTTTATTTTATATAAGTTTGGCTTGATTCCGTCCCATAACTCTATTGGTGTAGTTGTTGAACTTAGATTTCTTGTGGGACTTCGGTTCAAAATATAAACACCTGCATACGCTGCCTCATTCCACAGATTCTTTGGAATTTGAGCTTCGAGTAACATAGTACGTACCTTTTCAATTGGAGTTCTGTTAAATCTCTCAGCGACGCCATTTTGCTGTGGCGTGTAGGCAATTGTAGGTTCAACTTGTATTCCTTTATTCTTGTACCAGTTTATTTGTTCATTTGACAGGTATTCTCGTCCTTGGTCAATTGTAAACTTTGATATTGACAAGTTGAACTTAGCAGTTACAAGAGCTTCGTACTCCTTTGTACACTGGAAGACATCCGATTTGTTTTTTATTGCGGAGATCATTGGGAAATGACTAAATTCGTCAATGAAGGAAACAAAATATCTAGACCCATCCCAAGCTATGGGGTCAATTGGTCCACAAACATCTGAGTGGATTCGCTCAATTGGTCTCTTCGCTTTGTTTTGCGTTTTTGTAAATTTTTCACGACACTGCTTGCCTTCAACACAAACGCTACAAAATCCATAATCCACATCACTGGTAATCAAATTAGTAATTAATTTATTGTTAATTAATTGCTTTAGCCGTTGTTCACCAATATGGCCCATTCGCTTATGTCATAAAAGTGCATCTGTGCTACAACACAAGTTTACTGTTGGATTCTCAGTTTGTACTTCTACTTTGTACAAACCCTCATGCATAATAGCACTCGCAATATACTGATTGTCTTTAACCAGAATAGCTTTGTCCTGAAAGAAGCTCACCTTGACTCCAGCTGCCGCAAGTTTTCTTTCTGATAATAAATTGTCACGTAGTGATGGAACATAAAGAACATCTTTTATCTCTAATTTAATATTTTTGTGACTTGTTCCTCTTATTATGCCAATATGTTCCGCTTTTAGAATTTCGTTGTCTTTGGCAACATTTATTTGTGTTGGCGGGTCAAGTTTAGACATTTCTTTCAAGTAGGAGCTACTTTTTACTAGATGATCGCTGGCTCCAGAGTCTAATATGAAAGCTATTAATTGTTTGGCGGGATGCGAGTTGTTGGAATGGATTTCTGACTTTCGTTTTTCATTTGCCACAAAATAAATTCCTTTATTTGCACATCTTGCTTCAACTTTTGCCTTGCAGTAACTCGCCTTATGGCCAAACTTGCCACATTTGAAGCACTTCCCATTAAATTGCTTTTGGAAGCTTCTCTTCCCTGAGAAGGCGGTTTTCTGGATGCATTCTACTACCTTGCGGTCATTTAGCTTTACTTCTTCTGCTTTTAGCCTCTCTTTCACAACATTAAAATTTAACTTTCTTTCGTCCAAGTTTTGTAAAGCTGTTACTAAATGATCATACACAGCAGGGAGAGTCAAAAAGAGCTGAGCAAGCTGTTCTTCTTCGTTCATCTTTACACCTGCTAAATTAAGTTGCTGAACGAGATTCTCAAACGTTTTAAGGTGCGATACAATCGATTGACCTTCCTTCATCCGCAGCTTTACCATTTCCTTTCGAAGCAATAATTGGCTGACCAAAGATTTCTTGGAAAAAGTTGATTGCAAACTGTCCCACATTTGCCTTGCAGTTTCTTTGCCACGTACATAACTAATACATTTTGCATGGATGAAACTCACCAACTTATCCTTAGCCCTTTTGTCCTTCTGCAAAAAGGCATCTATTTCGTTTTTCTCAGTCGGTGGAACGCCGGTTAGTACTTCCAGTAGACCAAGATTATCCATATGAATTTTTACACGAAATTGCCAATCATCAAATCCGCAGCCATCAAACTGGGGAATTCCACAAATGTTTTCTTTATTTACTTCCATGGTGCCTGGGCCCATAACCTGTTGTAATTATTAAAATGGTTTTACACAGCTTTAAAGAAAACGCAGCTTGCTTCGAGAACACAACAAGAAGATTTATTCGTTAATTTGAAAAATGACAGTAACAATAAAAAAGAAAGAAAAGGACATGTTCATGTATTCAATAGATATCAGAATGTTTGTGTTTACATCGATTCCTTGTATTTCAACAAAATCTTTCCCAAATGTGCGACTTTTCAGCAGGAGTTACTCTCCTGTTTTTCCACATATTTCATAAGTTATTATAAATATATATGCTATCGGATTATCAATTTATTAAAAATAAATCCTTTTAAGGTTTCGCTTACACTTACTTGCGTAAACAATTTGCAGTTGGTTTTCTGAACACGTTTTGTTGGCTGTACAGAAAATGGCTGATGAATTCACGAACAGTTGACAATTTACGAGTGTTTGACACTATTGGTGGCAAAAATTGACAAATCAGCCGCCATCTTTTCAATTTTGGGGGGGAAACATAAACATGTGTGAGTAAAGTGAGACAATGTTCGATGATAATTAAATAACTTTCAGAATTTGAGGTTATGTCCGGGTTATGTCTACTAGAACACGTAAATAACAGCCAAATGGTCGATTGACAAACGATTGACAGTTGACCATCTTCTTCCTTATTGGTTTCTGGTTTGAAGTGACCACGGTGTGTTTTTTAGTACTCGAAATGACTAAATATAAGTGGGCTAAAAATTAAATAATCAGCCGGCTGTCAGTTAGTTTATATACACCATAATTTTGTATATGGAAGGTTATTATAATTGATAAAAATGTTCTAGGAGCAAGCTTTAGTGGCAACAGAATGTATAATGAAATCAAGAATATAAATCACAGGGCAGAATGTGAAAACAATACTACGTTTACGAGAACAGACTTTGTATCTGAAGTTTCAACCGTCAAATAAGTGATTTACTTACAAAAAATAAAATCAGCTGTTTGTCAGTTTACTATACACCAAATATAACTTATTTCAAAGACCTTCATATTCATAATTTAAAACAAACTGCTTTTTATGAGTTTTGTTATTATTCTAGTGAAGACAGAATGGATAAAGAAATTAAAAACATATTACGCAAGGCGGACAGTGAAGACAACACCGCATCCACGAATCGTAACGCACCAAATAAAAAAGTAAAAGTGATAATTATTGGTGCTGGTATGGCCGGGCTTTCTGCAGCTAATCATTTACTTCAGAATGGGTGCGACAGTTTTAAAATATTGGAGGCTCGTGGGCGTGTGGGAGGAAGAATAGTTTCCATACCAATAAGTCATCAAAATGTAAGTATAATTTCTTTCAGCGTTTATTTCTTAAAGCACACTTTTCTTTTACATATCGTGTTATTACTTAAAGTAAATTAGTTACGTTCTGCATATAGTGCAACTTATATAAGTTGAACAATTCTTATAATCTGAATATTTATTATTTTCTTACAAATTTTTATACCAATTCTTGCAGAAGGTTTAAAAAATATATTCCAAAAGTTTGATGATTGACAACTAATGTTCGTTGCTTTTTCATACAGTGAAGAAAGTAAATAAACGTAAAAATTTTTACAAACAATCATTGGTGAATGTTGACTCCGTAAGGTTAAAAATGTGCGTCGAAATAAGAGATTATTTTTTGCTTTACAACTTCTGGATAAACCAGATTTATTTTTAAGGTACAGAAAGGTTCAGAAATGAGTCTGGTTCTTACTTTGGTAAAAATCTTTTGTCATATATTCGTTTCTGTATTAATCAAAAAAGCGCATCACCGGAGTAATGTGCCTACAAGGATTCTGGTTCTGAGGCAGCAAAAATGCTATAGGCACTTTTGTTAGAAATTTGTACCTCAAAAAGGGAGGAGCGGACCAACACATGTACATGGACATTCTTAGGCTAAACCGTTTTTAAAACTTAGTCGCCGAACCTGCCGAATGTCCCAGGTTCGAGTCCCGGCTAAACACTTTGCATTGTTCACGACATGACCCCTTTCGAGCATCTAACAACAGTCAAAGTGTAATAACTGTCTGCAAGAGCTTTTTGCCGTTCGGAGTCCGCAAAAGACACGAGTAGATGATGAAGACGCTATGCTCTGGACACCTGAGGACTGTCACGTCATTCAAGATATAATTTGGATTACTCAAACTGAGACAAGAAAAGTGTCGATCATTAGGGTGGGGTTAGATAGCATCGCTGGCAAAAAGTAAAAAAATAAATATTATGGAAAATTGAATTTAAATGACTGAATAGAACGGATGAAATATTTAAAAACTATTTTGGTTTAATGTTGATTCTTTTGCAGTCATCACCCTTCGTCAATTCTAAAGGCAAAGTGCACAAAATAAATGACTAAATAATTGGTCCTTTTGGAATAGTTAACAAGTTTCGCATAAAAATTCTCTACAAACAACTCTTACTAAATCTGTTTCAAAAGCTTTTGTTCGTAAAGGTCCTACCTTTTGGTCGTAGAAAAAGTTGTTTTGAAACCAACACTTATAGCAATTTTATTCATGCTTTATAATGCGTTTGTTGTTTACTTCTACATGTATTCGTATAACTTAATAAATAATTTTCGTGTAAAACCAAATAGTAATGATAAAAATTTATTTCCATTTATAGATTGAACTGGGAGCAAACTGGATACACGGTGTACTCGGGAATCCAATATTTGAACTAGCAGTTCAGCACGGTCTTGTGAATATTGTCAATATTCCCAAACCCCACAAAGTAGTTGCCTCCACTGAAGATGGTGTACAAGTTCCTTTCGATATTCTTCAAGAAATATATGAAGCTTATGTCTGCTTTCTTCGTCGCTGTGACGAGTACTTTCTTTGTCAGTTTAGCCCACCGCCTGATATTCATAGTGTAGGTGAACACATAAATTATGAGATTGAGATTTATTTGTCATCCGTAAATGACTCCAAAGAAAAACGACTAAAAAAATTAATATTCAATTGTCTTTTGAAACGTGAGACTTGCATCACTGGCTGTCACACTATGAATGAGGTAGACCTATTGGAATTAGGCAGTTACACTGAATTACAAGGTGGGAATATTGTTCCACCATCTGGTTACAGTTCAATATTGAAACCGTTGACTGATGCCCTTCCAAAAGATGCAATTATAAATCGATGTCCTGTGAAGAAGATTTTCTGGAAAAGAAAAAAAACAAGTAGCGGCTTAGAAACTGTCGACGAAGAGGAGGATAGTGATTCAGATGATTCGGATAAAACTGTAACAGGATTAGTTCTTGGTGATTTGCCTTCAGCTACAGTGTCAAATAAATATGATTCATTTGAAGGTGATTTAAGTGAAAGCCCGTGTCGTGTGGTTTGTGATGATGGAAGAACTTTTTTTGCCGATCATGTGATATGCACTGTACCTTTGGGTGTTCTTAAGGACACAATAAAGACACTATTCGATCCGGAATTGCCTCATTATAAGCAAGAAGCTATTGGAAATCTTATGTTTGGAACAGTGGATAAAATCTTTCTGGAGTATGATAGACCATTTCTTAGTCCACAAATTAGTGAAATTATGTTGTTATGGGACGATGAAAAGTATGAAGTCGGTTTAACGGCAGAAGAACGCAACAGTGAAGAATACTTAAGTAACCATTGGTATAAAAAGATATATTCATTTGCAAAAGTAACAGATACATTACTACTCGGTTGGGTATCAGGAAAAGAAGCTGAATATATGGAGACTTTATCACATAAAGTCGTTGCTGATAAATGCACAGAAATTCTTAAAAAATTTTTAAATGATCCATATGTTCCCAGTCCGAAATCTTGTGTTTGGTAAGTGGTGGTACATTGTTTTAAATAGCATTAATGTTGCAATCAGCAATTTCAATAGTTCATTAAAAGTAATAAAACTCATTTATATAATGTTATATTAATATATTATAATTCGTTTATTAAGGAATACAAAGATCTAAAGACAAATCTAATACAATGCTACTTTTTATCCTGAAAGTAGATGTTTTACATTATTACAGAGTAAATTTATTAGTGTCAATTAAAAAATTTAGTCAGGAAAAAATGAATATACACCACCGTACGCTTTAACTGGGGCTGCCGTTGTAATAAATTTTATTTAAATTAAAATATTATTATTTAATGGCAAAAGCAAAACTAAGCATGGATAGTTTGAAAGGATGAATTGTTGTTAAGGAGATATCCATATAAAAAAATATTTATGTTATTTACCATATACGTTAACTTCTTATATGTTACATTTATAACATCTATAGGTTTCTTATTGTTTACGGTTTCTTACCGCTAGAATTCTTTGCTCTATTTATTAAATATTTTTAAATAAGGCTAGTTTTTCGCCATTAAGGTTTGTATAATAATAATACAGGGAATAACACAATGCATAGTTTGATTCTGTTCCTGAAAATCAAAAATAAGTTTCAATCTTTTGCTTTGAGTTCGACAAATTATTTAACTGTCTTAAAATTTTAACTCTCAGTTATTTCATATTGCTCAGTTGGCATTTTATAAGTCAACTTATTTTACAGGACTTACAATTGTGTTCATAAAAATAGCAGTGCTCCTCAAAAAAGGCATATAATTAATAATTTAAGTGTTAGACTCGTTCTCTTCTGCCCTCTAGTCGTTATGTTGGGGTGAGGATCATTAAATAGAGCTTGTGCTTTGCTATCAAATATCCGCATGGATATTTATTTTATTTTGTTTTGGGGTTCCCTTGTGTCATTGACCTATTAAAGTACATTTGTCCCTTTCGAGACTGTATTGATATTTCTGCTGTCATCATCCTTTGTTGGAAATTCTTGTTCAAACGTTAGAACAAAAGAAGTTTCTTCTTTGATATATTTTCTTTGGGAGCAGGTTAAAATCCACCAGTTTTTTCTTCAAAATAAGTGTTTCTTAATTTGTATTTTATACACTAGTGTAGATGCGATAAATTATTTAGTGCAAATTTTCTTATTTTTCTCAGATATATGGGAGCAGTAGCTTCGTTCTCAAATCCATTTCGGTTGCCAAATTTGTTTGCAATTTGATTTTAGACTAAAAATACAATAATAATGATGTTCATACACCTTTTTGAATTAAAGATTTCAATACAAGTTTTAATTTTTTTGAAAACTCCAAAGAGAAGACTCCCAGTAGATTCAGATTTCTTTTTTAAACTTCATAGGCAGTTATAACTCAAGTTACAACAGCCTGAGGAGATGAACTTTTTCGTTTGTTCATCTAGTAAATCGTTTTTTTAAAGATGATTATTTCATTCTTTCAATATTTTCACAAAAGTGAACAAAAATAGCAGTGCTCTTCCAAAAAGACATTTTTTCAATAAAACGTATACAAAAGTAAAGTATTTCAGTCTTAACAGGTATATCACAAAATAAACGCTGTTCATAACTTTCAACTATTTTTTTTGGTCGTAGTAATATTTCGCGGTTGTACTTTGTAGCAAAGCCTTTGTTTCTTATTACTGCGCAGCATCTTCGTGGCATTGAGTCCACCAGACTCCGACATCTCTCAACTGGTATAGCTTCCCATGAGTCTCGAACTACCTCCCACAATTTCGTGGCGTTTTTTGGTGTGGCCTCATGAACAGAATTTTTAACATCGCCCCACAAGTTCTCAATGGGGTTTAGATCAGCGGATTGTGCTGACCGGTTATTCTATTTTCATCAAACCAAGATTTTGCCCGTATGTTTTGGGTCATTATCTTGTTGATATACCCAAACTAGTGGCATTTCCTCCGGTATATGACAGCATAACCGCTTCTAAAATTAAAACGTATTCAGTACCGTCCGTTATACCCTTGATAGGATTTATAGGTCCAACCCCGTTACATGAGAAACAGGACCAAATCATTAGTTTTGCTCCTCCGTGTTTAACAGTTTAATTGTATAACGGGAATTATTTTCTTCATTCTTTGGTCTTACATATTCCTCACGACTTTTGGACCCAAATAAGGCTATTTTGCTTTTATCGCTCCACGGAATATTCCTCCATTTATCCTTAGGTCAATCTTTGTGAAACTTTGCGAATGCCAATCTTTTTTGCACATGCTTTTTTGTCAAAAGGGGTACTTTTCGCGGGCTTCGAGCTGGCAGTTTAGTCTCTAGAAGACGTCTTCTAACCGTCACAGCACTCACCGGAAGTTGGAGTTCATCCCTTATCTGGAGCTTATTGAAGGGTTCTCCTTTGCCATGTTGATAATTTCGCTCTTTGTTGACCGCGTGTCTCGGGCCTAGTTTTCTAGTTTAGCGCATTGCTGACCATTTTCCCTGAACATCCTAT
Organism: Eristalinus aeneus; assembly: GCA_955652365.1. Taxonomy (NCBI): domain Eukaryota; kingdom Metazoa; phylum Arthropoda; class Insecta; order Diptera; family Syrphidae; genus Eristalinus; species Eristalinus aeneus. The sequence goes on from OY019130.1 coordinate 41,116,470, forward strand.
AATTTCCTGGATTGAAGCATATGTTTTCCCTCCGAACACAATTTTTTGATCAAACTCCGCATATTTTCGGTACAATGTTTTGATCGACTCATATTTCTAACTTTAAAGTATGTTAATAAAAGACTGCATATACAAAAACATTCACTTACCAAACAAGAATACACAAATTTCTTTTAAACTCTAAACAACAATTTCTGAGACACTTTATGGTAAAACCAAAAAACACTACTATTTTTATGAACAGGCTTCAAATAAAATATTTCAATGAATGATTGAAAAAAGGAGAAAGTAAACCTTTATTTTTTATTTTATATTTCTGGTATGGTATCATAGTTACCGGAAAATACAATAAAACCGGATATACATTTGGAAAGAGGCTCTTCCTAGAAATATGTTGCTAATTATCTAAGTCGTATAACTACTGCTATTTTTATGAACACAACTGTATGTGTACGTTTTTTTTCTTCAAAAATCATTTAAAACGTGGACGATGTACTTACTTAGCAAACAATATAGGAAATTTTATACTATTTGCTTGTTCATTGCTTGGTGTAGTGAATATAACAGTTAAAAGGGATGCTCCCTGCTTCTCTTCTTCTTTTATAAGGAAGTGGAAGAGTATTATTATAATTATTTATTTAGGTATAATTAGAAATTACAATGCAAACGTTAAGAAATATAGAACTAGACAATGAATAGATTTGGGAGTGATTAAAAGTAGTGAGCAAAATTATTGTTACATGGTACTTGTGTCGGATATTTTCAATACATAAAGCAATTCTGAACATACACCCCGCGTTGAAGGCTCTGCGTTCAAAATGAATGTTAATTGTTGTTTTTAGGTAGATTGCAAATCTTGGTAATAGACCTTTTTGCCTATTCGTTTTACGTCTTGATTTTCACAACTCTGACGAGGCCGTCCGCTCCAGGGTATACCTTAGTCACTCTTCTTCAGTTGCGCCAGGCTTCCAACCGCAGCATAAGGCTGTTGTCTCCATTTATTTCGTTGTTGAAGAACAGTCAAATATTCTCGTGACTATTTCCTCCAAAACGTCTGCATCATGTAGCGAACCACCTCCCTAGTCGGCTTGCGTTGACGTCTTAGTTGTCTGGCTTGAGTGCAGCAGTAAGAGGCTTGGGGTAAAAACGTCAATATTGGATAGATCATCTGAAATAGGACTCAAAGGGCGGGAATTAATGGTAGCCTCAATGGGGCAGACCAAGGCCAAATGACAACGTTGCATAGCCAACAACACATCTAAAATAATTCTTTGCGATTTTTATTGAGGACTCCCAAAGTCCTCGGAACGAACTGGTATGAACTTCCACTGGATACCATCTTTCAAACAAGTTTGATGAACTAAATCATTACGAATTTACGAATTTAACAATGCTTTTAGCTCCTTCAATTCTAAGTTCGCAACAACAAAATTTGTGGCGCTAATGGGGAAAATAGTATCCAGCTTTCCTCACCTAGCGACACATCTTTTGAGAACCGCTAAAAAGGCTTCCGATGAAAGGTTAGCTGCTAGCTCCAAGTAAACAGGTTTCACAACGAAGCATACAGTAAGGAAATGTAGATCTTAATGGGTGCTCAGCCATGAATGAAGGCCCACAAAAGTCTACTCCTGTCTTATTCAATGGTCGAGATGGTTTCACTCTCTTTGCTGGAAAATTTCCTTCAAGCTGGTTCATGAGCTCTGTAGCAAGGAATGCATTTATTGACGTCCGATTGACCAACATTTCATTCTTAACGCAGCTAATAAGGCCTGTGGTCTCGCTAGCATATTTTTAATGTGAAAGTGTTTCACAACTGTCGATGTAAAAGTGTGAGATTTTGAAAGAATAATGGGATTTTTAGTTGAAAAGGGTAAAGACGAGTTTTGTAGTCGTTCGCGAATTCGCAACACCATTTGCGTCCTAGAAAGGGTTTAATGACTTCAATTGACCCGTTGAATTCAAGTCTTGATTCCTCGAAATTCTCTTGTATTCATCTGGGAATTCATTGGCATGTATTGTTCGAAATATATAATTTAATCCATAATCTAATTCTTGGACACTGAGCCGCCCGGTCTTGCGGCTATGAGCTTTTGAGTGCGCATTACTGCAAAGTCGATGAATATATGCAAATGTTTTCATTATCTTATTAAATAAGCTAAGAAATTTACAATTCAACGAAAGATCCTCACGTATATTTGTTATGAAGTTGACCAAGTTATAATACTTTGTAGTTGAAGAATCTAATTCCTCATCGGCTCTTTTGGTCACAAGGGAGAAAATGAAACAAGTTTATGTCATTTGTGTTATTGTGGGACAAATAAATATATGTCATTTGTATTTTTGTGGAACATACAAGTTTATGTCATTTGTGTTGTTGTGGGACAACACACTTGTTTCATTTGCTTCCTTATGACCAAAAGAGCCGACGATTAATTAGATTCTTCAGCCAAGAACAAAGATCCTCACTTTTGGTGCCTTCTAGCAAAATGATTGGTTTGATCTTTCGTCTCTCTGGAAGATTTTCTTCGGTAGCAAGCCTTGTTTCAATTTTTCTATGCGACTGCAAGACACTGGAGCGTTTTAAAAGCAAAATCAAAAAAACAAGAACGCAAGTTGTTGCTTAATGTAGAAGAAAGTGGACTTATGAGGAGAAACTGCTCCGACAGCAGAAGGCCTTTTAGAATCCATGTATGTAAGAATTTTGGTTTTGAGATCATCTTCAAAATTACCACGCCTGTCACCCTCTATCTCCGTTTAAATGTTGGTTTGAGCTTCTTCAAAGTTTTGAAAATATGTCTCAAGCAAACCCAGTTTGACCTTCCATTCGTGTAACGAAACACCCCTTTCACCAGCAGTATCAACACATTTCTAAAGTTTCTGAAGGTTCTATAAGACGAAAGAGGTGCGGTACTACCCTAAGGTCCTTTTCCAATCATTTTGAAATCGAAATTTATTTTATAAAAGTCAAAATATATTATATGGTACTTATCCACTTGTTCCAATAATCGATGGGCAATAGGAAGTAAGTCCAAATAATTTCACACGATCAGCAGCGGCGTTTAATGGCAGCAATCCGGGGTCCCACGATGCAAAACCCAAACACAGCTCTCCAAAATTCCACGCACAGCACTCCAAATAAATTTTTAATGACCGAAACTCGATAAGAAATATCTTTTACAGTGACTCCAATAAGTATTCGCTCATAGACCCATATCTTAGGGAAACAATTTATAGAAAAAAAACTATGATATGTACCGTAATCAAACGTATATATTTTTATTCTGTATGTAATACTGAGTACAATCAAAAAAAAAAAAAAAAATAACAAAAAATAAATTCAAACCTCCAAAAAGTATGCGCTCACACTTACAATAACTTAATTCATAACTCATCTAGCACTTTGTCGGTTCGCCTTTATTTCTAATTATGTGTGCTAGTCTATTTGGATTAGAATCAACTAAATTTTGAGTTACAGCAGATGTAATTTTATCTCATTCAGTCACTAAAGCTGTTTTCAACTCAGCTTTATTTCGAATGTTATAATTTCTTATATTTTGCTCCAAAATGTTCCATATATTTTCAATTGGATTGATGTCTGGAGATTGAGGTGGCGTCTGAATCAATTTTGGGGTGTTATAAAGCAACCACATTTTAGTGTTCAAGGCTGTATGTTTTGGATCGTTATCCTGACTTAAGATAACATTAGAACAAAGACCCATTTTATTTGCTCTGGATTGAAGGTTTGTCTTGAGTGTATTGATGTCCATTATACCATCAATAAAGTGCAAATTACCAAGCCCTTTAGCACTCATACAACCCCAAACAAGTATAGAACCACCCCCATGCTTAAATGTCGGCTTAAGATTTTTTTTCTTCCATTTCAGTATTTTTTTTTTCTCCATACCAGACATCGACCATCTAAGCCACAAATGTTATATTTACTTTCGTCCGTAAATATAAACATGTTCCAAAAATCTTTCGGTGCGTTTTTATATTCCTTAGCAAATATAAGTATCTTTTTATTGATGGTGCTAATGAATGGTTTACTTCGTGCTACTTTTCTATGATAGCCAGCATCGTACAACACATTTCTTACAGTGTTTACACACATTTCGACTCCAAATTCATTTTGTATTTCAGTGTGAATTTGTAGCACTTTTTTCGGATCATGCTTCACTTTTTTCACAACTACACGCTTTTCTCTGTCGATCAAGACATATGGGCGACCCAATCTAGGAGCATTCGCCATACTGTTACTGCCGGAAAACCTACCGATAATGCTTTTGACTGTTGAATAATACCGATTAACAACTTTTCCTATCGATCTGATTGATTCTCCGGATTCACGCAAGCCTATAATAATTTTCCGCACTTCCTTTGATGTTTCCTTCGATTTTCGACCCATTTTAAATAAAATTGCTAACTCGCGCAAGACTTCGATGTAAATGAGCAGTCAACTTATGTTTACTGTAATGAACACCGACTCTGGCTCTTCGTCGTTACAGTTTTTTCTGAAAAAAATCCCGTTACTTGGAAATAAGAGCCAATGACAATTTGTTGAGCGAATACTTTTTGGATGTTTGAATGGTAATCTTGGGAGTATTGTAGTTTATTTTGCTAAGATTCTTGAAGTTGTTTATTTTTGTTTAATTGTACTCAGTATTACATATAGAATAAAAATATATACGTTTGATTACTTTACCTATCATAGTTTTTTTTCTATGAATATTTTCCCTATCATTAAGGTGTATGAGCGAATACTTACTGTCACTGTATATTAAAATGATTGGACTACGAGTCCTGTCACGGTCGTCAAAATGGATGATTCAAGGTTTTTTGAACCAAGAACTGAAATTTTCGAAATACAAAAAAAATATTAAAACGAAAGTGAGAGACGGTGCTCTCGATTAGAAGTGATCCAAGAGAACGAATTTTGTTTTTTATTTCAAATGCAAAAAGGGCACTCCGTGTGGGTAGCGGTGCATGCGATAAAAAAATAGAATTTTCCCAAAGTTTGTAGGAATAATTGCGTCTTGATAAAAAATATGATCGTAGTATGTAAAAAAAAAGTACATATGGTAACTAGACAATAAATAGATTTGGGAGTGATAAATAGTAGTGAGTAAAATTATTCTTACATGGTACCTGTGTTGGATATTTTCAATAGATAATCATGCAATTCCGAACAAATGGTCTTTTTTTTTTTGATGTAATTGTCGTCAAAATTGCTAAGTGTTGCACATATAAATTATTTTGTTTGTGGGGTTAGTCGATTTGCTTAGTCCCAATGACCTTGTTATATCGCATTTAGCTTCTTTTTTAACAAGTAGCTTATTATATTAGTCCTATTTACTATGCCATTTTTCAATTACAAATAGTGAAATTATATCGGCTATTGAAGGTTATACCTAAGTTTTTTAGGTTGTTTAATAATTAATAATTGTTGGCGCTACAGTCCAAAGGGGGACCAGGGCCTAGCTTGCTCATCAACTACTCGTGTTGTGCGCGCTACTGTTCTCTCACGAGTAGAAGGGACCTACAGTTTTTTGCCGACTCCGAACGGCGAAATTTGAGAAGCTTTCTTAGACAGTTATTACTCTTTGAGTGTTGTCAGCAGCTCGAAAGAGGTGGTGCCGTGAAAAATTTGAAAAATTTATGTTGAGCCGGGAATCGAACCTGGACCCTTCGGCGTGTGAGCGTCGCACTCTACCCAGACGCCACGGCGGCTGGTAGGTTGTTTACATGTTGTAAATTAAGTTAATAACATTAACATCAATTGTGGACACGAGGTTTTTTGGCATATATGCAATGTTTTACACTTATCAAGTTAAAGCTTGGCTCCGGCAATAGTACACTAACCTATGATATCTTCAAGTCTTGTTGTTCTTGGCTCTATTTATAATACATCGCTAGATTTATTTAGTGTGTAGACAGTGGTCCAAAGGTTGATATTTAGTAAAAATAGAAGTAAGGTTGTCAAACGCTATTATAAATAGTATCACAGACAGAGGGGATTCTTGTGGGAGGGGGTAGCTTGATGATTATGTGTTATTGGTTTTGATTGTAATCTTACGGTTGGGCAGATCTTATGTACTTGAACATCTTAGGACCGATACCCCAGCAACTTTCATAGTACCAGATGTATACCGATTCTATCAAAAGCCTTTTTCGAAATCCAATGATACCAATGTGGCATGATCGCGTTGGAGATGTAATGGTCAATGTGCAGAAGAGCATGGGTGCAGCCCCTGTTGGGTTTAAAGGCTACTTGATTGGTGGTTGTTATATTTTGGGATTCAATTCGCCATAAAGGTGGTTTGATATGATTTTTTCCAGTACCTGGGAAAGGCATGGAATTGAAGAAATCGGACGGTATCCATCTGATGATTTTATTGGTTTTTGGGATTGTGCATCGGAAATATTGTTGCCGATTTCTACTGTTGTAATATGACGCTAATATCATCATATAGGTTAAGAATACTTGCTTTAGCTGTAGAAGAAAGCATTGTGTGGGTCATGCGTTTTTGATTGATATAAGAAGTTTGAGTTATTAGACCTCATTGACCAGGTTTTTTTTAGTTACTGATGTCTGTAGGGGTTGAGGTAGCTAGGTGTTTCGAGGCATTTAATATTGCGTGGACTGTAATTGGCCGTAAGGCAGCAAATATGGTTCCAAACTTTTCTCGGTGGGGTGTTCGTATTTATGGACGAAGTGAAGTCTCTTAGACAATAAGATGATTTTTTAAAATTAAATCATCGGACTCTCTTAAGATGTTTAGATGTATCAAACTCTTGCTAGCAGAGTTGATGTTTTGGTTTAACATATTGCTATATGCCATTGTCGTCCATCATTGAATTTTCTATGTAGTGTGAGCTGTGCAATTAGTTTGTTCTGTTATCGCCCGTTACCATAATAGCGTACAGTTGGTGTGGGTTTTCAAGTGTTGTTGATTTCGATGGTATTAACGACGAAGAGTTTGATGGTGTTGAAGGTGTTGGTGTTTCTTTTGGTTTAAGGTTTGTTGATGACGTTTAAGGCTTTGATGGTGTTGATGTTTTTTTTTGGTTTATAATTAATTGAGATAGCTTTTGACGCTTTAGTAGTTGTAAAAAAGATTTGATGTTTGAACAATTCTTGCGGCAGGCGGATTGTATTTTCTTTTGGATTAGAATTGGAGTCAGTTGTGTTTATTGCATGTTAGGAAATTGGTGTTGTTTTTGTTTTGTTAGTTATAGTTATTTTGTTGTGAGTTTCTATTGTTTTTTTTTTCTTAAAACTTCCGCCATGGTGGGTTTCGTTTGTTTTTGGTACTTTGGTGCCTCTATAATGTGGAGTGTTGGATTGTCATTGAAAATCCGTCAAGTTTCACGTGAAGTACAGCGACGGTTTCCTCTAATCTTACTTACTTATTTGTAACGTAAGAAGGTGGACACGTCGAAAAAAGTATGCGACTTCCTCTCCCATTGGTCATGGGTAAGCAGCAAATGTCGGCAAATGACTCCCATTTGCAGTGTTTTTTGTATGTCCTATTTTTTGACATTGTAAACATCAGTCATCCAATTTCGGACGTTAAATTTGCGGAGCCCATCGCTATGTCTTTACTGTCTTTCACCTTTTCCATTATTTTTTTACTGAAATTACTTTTTGATTCTTAGCCCATCGAGTAACTCCTCATCAGTGATATCAATAATCATTCTTGAATAGAATCTTCCTTGTACAGAATTCAGTTGGGTGTAGTAGGTTGTTTTTACAGGGATCGAGTCGATGAAGTTGGCCTTGACGAATTTGTCAGCCACTGAAGCATTTGATACTTTTAGTAGAAGATCCCCTTTATGCGGGTTACGTATAACGTAGCTTACCAAATTGTTAAACTGCACGATGACACTTTTGCATTAGCAGAATGCCGGAAAGCAAAAACGCAAAATTGATAAGAAACCGAACGAGAAATGCTTTTCTCAGCAATAATGTAATATAAAGCCAAACGAATGTCAAAAATCGGGTGGATTATTTGTTGGATACCCAAGTGTGCAGCCACGCTATAAATAGCGGCACTTGTTGTGTTTAAGATTAATAAAGAAATCAATTATTAAGAGTGTGCAGCCAAGCTGAACAGCGGCCCTCAAATAAAGAATTGTCTTTAATTTCTCTTGAATTTCCAGCAAATAATTTAATTGGCGCAGTCAGTTTTTTTAGGTTTCTTTCGACGTCATAAGAAATTCACCGCGAACATTAAAACACTTAAGATATGAACTTAGTGTTGTGAACAGTGAAAAGTTGTGAAGTGACTTAAGAAAAAAACAAACAGTGAAAAAAAAAACGAAGAAGCAATTAAGTGAATAACAAAATAGATTCATTAATTAAAGAAATTCACGAATATGCTCTATTTGAATCCGCGAATAAAGAAATAATAATGTCGGGAGAGCAGCTAATGAAGAAAAGAGCTGTCGGTTGGCCAACTATCAAGAGAAATAAGAAGTATTTATAATTTAGATAGAATCATGTCTATTTTAAGAACATCTATTCCAGATAGTGACTGGAACTTAAGAAAAAGTCACAAGCCTATGCCATCGGTTCCTTTTAGACGTACAAGTATGCAATCGGGTAGTGTAGCATCTGAAAATCCGAAAAATAATAGATCAGGCCAGTGGAATTCAAGACAGTCTGATAGCTATAGGCAATATAGACCCATTCAATCTTTTTCAAGGCAGGCTGATAGTTACAGGCAAGATAGACAAGATAGACAAACGAATAGGTATTACGCAGGAAATAGGGTTGCGGATAGACCATTTAATACACAAAATGTATTTAATCCGTCAGGACAGTTGAGAAATAGTGGTCAAAATCCAGTTCCTATGCATGTCAATAGCATAGGAGCTGAAATTAATAATATAGAGCCCTCGGATTTTCTCAACTAGGCCTCAGAAATAAAATATTTTGTAATTTTACAATAAATAATTGTCAATATAGAGCGCTAATTGACACGGGGTCAACAATTAGCATCGTTAATTCATCTAGGGTAAATTGTGATACACAATGTAACAAAAGAAAGGATCGAAGTTATTGTAACGGACGCTCCAAAGGAGTTTCGAATGGATAATTCGTGTAAAATCAAATGGTACAAAATGGCTTTACAAAATAAATCGTATGATTTACGTCTGGGAATGGACTTTATTAGTAAGTCTGTTACAGAAATAAACATAAGCGGTAAGTACATACGGTTAAATAATAGAGTTAAACTTGGAATCTGCTCTGAAGATGTTGAAATAACTGAGTGCTTTGAACTAACGGAAGAGAATGAGGATGACAGATGTGTGGATTTGTCACATTTGAACGAAAAGGAGAAGGAGAAGCTTGAAAAGCTCCTCAAAAGATATTCTCAACTGCTTATAGGGATGGCAATCACTTAACAAATACGGCAACCGTGATGCATAAGATAAAAACTACAACGGATCAACAGATAAATGCCAGACTATACAGGTTACCGCCAAAGAATGAGGAGGAAGTAAAGAGGCAGATAGAGGAGATGGAAAGACAAGGAATTGTCCGAAAATCAAATAGCCGGTATGCTTCACCAATAGTCGTCGTCAGAAAGAAAAGGGACAAGTCTGGCGTTGAAACTCAGAAAAACTCAGAATCTGCGTAGACTACCGAAGACTAAATGAAATCACCGTAGACGATAAATACCCACTTCCGAATATAGAATCTATATAAGGCAAGTTGGGTCGAGCTCAATATTTCATAACACTGGATTTAGCGAAAGGGTACCACCAAATCAAAGTGCATCCTTCTTCTTCTTCTTGTGGCGCTACAGTCCGGGGTGGACCTGGGCCTCAACCAACATGCCTCTCCAGCCAGCACGATCTTTCGCCAGCTGTCTCCAGTTGAGCACTCCAAGTTGGTTGAGGTCCTTCTCCACTTGTGTGCGCCACTACAGTCTAGGCCGTCCTCTGTTGCGTTGTCCCAATGGCTCGGATTCAAAGACTTTTCGGGCCGGAGCAGTGGTGTCCATACGCTCTACATGGCCTAGCCATCTTAAGCGTTGTATCCGTAGACGCTTAACCAGGCGCATGTCGCTGTACAGCCTATAGAGTTCATCATTAAATCTTCTCCTCCAGACGCCATCAACGCAAACAGGACCAAAAATCGCACGCAAAACTTTTCTCTCGAAAAGACTAAGGGCTTCCTCATCCGCCTTTGCTAACGTCCAAGATTCTGCGCCATATAGTAGGACGGGGATGATCAAGCTGTTATATAAAGCTAGTTTAGTCCTTCGAGAGAGGGCTTTATTACTCAATTGCCTCTTGAGCCCAAAGAAACAGCGGTTGGCAAGAGAGATTCTGCGTTTGATTTCGGTACTGATGTTGTTGTCCCTGTTTACCGCGGAACCGAGGTAGACGAAGTCCTTAACTACCTCGAAGTTTCTGCTGCCTAGTGTGACGCTCCGTCCGAGACGTCGATGTTGTGTGTCCTACCTTGATGACAGCATGTACTTCATTTTGCCCTCATTTACCGCAAGACCCATTTTAGCCGCTTCCGCTTCAATGCCAGCAAACGCCTCATTGACGGCTCGCTGTGTTCGTCCAATCACGTCAATGTCATCAGCGTAAGCTAACAATTGAACTGACTTCTGGAAGATCGTGCCTCTGGTGTTGACTTGTGAGTTACGCACGATCTTCTCGAGGATGATGTTAAAGAAGTCACATGACAGTGCGTCGCCTTGTCTAAAACCTTTTTTGACATTGAAGGTCTCGGTGAGTTCGGTACCGACCTTGACGGAGCAGCGAGAGTTCTCCATCGTCATCCTACACAATCTGACGAGTTTGGTAGGAATGCCAAAACTAGGCATGGCACTGTATAGCTCGTCTCTATGCACACTGTCATATGCAGCCTTGAAATCGACGAATAGGTGGTGAGTGTCAATTTGCATTTCTTGGGTCTTTTCCAGGATCTGCCGTAATGTGAAGATCTGGTCTATTGTTGACTTCCCTGGTCTGAAACCACACTGATAGGGACCTATCAGGTAATGGACAAATGGTTTCAGACGCTCACACAATACGGCAGAGAGGATCTTGTATGCGATGTTCAGGAAACTAATCCCTCTGTAGTTGGAGCAGTCAAAGGGGTCTCCTTTCTTGTGAACCGGGCAAACGACGCTGAGATTCCACTCATCGGGCATGCTTTCCTCCGACCATATCTTACAGATGAACTGGTGCATGCGCCCAACCAGGTCATCTCCAGCTGTTTTAAATAGTTCTGCGGACAGTCCGTCCGCTCCAGCAGCTTTGTTCGACTTTAGCTTGGATATTGCTATCCTCACCTCGTCTAAGTCGGGGGGACAGAATGCTTGTCTATCATCGTCCAAATTGAGTGGAACATTCTGCCTAACAGCGGGATTTGGGTCGTCATCGCCGTTTAGAAGTCTGCAGAAATGATCCTTCCAGATTCTCAGCACAGACTGCGACTCTACTACTAGTTGTCCATTTTGGTCCCGGCAGGCCGTGGTCCGAACCTTGTATCCTCCGGATAGCTGTTTTACCTTTTAGTAAAACTTTCGGACTTCATTCCTGCCAAAGCACCTTTCCATTTCCTCGACCGCGCGCTTCTCATGCTCCTTCTTCTTCCTTCTGAGAAGCCGGTGCTCTTCCCTTCTTCTCTGTTCGTAGAGTTCACGAACAGCTCGCGTTGTTCGATGCAGCGTCGCCTTATAGGCGTCTTGTTTAGCTGCGTGCGCTTGCCTGCACTCGTCGTCAAACCATGGGTTCCTTCTGGGTGGTGGCGTGAAACCCAGCACATCAGCGGCAGCATCTTTGATGGCTTCTTGACAACGTTTCCATTCTTCTTTTATGCTTAGTGCAGGAAGCGTCGAACTCTGGGCGAGTTTCCGGGAGACTCGGTCGGCAAAGTTCCCAGCAATCAGCTGCGATTGTAGCTTTTCGACGTCAAACCGTTTTGGGCTTTCTCGACTCTGTTGTTCTCTCGATATCCGGGTTCTTACCTTGGCTACAACAAGGTGATGATCCGAGTCAATGTTTGCACCTCGGAAGGTTCGGACATCGAGAATACTGGAGGAGTGTCTGACGTCGATCGCAACGTGATCAATCTGGTTGACGGTTGATTGATCAGGAGATCGCCAGGTTCCTTTGTGAATGTTCAGGTGTGGGAACCGCGTGCTAGCCACAGAGAGGTTTCGCCCCGAGGCGAAGTCCAACAGCCTGAGTCCGTTTGCGGATGTGTTGTCGTGCAGGCTGTGTTTACTCCAGCAAAGATGACCTCCTTTCCCAGCTGAGCGTTGAAATCTCCTAGAACGATCTTGGTGTCATAGCTGGGGCATCGATCGTATGTTCTTTCTAGGAGATCATAGAAGTCATCCTTGATGTTGTCATCCTTCTCCTCTGTCGGGGCGTGAGCGCATATTAGGCTGATGTTCCCGAATTTAGCCTTGATGCGGATTGTCATGAGGCGCTCGCTGACTGGGTCGTAGCTCAAGACTTTTTGCCTAAGTCTGCCTCGAACAACAAATCCGCATCCGAATAAGCGCTGCCTTCTCTCTCTATAACAATTGCTGTAGTAAATATCGCAGTTCTTCATCGCTTGTATGCCAGGCCCATCCCATCGCACTTCCTGGATGGCGGTTATGTCAGCTTTGTAGCTGTCAAGGGCCTCCGCAAGTTGTTCGGCTGCACGTGGCCTGTTAAGGGACCTCACATTCCACGTGCAAAACCGAAAATCGTTGTCCTTTAAACGTTTGCTGGGGTCGTCAACAGTTAATCCGTCCTTATCCGAGGCATATCGGTTTTTCTGAACTATTTTATTTTTACGTGGTAAGGAAGTTACCCTCACGCACAACCCACAGACTGGTAGGCCAGGCCCATTATTTAAATCCTCGGGCAGAGGGGGTCGCTGCATACATTAGTTCACCATACAACGGGTGTTGTGATGGCTATCCAGGGGGCGCCACGTGGAGGCTGTATGTCAACTTGACCTGTGCATTAACGAGGATTGCCTTGGCAGCTCGCCATGTTGAGCGCAATCAACGACGTTACCTCGCGTGCATAGGCCCATGCCCCCTAAAAAAAAATGCATCCTAGAGACATAAAAAAAACCGCATTTGTTTCACCGAACGGTTTGATTGAATTTACTCGGATGCCATTTGGTATAAAAATGCCCCAGCTACATTCCAGAGGTTTATGAATCACATATTGAGAAACCACATCAATAAGATCTGTGTGGTCTACATTGATGACATTTTAGTATTTTCAACAAGTCTAGAAGAATATCTGAAAAACATCAGAACCATTTTGGATGTGCTAAATAAGCATAATCTGGAAATTCAACTGAATAAATGTTCCATTTTAAAGAAAGACACAGAATTTTTGGGCCACGTTTTGACTAAGGATGGCATGAAACCCAACCCAAATAAAATTAAATGCATACTGGACTACAAAATTCCACAGACGGAAAAAAAGAGTTGAAAGGTTTCTTGGGAGCGACGGGTTATTATAGAAAATTCGTAAAGGATTATTCTAAAATAGCCTATCCAATGATAAAATACGTGAAAAAGAACATGAAAATTAGTCCAAGGGATCCGGAATATATATAAAAGCATTCGAAACGCTTAAACTTTGTATTGTTAACCATCCCATACTTAGCTTTCCTAGATTTGATAAAACATTTACCTTGTTCACAGATGCCTCCAATTATGCAATAGGTGCGGTTCTCACTCAGGAAGGACAACCGGTCTGTTATGCTTCACGAACTTTGAACGATCATGAAAAGCAGTACTCCGCAACAGATAAAGAATTTTTGGCAATAGTATGGTCAGTGACATATTTTAGACCTTACCTATGGGGCAATAAGTTTAAAATAATCACTGACCATCAACCAATCAAATACCACAATAAAAGGTACAACGGGAAAGAGAAACCCAGAGAAACCAAAGATGGTTGTTAAAATTGGCTGAATTCAACTACGACATAGAGCACCTTAAAGGGAAAGAAAATAAAGTAGCTGATTTTCTGAGTAGAATAGAAAACATAGACCAATTAGATGACGATATCACGTCCAATATGGCTACGATTCATTCTACACCAGTTGCTTGACCACTTTCCAATAAAAGAGGAAATAGTCAATAAGTATACAACTCAGTTAATTTTGACCAACATTATTTCCGAAGAAGTCGAGGTTCTACATGGAAGAACAATAATACAAGTCGATATGACTAAAAATCAGTCATATTGGAAAGACCTGTTTATCAGAAACGTAAAACCGGGCAAAATTGGCATCTTCACTGAGTTACCATATTCGGAATATAATAAGATACAACAAACTCTCATAAGTCTTTTCAGTCACGATAAAAAATGTTCGTTTGTAAAATATACTGAGAGAGCAAGAGAGATTAGAACTTAAGAAGAACTCTACCGACAAATTGCAAAGTACCGCACAATAGAGAGTATTCATAGTGGCATTGTGGAAACATACAATACACTGAAAAATGAAATATACTTCCCCAATTTAATTAAAGAAATTCAGAAAATTATAAACAACTGCACAACTTCTTTAGAAATAAAGTATGAAAGGAATCCCATAAAGCCCACATACTGCATACCTGAGTTTACAAATGAAGTTCTACATATGGATGTATTTACTTTCCATGGACAATCCTTCATCACTTTGATTGACAAACTGACCAAAAAGGCATACGCATACCACTTGCCCCATAAAAATTGGATAAAGAGAAAGGAAATACTAGAAGAACGTTTTTCAAAATTTGATAAACCAAAGAAAGTTATAACGGATAACGAGTTCAAAGTACATCAGTTAATAGAGTATATAAATAGCCAAGGGGTTGAATTGCACTTCACAAAGGCCAACAGCCACACTGGAAATGCAGGTATTGAAAGACTGCATTCCACGCTGCAAGAGAAACTAGTAAGTTTAAATGACACATCACTAACATTAATTGCAAAGTTACATAGGGTAATAAATAATTACAATAATAGATACCATAGCTGTGTTAAAATGACCCCAGAACAAGCTATGAAGGCAGATAACCAAAAATTGAGACAAACGGTACATTAATAAGGCAAATGAGATTAGTGAAGATTATATAGAAGATAGAACTGTTGCACTCATAAAAAACTACAAACGCTTAAGGCATAAATACGTACCAAGATGTAGGATAAAACAAATTGCAAATGAACATACGACAAATATTAAAAGAAAACGTAAATTTGCAGATAATACTAATACTGATTCCGGCAGCCCAACCAAAACTCATAATAACGAAGATGGAAATAAATAATAGATACATCAAACTGAATATGGGTTCAGTGGAGATGATAAACGCGACCACTACAATTCTTCACCTGATCAATCTGCAAGAGTTGAAAGAAGCTGTTGCAGAAGTTGAAAATAATTTAAGACAAATCCCTATTGGTGTTGAAAAAGCTGTTCTTAGGGAAATAGAGACAATAGAATCAAAAATATCAACAATTTTTGCAAAAAGGCAAAGAAGAGGTTTAGTTAATGTCGTAGGTACCGCAAGTAAATGGTTATTCGGAACAATGGATGATAATGATCGTCAGGATATTATAGGGCATTTGAAAACAATAGAAACTAACAGTCATAATGTCATTGAGACCCTAAATAAACAAATTCGGATTAACACCTATTTTAACGAGTCAATATTTCACTTGAAAAGACTCCTAGAAGGAGATAGGGAAAAGATTGCCCAAGCCCTAAATAAATCAAATAATACCCAAAAATAAATAATATGCCAACAAATAAAACTAGATCAGTTTATAAAATTAAAATTATTAGAAGACAAAATAAATCAAATTTTAGACAATGTTGCCTCAACTAAAAACAATATGTTACATCCTGGAATACTAACTCCAGAGGAAATAAATAAATTTAACATAGATTATTATAAAATTAGACATTCTAAATTATAATAACAATAATGGCAATTAAAGTACGTATGGCTGTCATGGAATTAAAACTAAAAATACTAACTAGCTTGCCGAATAAGAATAACCTCGAAATATTTCAAGAAGACCAAAAAATTGTAGTGTTTAATAATACAGAATATGCATTTAATGATGAAGCATATCTAAATGATTTAAAAATTGCAAGCAACTATGTTGTACTAGGTAATTGTAAACTTAAGGAACATTATAAAAAGGAAGTTAAAGTTATTGATGAAGAAACAATAATATGTATAAATATGGATAACGACGACATTTGTAACCATTGTGATGACAGAAAATTAAATTTAAGTGGACATATGCTAATTAACTTTAATAATTGTACGATTCGGGCACATAACAAAACCTTTTCCAATCAAAATTTCGAAATGAAAGTAAAATACCATTATTTTGAGGATGTAAATTATAACTTTTCTAATAAATGTCATTTGAAAATA
Organism: Eristalinus aeneus; assembly: GCA_955652365.1. Classification (NCBI taxonomy): domain Eukaryota; kingdom Metazoa; phylum Arthropoda; class Insecta; order Diptera; family Syrphidae; genus Eristalinus; species Eristalinus aeneus. The sequence goes on from OY019130.1 coordinate 41,132,894, forward strand.
TTTTATTAAAACACTTTGAAAATATACACGAAATTAAGAATTAAGAATAAAAAGCTAAAAATTGTTGTTAAGAATATCCAAGACAATGTAAAGCCGAGTATTTCGAGTGAAATTCAGGAAAATTCCAAATTTAGGCGGTGTGAGGTTACGTATAACTTAGCCCACCAAATTGTTAAACTGCACGATGGCACTTTTGCATTAGCAGAATGAAGGAAAGCAGAAATGCGAACGAGAAATGCTTGGCTCAGCAATAATGTAATATAAAACCAACCGAATGTCAAAAATCGGGGGGATTATTCGTTGGATATCCAAGTGTGCAGCCAAGCTATAGACAGCGGCACTTGTTGTGTTTAAGATTAATAAAGAAATTATTAAGAGTGTGCAGCCAAGCTGAAGACAGCGGCACTCAAATAAAGAATTGTCTTTAATTCCTCTTGAATTTCCAGCAAATAATTTAAGTCGCGTGGGTCTAATTTCGATGATTTCATTGGACAAATATTCGAGACCGCGGTTGATTTAGAATGTATTATAAGATGAAAGAGGTTTTGTTCTTAAACTGTTTTTTTTTCAATCCTGAAATCCCAACAAATCGAGGGAAATTATCGTTCGAGGAAATAATTTTTACCATTTCCGGGTTTTCTTCATCTGATTTTTTCCTTTCAGTTTTTTTTTAAACCGGTTTAATGGTACATCAGGATCGAGCACCGATAACCGCTTTTTCAGGGTGTCCTGTACCTCATTTTATTTTGTTTTTATTGTATTTGTTTTATGAAATTAAACTGCACATGTATGTATATAAGGAAACTATAAAAGAAGCAATTAGTGTAAAAACACATGGTTCAAGAAGCGTCAGTTGTACCAATTGTACTTGTTTTTTTTTACTTACTTCACTCAATAACATCAGCACAAATGCGACTGTGTAAAGCAAATGGAGGGAAGAGTACGTTACATGTCTGTTGTTGAACTTAATATTCAGCCAAAACAATTTACTTGGATTTCAGGAAGTCTTTTTTCAAGAAAATGTACAGAATTATGAAAGCATAAAGGAAAAATTAAAAAACGTACGAAATGAACATATATGACATTAGAAAGTCACAGAAGAAATGATTTGTTAAATTGTTGAGTATGTTCACCCAACATTTTTCCTCAATTCTACAAGTCAGTCATCTTCATATTGTTAGAAAAACGTTCCCAAGTGCTTCTTTTGCAAAATGATGTCGTATATCAAGGTGTTTTGTCCGCCCTTGAACACCAATTTCGTTTGCTATGATTTTTTTTTTTGCATTTTATTATAACTAAGGGACACTTAAATTCTAGACAAAAAAAAAAGCTTAAAACTAGTTTACACTACATTGTATGATCATAATCTTACTGGCCCTTCGCAGGCTCTCTAAGATTAACTGAATTTTATGTGTTATGTGTTGTTCAACATCTTTATGTATTTATTATAACAACCTCAATTCATACTTACACCTATTATCTTTTAAGAAAAGAAAAACAAAAACTTAAAAACTTAACCATCGTTTGCTATGATAATAGCATTACTATTGTCGGTGAAGATGGTCACTGGTCCCTCATGGAATCCTAATTCAATCATTATATTTTGCAGAAATACAGCGTCCTTTGCCACAGAACTCAAATTGACAAATCCTGCTTCCGTACTTGAAGCTGTCACAAGTTTTTGTTTTTTAGATCCCCAAAGAACTGCTCCACCTCCATAAATAAACACATATCCACTTTGTGATTTCCGGTCGTTCAAATCATTTGCCCAATTAGCACCAGCAAAACAAAATAAGTCGTCTTTTGTTTTTTTTGTTCTCAATTCCAGCATTTGTGGAACCCTGAAGATATCGGAGAACATGCATTGCAGCATTCCAGTGTTGTTTTCGCGAATCGCCACAAAACTTTGATAATTGATTTACTGCGTAGGCTATATCCGATTTGCTAAATGTCGATAGATGTAGAAGACTTCCTATCAGACGACGGTATTGAGTTTGAATTACTTCCTTTTGTTCTCCCAAAACGGTTGACTTCTGCTTCAATTTCAAATTTGTAGGCATGGGTAATCTGTCCGGTTTGCAATCCTTTCGATCATATTTCATTAGTAGGTGAATAATGAACCCAAGCTCAACACATAATTCAGGATAACCTAGATCTTTTATTTCGAAATATTTACTGAAGCACAGTTTTAATGAGCTGAATTCCTGTACACCATTTGTAGCTACTAAGACATTGTCTATATACGCAGTGATCAAAGCAATTTTCTGGTTATTCCTTTTAAAGTAAATACACTTATTGTAATTTGATGCAGTAAAACTAAGTATTTTGAAAGTTGTATCCAGCTTTAGGTTCCACTGACGTCCACCTTGCTTAAGCCCATAAATCGCCTTATTGGGTTTGCACACTTGATTCCCATTAATAAATTATTCTGGCTGCTCCATGAAAATGACTGTGTCGATTTCTACGTTTAAGTAAGCAGAAGAAACATCGATATGGTGTATTTCCAAATCATGTTTTACGGCTAAAGCTAAAGTCAATCTAATTGAACTTATGTTTGCAACAGGTGAAAATGTGTCATTATAATCAACATCTTGAATTTGGTCAAAACCCCTTGCAACCTGGCCAAAAATTTAGTTTTAAAAATCTATTTTGACTTAATTACCTTTCGATCCGGCGGTCTATTAGTTAATGTCCAAGTATTATTTTTTAGTAATGAGTTATATTCTGCCCTCATCGCCTCTCGCCATTCATCAGCCTCATCTAAACTATCGATCTCCTCAACTAATGTTGGGTCATCTCGCTCCACTAACTTATTTACGACTTGATTCTCCTTCGCTGACTTAGCTGACTTTAATTCAACCCATGACTTATTTTCGATCAAAGCCTCAACTGTTTCCGCGCATTCCTTAAATGAAAAAAAGTCAGAGTTTTGGCTGCTCTGTGCCTTATTACTTTGTACATTGTCCACAGTATTTTTATGAATAAATCTTATGTCTCTGCTTTTGATAACACATTTTTTGTCCGGTATCCAATTTCTATATGCTTTTGAATCTTTCGCGTAGCCTACAAATATGCAGATTCAATCCTTTATCTAATGTGAAAACAATCTCGCCAATTTCTTTTAGAAAATTTGCATTTGGCTTATTGTCACTCCAGAGTTTCTTAGGTGTTAAATTATAATTAACTTTCGTAGGACATCGCTGCAGTATTAATTAACTCTGGTCACAAGAACCTAGGTAATTTACCTTTAATAAGTAAACATCTGGTCATTTCAGTTAACATCCGATTAGTCCTTTCAGTGAGCCCATTTTGTTCGGGTGTGTGAGGTATACTTTTCTGATGAAGAACTCCATTTTCCTGTAGTTAATTCTAAAACTCTTTTCCGAAATATTCCATAACATTGTCAGATCTAATAGTTATAACCTCTTTTGCTAGTTTGATTTTTCGCTAACACTTTAAAAATTTTAAATGCTTTTAAGGCTTCATTTTTCTTTTTCAAAAAATAGAAAAATATCTTGCGTAAGAAATCGTCAATAAATGTTATAAAATATTTCGCCTTTCCCATAGATTCTATTCACATGGAATCACAAATGCCAAAATGGACAATCTGCAATCGTCTTGTTGTTTTCTTTTCGTTCTTGCAAGTAAAAGGCAGTTGACTTTGCTTGGCTCTTATGCAAGCTGTACAAACAACTCCGTCATCCTTGTATATCCGGTAGTCCCCTAAGCATTCCCTTTAAATGTAACTGCGTAAGTGAGTTGATATTGACGTGTCAGATTCATTTATGACAATCCATGAGTGGTCCATGACGAATTTTCTATGATTTAGATACTATGTTGCGGCTAATCATAACTTTTTCGTCAACTAGGAGGAAATATAGTCCATTATTTTTTTCAGCTCTCATCACGAAACGGTTTTTCTTATCATAAATTTTAAAAGATTCCTTTTTTCTGTCACCTACTTCGAGGAGTCTACTGCAAACTGTAGAAACTTCGTGGTAAGTACTTTGGGCGTCAAATGCAGATCGTATATCCTTATACTGCTCCGAGAAACCATTTAAGAGTACAACATCTAGTAAATCTTCGTCCAGAGTTGCTCCAAATTCCCTCAATCTGTTCACGATTGATTTCAAGTCTCGGATATAGTCAGCAATCGATTGTCCTGGGGTCATTTCCAAATTGCTTGACTTCCGATATTCCTCCGTTTTCTTCCTTGGTCCTTTTTTATCATAGCTGTCTATTAAAAAGTTCCAAACATCTTTTGATCTGATTAAATTTGCTGCCAAAGTAACTATGTTTCGGCTCCATTGCCAAGAGAAGTACGGCACGTGCATCTAAATCCTTATCATTCCACTGTCCTTGTTCTGGTGCAGCCGTTTAAGGCCTTTGGATTTTCCAGTAACGTGCTCCAGCAATCTGTTCCGATGCAACACGGCTTCCATGTTACGAAGTTCTCTTCATTTAAAAGAGGAATACGACCATGTGGATTTGTGAAGCTCATTTTGAGTTTTTCTTTTTTCTTCTCTTGAATTTGAAAAAAAATATGAATTATCTAAAGAATGCTAATTAACTTTTGTTATGGTCTGGGCCCTGTTGAACTTAATATTTAGCCAAAACGATTTACTTGGATTTCAGGAAGTCTTTTTTTCAAGGAAATGTACAGAATTATGAAAGAATAAAGGAAAAACTAAAAAACTTACAAAATGAAGAAATGATTTGTTGAATTGCTGAGTATGTTCATCCTACATCTATACCGAAAGAGATGGTGCCGTGAAAAATGCGATGCGATCAAACGGGAGTCGACTTTTGGTGTGCGAGTGTTGCTCCCTACGTTCTACGATACGGCGGTCACCAGTTTCTAAGTAGTGGTATAAAATAAATAAAATTTGGTTTATGTAAATTTCTTTCTGGCCTGTCCATAACTATAAGCATGTTTTCCGCTTTGGCCTTGAGATTTTTTTTGCCATTCTGCACACAAAATTCGAAAACGCAAAACAAGTCCAAATTTTATGATTGTCCCAAACAAAATAAATATGCTTTATTGCTGAAACTGTAAACATATGTTCGATACGAGTGTACCGACGTAACAAAATATAAAATTCGATAATCGATTTTATTTTATTATGAAATAAAAAGCTTTAAAATTTCATCTCGGACCACGATGGTTTTAGTAAAGAATTATAACCACATCGAGTTGAGAACATTTTTTTGCCATTTTCAGTTTCTCTTTAATATGGGCTTGGACGCTTAAATTGTAGTGGGTTGTAGTGGAAAAGCGGTATTAAGCGCTTTTATTGCAGTACTATATAAGGCCTGATTGCTCACGGTTAATAGGCAATGCGGTCTAAATATCATTATCTGTGGTTTCGTAATATTTACCAAAAATCACAATATTCTATTGGATTAATAAATGTTTATGGGTAACCAGTTTTACAATTAAGTTTCTGAAACAAACGCCGCCTGGACTATGATTTTTGATATTATTTTTAAATAGAGCACACATTAATGGGCTCAATATACATTCTTAACACTAGAAAGACGGAAGCTTTGTATATACCTACATAGCCGAAAACAGTCAAAATGACTTCATTGAGAAAAAATAAGAAAAACTTGTTCAAACTTAATTTTTAAGATTTCTTATATTTTTTTACAGTCACAAAACAAGTTATTAGTTAACATTATTAACAAAAAAAAAATATATTTCACTTGGAAAAAAAAATATTTTATGCATTATTTGTACATTTTAAGCAAATAAAAGTGGAAATCTTTTTATGTGTGCATCTTCCGTAAACATACTTGTGACATTTTTCGCATATGTTATTCGTTTTGTTGTTGTGGCAAAGGCGTACTTGACAAATTTTTCGTCTGTTAGAACATGTTGCGTTTGATATTTGTATGTCTTCATTTTCTGATGACTTCTTCTGCCTTCCAGCTTTGTAATCGGTTGTTTTCAAGCATTTATAGCAGCCAAATATAAAATATTGAAAAATATTTTGATGGGCCATCCACGAGAACTAGATTTTACGGTATATTTTCTGGCCATTTGATCCGTCATATCAACTCCAAATTTTGTTTTGTTATAACATTGAATAGAATCCGGTAACATTTTTTTATTACTTCTATCAATTTTTACAAATCTATCCCTGGAACTTAGAACAGCTACTCTTTTATTCGGTTTGCGTTTATATATTGTAAGCACAGAATTGTCCGATTTATATAAAAATGTGAACAAACGATTCATCTTATCCTTCCTTTGGCTGCTTTGGGTTGTTCTCTCTTATTTCTTCTTATAGTTCCAAGTAGTTTGTTTCGATGCGAGTGACATGCTAGTAAAAAAAATTATCGGTCCACAATTTGTGTGTGGCTCAGTCAGTTTCAAAACAACGTGTTCACTGAGAAGCATTGACGATGGTCGTTGGTCATCTTTCCCCAAGTAAGGAAGCCCATTCAAAATGTACTTGCTAATAACATCTGATGCAAACCAGAATTTGATGCCAAATTTGTTGGGCTTATTTGGCATATACTGTATAAACTTACACCTGGCTTTTGTTGGAAATAATTGTTCGTCAACTGTTATATTTTGTCCTGGTTTATAGCAAAAAAAAAAAAAAACTGTAGGTCCCTTCTACTCGTGAGAGAACAGTAGCGCGCACAACACGAGTAGTTGATGAGCAAGCTAAGCCCTGGTCCCCCTTTGGACTCTAGCGCCGAACGGCGAAATTTGAGAAGCTTTCTTAGACAGTTATTCTCTTTAAGTGTTGTCAGCAGCTCGAAAGAGGTGGTGTCGTGAAAAATTCGAAAAATTGGTGTTGAGCTGGGAGTTGAACCTAAACCCTTCGGCGTGTGAGCGTCGCACTCTACCCACTACGCCACGGCGACCACTTTAAGAAGCTGTGTCCTTTTATAAACAATTAATTTTCTGATTGAAATTGAAAAGCAGTCAAAATTACTTCTTTCGGCAATCTAGTGTTAAGGAGTACCCGTGTTGAATGACCTAAATTTTTGCCAACCATCTGTAATTTTTTTTTTTTAAATAATTCAGCGTTCTCAATATTAGCACATCTTCGTCCAATAAAATGAACTTCGTCCAATGAATGAACTTTCTACAAGTTTAAACAGGAATGGAGAACCACACACTTTACATTTTAGACCACAGTTGTTCCTTGTTAGTGGCTTTACAATATAAGATTTTGTATTTTAAAATTCCCCATAGCTGTTCTATGGAATTAAAATCATGGTATTGTGATGGGCACTCCAAAACACTCAAAGAGTAATAACTGTCTCAGAAAGCTTCTCAAATTTCGCCATTCGGAGTCGGTAAAAAACTTTAAATTACTTTTACTTGTGAGAGAACAGTAGCGCGCACAACACGAGTAGTTGTTTTTCTAGTTTCGAAGAGTGTTTAGGGTCATTGTCCTGCTTTAACTCACACTTCAGTGACTTGTCCTCTTCGTACAGCAGCACTGTATTTAAGTTGTGTACGTAGTCAACTGAACACATTTAGTTTTTTTTATAGAAAAATTGGAACAGCTCCAAAAGCCAAAACGCATCCCCAGATCATGCTGCTGCCACCATCATGCTTAATTGTTTTTTTTGTTTTTTTTTTTTTTGTACATGGGATCGAATTCTTTGTTTTCCCGGCGGAATCAAACAAATTAATCAAATTTATCTCACTATATCACGCTGTTCCAGTTTTCACGATGAGCGTGTCTGGTTACGAAATTAAATCTCTTTTGAGCATTTTGCTTACTCAAAAAAAGTACCTTCCTAGGTGATCTGCCGCACAGTTCCGTTTTTCTTAACCAGCTTCTTAAAGTGCGACTCTTTACTGCTTCATCAAGATCTTTATTCAGTTCATTTGACGAAGCAAACTGTTTTTTTTTTACACTTTCGCATTAGTAACGAGTCAAAACGAGGTGTTGTTTTTCGTTTCCTTTGCCTAGTTTTTTATTTAAATTATTTAAATAAATTGGCAGTATGGAAACTGTCATTTCACAGATCACTAAACGTTATACATTTAAAAAATGTTTGTTTCTATTATTTTTTCCACCACTCTATATGAAATACCTCAAACTCTAATTACTTATAATATAGTGATCATTCTGTTTTTCTTGAACCTGAATTGTGTTATATGGCTGACTGTCTCTGTTGAATTAATTACCCATGTGGGTTCATTCTACTTAAAAAGTACGCTGTCTTGTTATCCTTGGCTATAATGTAGTTGATGTTAATGTTGAATTCTTACATTAGGAGTCACCTTTGTAAGTAAGGAACATTTAACCATGGTTTGTCATCAAATAAAACTTTTTTTTTTTAATGCACACGTTCTGCCGCTGATAAATGCCTTTTATGAGTATTCAAAAGTTCTGATAATAATCAAATTTGTCTTGAGACAAAATACCACGTTATAGCGTAATCAAAATCTTATTAATTTTTGCCTTCTTTTTTAGTCATTTCGAATGCAAATTTTTGCATTTTCGGTAATATCTTGTCAAAAAAGATTTGATTTGTAAATAAATATACCTTTCATAAATTTGGTGAAACCCATAAATTTCGCAATGAGATTACTGCACTTCGTTAATATATCGTGTTTTCTCACAAGCATGGGAATGTTTTTGACCATCTTGAAAAAACAATTCGCTTTTATCTTTTCAGATACCATTTGTTCAATTATTTTTTTCAAATGTTATTTTTTTGCGTTCACGTCTAAACGATAAATATTCTTAAATGCATTTGCCTGCAAATTATTTTGTTAGTAGATTTAATTTTCCATATGAGAACGTGATTTAAAAACCTTAATTTTACTTTCACTGACAAATCTTAATTTATCTGAGTTCTTTGTTCTTAAATGTTGCTGCTTAAGCTCTTCCATTTTTTAATTAAATTCGTCCACTATTTTTGACCGTAAAGTGTATTTAAATAATTAATTTTAACTACAGTAGCCTTATCCATTTGCGTTGTGTAGGTTTATTTTTGTCTTAAAAAAATTATCGTTGAAGAATTAATTACAAGACCTTTAGCTAAGCTACCTACCCTAAGCTAAGCTAAGCTACCCAGTTACGCGGCACTGGAGAAAACTTACCTCATCCTGTTTTTAAATTTGAATATGACATACTTCTATTGGCTTTTATCTATTTCGATTATTAAACTGTGCTGAAATAGTAGTTACATCTATCTTCTAACTGCCTTGAGTTTCCACTAAATCATGATTAATTATGTTTCTAAACTGTTTCGAGATCATATTAAATTTTTAATAATAGTCAACAATTTTGACAATTTGAACTTGACATAGTATAAACTGCTGTTATTCCCATTAAACCTATTACCATTGCGAGCAAAATGATTTATATATCTATAAGATATTTCGCCTAAGCAAAGTAAAGCAGCCTTCTATACTAGTTAAACTTGTAGTAGTGGTATAGCACTAATAAATGTTTTAAGTACTATTAATTCTTTATTGGATGTGTGAGTTCCTCTGCCTCTTATAATTAAGTTTGTGGTACTTTCCTCTTACTTCAAAACTTTTAGTCAATTCTGTTCTCATTTGCTTCCACGTTGTGATTTGGTTGGGTACAGAGTAATCATGTTCTAGATTACCGGCAATCGATTTCCATGTGCGGCCGATGAAATTTATTTTCGAATTACGAAAGAGATTTGAAGTTTGTACCAGTGTATGGAAAAATAAAGGAGATACAGTATGATTTTGAGTTGATTCCAGGTTAAGGAATGGGGTTATTATATATAAATTGGTTTTATTGTTTGAAGTTAATGTTATGTATTAGTTTACTTCTGCGCCTGAAAAGTTTATATTTTAACGTTATTTGGTTGGTGCAGAGGGACATCTGGAAGTATTAATGGGAATTTCTTATGTTTCTTTTTTGAACTATTTTCTAAAATTTTTCTTGTCAGGATTTACTAGTAAGATTCGATTAAAAATTACTTGTGCTATTTGGGTAAAGATTTCCTGTTTTTATCATGATATTTGTTCTCCGTATATTAAAGCTTAGTTCTAAGACGTTCCCCTTAAGCAATTCGTGTCTTTTCAAATTTTTCAGGGGTAAGTTTATGTAGCGTAATAGACAAAGTGCGACACTCAAATGTTGAAGTTTTGGAATACGCCACTGATGAAATGATGGCCATGCGGCATCACTTCATCTCAGATAATGTGAAGTGGAAATTTTGATTTGATGGTCATCTTCTAGCATTGAGTTTATTGATGCTTAATTTAGCGCATCAACATACACAGAAGAAATATAATCCTCGCAATGGTTTCTTGATACCTTCGATTGTGGGCAATAATATTATTTTAGCTTAAGAAGAAAGTTTAGAATTTGTCAACAGCTGTTAACACAAATTGTTTTCCGATAAAGATGAAATCGAAGGTATAACCTGCATAATTAGGAATGGATGTAGTTTTTAAATGTATTTTTTTTTTTTTTGCAGCGTACACAACGGCCTACTAGGGCTTAAACTTTAGGACATTAAATTTTTTTATAAGCCTCACAGAACACTACCTTTTTCTTAATATTAACTCTCAGTATCGCTTAAGACAACTGACGTTTGCTGAGCGTCTAAGTATCAACTTCCGACTTTTATCGTCCTACGGATTACATCAATAAGAAAATACTTGCTATGAGGCAGTGTAAAAGTATATCTTTAAACTTTATTTGTGGCATGCTAAATCAATATCGTTTTAAAGATCATTGAAGCTAATCATGTAGCTTTTCATGGGCTCTTTGCAACTATAGTTTGATCTTTGTCCTTTATTAAAATATACATTTTTCATTCAAAGTGTTTTTTGCGGAGCATATATATACATGAGAAAAATGTATTCTGTTGAGTTTATATGATTAATAATGTCGCAGTTGAACATTGCTAAATTTGCTGTTTAACATCTTTCTTCCTTAATAGAAAGATCTTTAAGGGAATACAAATGTCTAAAAGCATATCTTGGGGAAATTCTTTTAAACAAGCGGCCACAGTTATATAGTAATTCGACTGTAATGTGTCAAATGAACCAATTTGGTGACCGGAACAATCCACCGTACATAGAACTGTCTGCAAGAATCGCTTGCCTCAGTTCCATTATAAAAGACAGGGTCAGAATAGAAGCTAATGAAGAATTAAGAAATTTGCTTAAGAGCTTAAAACCGTCTACCAATGTTTTCAGAACCATATTTCTGATAAAATGATTACCTATCGTAATAGAGTTTGCTCCTCAGTAGAAGAGAAAGTGGAAGTGTTGGGCGAGTTCTTTGGTGAACTGTATTCCGAGAACATTCCTTCCTTCGACCCTGTCAATTCCCATATAGTGGAGACCTTCTATACTTCGTTCGATATCTAGAATCGAGATCTGAAACTAAATACATTTTCTCAATCAATAAGGCTGATGATCCAACTTTAGAGCATCTAGCTTCACAAATAATATCATGTTTGGACCGGACCGGATAAAATTTCAAATTTCTTAATTAAGAAAGCTAAAACTGTTATAGCCAAACATCTCACTCCAATTTTAAACAACTGTTTAAATAACTGCTATTTCACTAGTGCGTGGAAAATTGCAAAACTAATCCCTATTAAAGAAGGGAATAGTCCAAATACAGTGGAAAATTTTCGCCCTATCTCAATGCTATCCAATTTAGGCAAAACACTGAAAAAATTATTCTAAATATAATATTTTGCAATCTAAATAAGTCTGATATTTCACAACCTCAACAATTTGGTTACAGAACATATTCTTTTGCACTTACAGAATAAAGTACTCAAAAATTAAAGAGTAAAAAAATGCACCGTAGCGTGTGCCCTCGATCTGACATAAGCATTTAATTCGGTTTGGCATAAAGGTCTATTGTACAAATTGTTTTTCTTAAGCTTTTCCCCACACTTCACTAAAATAGTTTAAAGCTTCCTTCCCGATAGATATCTCATTGTCTGGAGTGAAAATGTCTGTTCAATTCCGATTCCAGTTCGAAGAGGAGTGCCACAGGGGTCCATACTGGGGCCGCATCTTTTCAAGTTCTACATGTCTGATTTTCCCACAACCAGAGCGGATTCAGAAGCTATATTATACGCAGACGACACTACGCTTCTTAATCACCACAAGAGTCCAAAAGTGGCCCTCAACGGTATTAGAGAACATATCAAAATCGTTCTTCCTTATTACAAAACTTGGGGTATCAGTTTGAACCTAGGGAAATCTTAACTAATCTGCTTTAGAAACTCCTCCGGTAGGGGTCACTACTAGGCGGTTAAAGAAGGCCGTCATTTAACTGTGCATTAACCGTACCTGGAACTATGGACTCCAGGTCAACAACGCTGCATCCATATTTTAATTAAAACCAGGATTGCCTCAATATTTTCCAACTGCTATATAAACTGCTCGGAAATCTCCGAGCTTCTTCTTCTTCTTGTTGTGGCGCTACAGTCCGGGGTGGACCTGGGCCTCAAGCAACATGTCTCTCCAGCCAGCACGATTTTTCGCCAGCTGTCTCCAGTTGCGCACTCCAAGTTGGTTGAGGTCCTTCTCCACTTGTGTGCGCCACTTTAGTCTAGGTCATCCTCTGTTGCGTTGTCCCAATGGCACGGATTCAAAGACTTTTCGGGCCAAAGCAGTAGCGTCCATACGCTCTACATGGCCTAGCCATCTTAAGCGTTGTATCCTTAGATGCTTACCCAGGCGCATGTCGCTATACAGCCCATAGAGTTCGTCGTTAAATCTTGTCCTCCAGATGCCATCAACGCAAACAGGACCAAAAAACGCACGCAAAACTTTTCTTTCGAAAAGACTAAGGGCTTCCTCATCCGCCTTTGCTAACGTCCAAGATTCTGCGCCGTATAGTAGGACGGGGATGATCAAGCTGTTATATAAAGCTAGTTTAGTCCTTCGAGAGAGGGCTTTATTACTCAATTGCCTCTTGAGCACAAAGAAACAGCGGTTGGCAAGAGTGATTCTGCGTTTGATTTCGGTACTGATGTTGTTGTCCCTATTTACCGCGGAGCCGAGGTAGACGAAGTCCTTAACTACCTCGAAGTTTCTGCTGCCTAGTGTGACGCTTCGTCCGAGACGTCGATGTTGTGTGTCCTTCCTTGATGACAGCATGTACTTCGTTTTGCCCTCATTTACCGCAAGACCCATTTTAGACGCTTCCGCTTCAATGCCAGCAAACGCCTCATTGACGGCTCGCTGTGTTCGTCCAATCACGTCAATGTCATCAGCGTAAGCTAACATTTGAACTGACTTCTGGAAGATCGTGCCTCTGGTGTTGACTTGTGAGTTACGCACGTTCTTCTCGAGGATGATGTTAAAGAAGTCACATGACAGTGCGTCGCCTTGTCTAAAACCTTTTTTGACATTGAAGGTCTCGGTGAGTTCGGTACCGACCTTGACGGAGCAGCGAGAGTTCTCCATCGTCATCCTACACAATCTGACGAATTGGGTAGGAATGCCAAAACTAGACATGGCACTGTATAGCTCGTCTCTATGCACACTGTCATATGCAGCCTTGAAATCGACGAATAGGTGGTGAGTGTCAATTTGCATTTCTTGGGTCTTTTCTAGGATCTGCCGTAATGTGAAGATCTGGTCTATTGTTGACTTCCCTGGCCTGAAACCACACTGATAGGGACCTATCAGATCATGGAGAAACAACTTCAGACGCTCACACAAGAGAGAGACTTATCCCTCGGTAGTTGGCGCAGTCAAAGTGGTCTCCTTTTTTGTGAAACGACGCTGAGATTCCACTCATCGGGCATGCTTTCCTCCGACCATATCTTATAGATGAGCTGGTGCATGCGCCCAACCAGGTCATCTCCAGCTGCTTCAAATAGTTCTGCGGACAGTCCGTCCGCTCCAGCAGCTTTGTTCGACTTCAGCTTGGATATTGCTATCTTCACCTCGTCTATGTCGGGGGGACGGAATGTTTGTCTATCATCGTCCAAATTGAGTGGTACATTCTGCCTAACAGCGGTATTTAAGCTGTCATCGCCGTTAAGGAGTCTGCAGAAATGATCCTTCCAGATTCTCAGTACTGACTGCGACTCTACTACGAGTTGTCCGTTTTGGTCACGGCAGGCCTTGGTCTGGACCTTGTATCCTCCGGATAGCTGTTTTACCTTTCGGTAAAACTTTCGGACTTCATTCCTGCCATAGCACCTTTCCATTTCCTCGACCGCACGCTTCTCATGCTCTTTCTTTTTCCTTCTGAGAAGCTGGTGCTTTTCCCTTCTTCTCTGTTCGTAGAGCTCACGAACAGCCCTCGTTGTTTGATGCAGCGTAGCCTTGTAGGCGTCTTGTTTAGCTGCGTGCGCTTGGTTGCACTCGTCGTCAAACCATGGGTTCCTTCTGGGTGGTGACGTGAAACCCAGCACATCAGTGGCAGCATCTTTGATGGCTTCTTGACAACGTTTCCATTCTTCTTCTATGCTTAGTGCAGGAAGCGTCGAACTCTGAGCGAGTTTCTGGGAGACTCGGTCGGCAAAGTTCCCAGCAATCAGCTGCGATTGTAGCTTTTCGACGTCAAACGGTTTTGGTCTTTCTCGACTCCGTTGCTCTCTCGATATCCGGGTTCTTACCTTGGCTACAACAAGGTGATGATCCGATTCAATGTTTGTTGTTTGATTGATCAGGGGATCGCCAGGTCCCTTTGTGAATGTCCAGGTGTGGGAACCGCGTGCTAGCCACAGAGAGGTTCCGCCCCGAGGTGAAGTCCAACAGCCTGAGTCCGTTTCCGGATGTTTTGTCGTGCAGCATGTGTTTACCAATGACTCCAGCAAAGATGTCCTCCTATCCCAGCTGAGCGTTGAAATCTCCTAGAACGATCTTGGTGTCGTAGGTAGGGCATCGATCGGAGATCATAGAAGTCATCCTTGATGTTGTCATCCTTCTCATCTGTCGGGGCGTGAGCGCATATTAGGCTGATATTCCCGAATTTCGCCTTGATGCGGATTGTCATGAGGCGTTCACTGACGGGGTCATAGCTCAAGACATTTTGCTCAAGTCTGCCTCGAACAACAAATCCGCATCCGAATAAGCGCTGCCTTCTCTCTCTACAGCAATTGCTGTAGTAGGTATCGCAATTCTTCATCGTTTTTATGCCAGGCCCATCCCATCGCACTTCCTGGATGGCGGTAATGATTGCTTTAAAGCAGTCAAGGGCCTTCGTAAGTTGTTCGGCTGCACGTGGCCTGTTAAGGGACTTCACATTCCATGTGCAAAGCCGAAAATCATTGTCCTTAAAACATTTGCTGGGGTCGTCAACAGTTGATCCGTCCTTATCCGAGGCATATCGGGTTCTCTGAACTATATGATTTTTACGTGGTGGTGTTACCCTCACGCACAACCCACAGACTGGTAGGCCAGGCCCATTATTTAAACCCTCGGGCAGAGGGGCTCGCTGTATACATTGTTTCACCATACAACGGGTGTTGTGATGGCTATCCAGGGGGCGCCGCGTGGAGGCTGTATGTCAACTTGACATGTGCACTAACGAGGTTAGCCTTGGCAGCTCGCCATGTTGAGCGCAATCAACGACGTTACCTCGCGTGCACAGGCCCATGCCTCTCCGAGCTTAGGTGAAATGAAAATATCGTTTCGAAGCAACTTCCAAAGATGGGAATTAAATATTTACGTTTCATCATAAATTCATGTCTGAAACTAGGATACTTCCCAACTGTTTGGGAAATATCAAGTTGTTCCTATTCGAAAAACTAGTAAGCCCGCAATGGACCCTTACAACTCTCGCGCAATTAGTTTACTAAGTGGCATCCGTAAAATTTTCGAAAGAATTCTCAAAAAAAAAAACCGATTAATTTACCAACAATTCAGTTGCCGCCAAGACCATAGCACTTCGCATGAAATAATTCGAATAACCCAATATGTTAAGGAAAACCTTGCAAGTTAACATACTACCGGGCTGATTCTTCTTGATTTTGAAAAGGCATTCGATTCCATATGGCATAATGGGCTGAATTTCAAGCTCTTGAATCTGAATTGCCCTATTTATCTTATAAAGCTAATTAAAAGTTTTTTTTAGAAAAAAGAGAATTCATGGTTTTTATTGGTAAAGTGAAATCAAATATATTAAATAAGTCTAGCCACAAAAATGCTCTATCCTCTAATAAACAAACAATCTTCGCTGAACAAATCTAACAAAAATTGTGCAAAACCACATATTAGAAAGCTCTAAACTTTTCAAAACAAAACACGTAAAATGATGCTCAATATACCTTGGCTCTACTCAACTGAGGCACTACACGAAAAAGCTGGCATACTCGTGATTTTCTTTTCTCTTCATAGATATCCACAACGAAAAATTCTTTAATAATAATAATTGTTGGCGCGATAGTCCACCAGGGCCAGGGCCTAGCTTGTTCATCAACTTACTCGTGTTGTGCGCGCTACTGTTCTCTCATGAGTAGAAGGGGCCTACAGTTTTTTATCGGCTCTGAAAGGCGAAGTTTGAGAAGCTTTCTTTGACAGTTATTACTCTTTGAGTGCTGTCAGCAGCTCGAAAGAGGTGGTACCGTGAAAATTTCACGGTGTTCAGCCGGGAATCGAACCCAGACCCTTCGGCATTTGAACGTCGCACTCTACCCAATACGCCACGGCGGCCGCGAAAAATTCTTTGCAAAATTTCAATATTCTAAAAATCCTCTCATTGCTAGCCTTAAAAGTACAATCAGTAACATCACCACCTTTACTATGATCCCGCCGATGTATTTATTATAGCATTAATTGATAATCACTTCTTCTTGCATTTATATATAAATACATATTATATTTATATTTATATTTATTCATATTCATATTTATTTACTTTTACATTTATTTATCTATACTTTTATTTATTTACTTATCAATTTATTTATTTATTTATCTATTTATGTATTTATTTATTTAATTATTTGTTTTATTTAATTACGTGTTTTATTTATTTATTCTTTTGTTTTTGTTTTTATTCTAATACTTATTTGTTTACATATTTACTATTTACATGTTTACTTTCTTGTTATTTATTTACTCCATTTTACTAAATCTCACATGATAAGAAACTATATAAGTTATTTCAATGAAGGATTTTAACCATTGTTTTCCTTCAAACGCCTATTGATAATAATTGCTGTTCAAAAAGGACTTATATAATTTCAGTAGTAAAATATATTAATATTGTATCTCTGTGCAAGCTGAGTCTTAAACAAATTGTAAATTTACTTTTGTACAATGAAGAATAAAGATCAATTGATTAATTCGTTGATTGATTATTTCTTACTTGAAAGCGCTTTTCATAAAGATCAGGTTCAGTAGTAGATGTAGTAAATATTCTGTAAATTTATTTCTATTTTGAGTTAAAAAAAATTATTCATCAATATGTGAATGAAGGGCATATAATAATTTTATGGCGCGACAGTCCGCCTGAAAGTATACCCAGGATTGGTTGAATTGAGTGGGTGGATAATGGTGAGAATCGTGACGTAGGCTGTACGTCCACCGTGGATCAGTTAGCCAGATAGCTTAGAGGTGGAGTAGTCGCTAGAGGCGCTGAACGTTGTGGGTTCAATCCCAGGTTTTGTCAGCATGCTAATTTTGTTATTTTTCCTTCTGTCCTGTCGGTGGTTTTCCAAGCTTTTTTGGACCGATGGACTGACCCTTGATCCTCCTCGAACGAAACGTGAGGAAAGCCGTTCTTTGTTTGGTGGATGGTACGATGGAGAGTTTGCGGCCTTCCTGGTGGTTCGATCTATTTCGACCGGTACGGGTGGTCAGGCGATCATGTCCCAAAGTGGACGAAAGATATCGATCGTCTGATCAGCCAGTAGTTCGAGGTAGGTTGGACGAGATTAGAATGGGCAGTCTTTGGGAGGGGACAATTGAAAACGGTCGGCTAGGTTGGGCGCGATCCGGAAAACTTTAATCCAAGTAAGAAGTTGGAAGGAAGTAAGATCAAAGAACATATAAGGTAGGGGAAAAAAAACAAAATCTAAAGTTAAGGTAGTGCTAGTGGCCACGACAGTTTTTTTTTAATCAGTGCGATAGTGAGCATTTATCCCCCCAACCCAGCAAAAGAAACGAGACCCGCCAATAAGAATAGTGTAGTGTGGTGTTGAGTGGTGCTACAAACATACAACCCTCCTCTCGAAGCCTTTTAATAACAAATAAAAAAACAAAAAAAAAAAAAAAAAAAACGAATACGAATAGTGTGTGTGTTAGTGTGTGAGACCGCACAAACACACACACGCACATCTTTAAAGAGCCAACCCCTTATCCTCACCTCTTTAAAAAAAAAAAAAAACGTGAAATAGAGTGAACTCAAGAACTCAACCAGGACGAGAAGCGACCAGGTCATCAGGACGTTCCAAACGAAGGCAGGAAGACGGCAGGTGACCCCTCTCCAGGGAAGTTTCTTTTTTTTTTTTTTATCCTTATCACCTAGTTATATTAGCATTATTTTCCTCTTCAATTTATTTAGTTGTTATTTTTTTTTTAATTTTGTTTCTTGGGCTTTTTTTTAAATACATTTTTTTTCAAATAGATTATAAAAGAATTTGTTAAAACGAATTAGTAATTGGAATTAGTGTTGTCGATCGCGAATCGCGGGTTCGAGAACGGTTCGGGGACATTTTTTTTTTATTTTTTCTCTTGTTTTCCCTCTGGTGTGGTGTTCAGTGTCTTAGTTAAGATAGTTGTAAGAATTAATTGTGAAGTATTGATAAGTTTTCTTAAGTAATAAATGAAGTTTGTATATGCATTGAAACTTAAATAAAAAAAAATTGTATAGGTTTAAGGTGTGCTGTGTTTTTATCTTTTTCCATCCTTATTTCCTGAGTTTCCTTTTAGCCATTTGTTATTTTTTTTTCTCATTTTTTTTTTGTTTCTGCGGGGGCGGATTGGATCCTTGCCCTTAGTCGCAGTTCTAGGGGTACGGACCGTGTCGAGCGGAAGGGCATCTGCGTGGCGCCCTAATTCCATATTTCCCACGACCATACTACATAGAGTGGCTTGGCGCTCTTTCGTTCGACCCCAATCGGGAATTTTCAAAATTCGACGGTAACATTTTGGCGCCCAACGTGGGGCCAGATTCGAAAAGATAAACAACGTCCAAATTATTCGCGTAATAATTGTTTGTTTAAATCATTAAGCTGATAGGGGACTTCAGGGGTACCGAACACTCAGGCGAGTATAAACAAATCGTTGCTAAAGCCGAGTGGGTACTTAGGGGGTTAGGAAGGGCCATCACGGATACGGCAGAGGACAAGGCGTTCGTGGCAGACGCTAGGCAACAGGTGGTAGAACTTTTGTCGAACTTGGACATCAAGGTCGATATTGACGGTGCGGCTGGACCAGTACCGGGTGCGCAGGAGAACAATCACAACCCGGAGGGAAGCCTTGACTCGTCAGCCATATCCACAGGCCAAACTGCTCATTCCTACCTGAGGGCTGCGTCGTTTCCAATCTTACCACCGACAAAGAGGATACCGGTCATGAAATGGGGCCTTCAATTCAGTGGTGACGATGACCAATCAGTCACCAGTTTTCTGGAGAAGGCGGAGAAGTTGCGGGAAGCCAGGGGGTTTACCACAGAGGAGGTATTCGCGTCGGCTTACGACTTGTTCGTGGGGAAGGCGGGTATCTGGTATAGGGCGAATAAACTCCACATCCGAAATTGGCAGGGTTTGGTAGCCAGGTTGAGCGCTGAGTTTCTACCACCGGGGTATGAGGAACGGCTGTGGGCAGAGGTTCGCAACAGGACCCAAGGTCAGACCGAGACAATAGGCATCTATGTAAGTGTGATGCTGGGCCTCTTCGCTCGACTTAGTGAGCCGTGTAGTGAAGAGACGAAACTGAAGCAGATCCGCAGAAATCTTGCACCATTCTACCAATCCCAAATGGCATTGGTAGATATTCACTCGGTGGAGCATCTCGTGGAGATTGGGCATCGTCTCGAAGCTACACGCTACCTAGTAGAGAACTTCGCACCTCCACCAACCCGGAGAACCACTCTACTTGAACCTGACCTGGCACACGTAGCTGTGCCTGGAAGGGCAGAAGATCTGGCGGTGGCCGCGACATCATCTAGAGCTCCGACGCCCCTTTCGTGCTTTAGGTGCAAGGAGCAAGGTCACATTGCGGTCAGATGTCCCCAACCAGTTCGATGTTACGGTTGCAACACTGCTGGGGTTATTCGTAGCCATTGCCCGCTCTGTTCTCCTCGGACACCCGCGGCGGGAAACGGGGTAGAGACTCAGGGACAGGCGGGTCGTTGAGTCGGAAATCCGAATCCGTCAGTCAAGTGCGTCTTCCTTCTGCGGCGCTTGATTTTATGATTCAGAGCAGGGGGTGTGATCGTCGTCCGTACCTTAAGGTTGAAGTGTATGGTGTCGAATTGATAGGGCTGTTGGATTCAGGAGCGTCTCGTACTATTCTTGGTGGGCCGGGCTGGGCAAAAATGAAATTGTTAGGTTGCTCCGTAGAAAAGAGTGATGTAAGGTGTGTAACCGTAGCTAGTGGTGAAGGGATTGAGGTGTTAGGGGTAATCAACGTTCCTCTCAGGGTGGAGGGAAACGTTAAGGTGATGGAGGTCCTCGTTATACCAAAGTTGCCACACAGTCTTATTCTTGGAGCTGATTTCTGGGAGAAGTTTATGATAGATGCGGATTTATCCAAACGAAGTTGGACTTTTGCCGATGAAGTCTGCGTCAATGAAGGGACAGAGAGGTTAACCGCGGCGCAAAGGAAGGAGCTCGAAGAATTAGTGGAGCAGATCTTCAGTTCCATGGGCGTCGAGCTGAGATGTACTGATCGAGTAGAGCACGTCATCAAGACCAGTGCCGAACTCATCAAACAGCGGTACTATCCGGTTTCTCCGATCGTCCAGAAGCAGATTAATGAGGAAGTGGATGAGATGCTTCAAGCTGGTGTGATTGAACCGTCATCCAGCCCTTGGTCCTCGCCGGTCCTACTAGCGAAAAAGAAGAATTGGAAGTATCGATTCTGCGTAGACTTCCGGAAGTTGAACAAGGTCTCTGAACATGATGCGTATCCGATTCCTTACGTGTCTGCAACTCTCGACAAGCTACGAAACGCACAGTACTTGTCCTCCTTGGATATTAAGTCCGCTTACTGGCAAATTCCCACGGCCGAGGCATCGAAAAAGTACACCGCGTTCACTATTCCCGGAAAGGGGTTGTATCAGTTCTGTCGCATGCCCTTCGGGCTTCATAACGCTCCAGCGAATTGGCAGCGTTTTATTGATACAACCATCGGAGCCAACCTCGAACCGAACGTGTTCGTGTACCTTGACGATGTTATCCTCGTCACAGAGACATTTGAACGCCACCTCGAAGTGCTTAGGGAAGTCATGAGGCGTATCCAAGAAGCGGGACTGGTATTAAGTCGGGAAAAATGCGAGTTCTGCAAGTCAGAGTTGAGATACTTGGGATACATAGTCAACGGCAACGGTCTTCTGGTCGATCCTCAGAAAGTAAATAAGCTACGGTCTCGCAGGTGTGGAGGTTCATTGGCATGGTCTCGTGGTATCGTCGTTTCGTCGTTTCGTTCACAACTTCTCGGATCTGATCTCCCCGATCACGCAACTATTGAAGAAGAAGCGGAGGTTCGAATGGACAAATGCGTGTGAGGAAGCCTTCCGAACTCTAAAGGACAAATTGGTTCAGGCACCAATTCTTACTTGTCCAAATTTCGAACTTCTCTTTATTGTGCACACCGATGCATCTGGCGTAGGCATAGGAGCAGTATTGACGCAGGAGGTACCCGGAGAGGGCGAAAAAGTGGTGAGTTACCTAAGCCGTTCGCTAACCAGAACTGAGCGAAACTTTTCTACGACTGAGCGAGAGTGTCTCGCCGTGATTTGGGCAGTAGAGAGGCTTTGTCCATATCTGGAAGGCAGTCGATTGACGGTTGTGACCGATTACACTCCTTAGTCTGGCTGAACAACTTGAAAGATCCCCAGGGCAGGTTGGCTCGGTGGGCGGTCAGGTTGCAGCAGTTCGACTTCATCATCGTAAATCGGAAAGGTAAAGAACATTTGGTACCTGATGCTCTATCTAGAGCAAATGAAGCAGTAGCGACGGTGTCCGTCAATACCAAAGACCCTTGGTACCTCAAGATGAGCCAGATGGTGAAAAGTAGTGATGATGGGTACCCGGATTGGAGGATAGATGGCGGAGCCCTTTTCAAACACGTCCCGCCGAGGTTTCCCAAGTTAGCGTCAGAGGGGGAGCAGTGGAAACGCGTTGTTCCGAAGGAAGAGAGAAAGGGAATTATTCGAGAGAGTCACGATGACATTCTCAGCGGCCATGGAGGTATCCAAAAAACCTTGAATAAGGTGTCCCGACGGTACTAATGGCCCCGAATGAGGCAGAGCATTGCACGATATGTGCGGGGGTGCCCGGTTTGTCATTCTATTAAGCCCGAATTGCAGAAACCCGCGGGGCTAATGGCATCGCGCTGCAATGTCACAAAGCCGTGGGAAATGTTGTGTGTCGACTTTGTTGGACCCCTACCAAGATCGACAATGGGTTACGTCTTCATTTTGACCGTCGTCGATCACTTCTCAAAGTTTCCCCTGTTCTTTCCAGTTAGGTCGGCTACTGCGAAGTCGTTAAGGGTAGTTCTGGAAGAGCAGGTATTCATGGTTTTTGATGTTCCACGGTGGATCGTTTGCGACAACGGCGTGCAGTTCAAAAGTAAGGAGATGTCCGAATTAGCCGATATATACGGTGTTACATTGGACTTCACGGCCTACTACCATCCTCAGGCCAACTTTGCTGAACGCTATAATCAGACGGTTAAGACTATGCTGTGAGCGTACGTGTCCGACAACCATTTTAATTACTATTTGAGTGTTGTCAGCAGCTCGAAAGAGGTGGTGCCGTGAAATCGAATCTATCCGTTTGACGTATATAATATTTAAATTCTCTGAAATAATGCTATTAGTGTTTCGGCGCGTGCGGATTAAATGTAGAAACAACTTGGTGTAACTTGGCTGGAGGTTAGGACAGGAATGATAGCTCGAAGTGAAAAGGCGGGCTGCTCGGGACGCCCTCTCGCGTTCAATATCAGAAGTTTGTTTCGCTTAGCGCCTTCTTATGTGCAATCTGTGATCGTAGTATAACTAATAATTCAATTATAATGTGAGCACCCACATCACTCCCCCTCCAGTAACTTCGTTACGATAAAGCAAAAGTTAGCCCATTTGTACACCCAATCTATTTGGGATCCGAACAAGTCTTCCTGAACGTGTGCTTTCCTTCTTGGTATCAGCAGACTTCGCTGGAAGCGCTAAGTTAGATGGTGGTTTCTTCGTCTCGTCTGCTGAAAGAAGAAAGGCTGGTTTCAAACGATCAATACAGACGTTAGTATCTTTTCCTCGAATTCTAACGCAAAAGAATTTATCTGATCTTTTCACCACTGGGAATGGTCCTGTAATGGCTGTTGTAATCCACTTCGGAGTGCATCTCTGCGTATGAAAACATGAGATGCAGTAGGAAGTTCTTTAAAAACAAAAATTCATTTTGAGCCGTGATGCCAAGCCGGGGTTGGCGATAAATTATAAAAATGTTATCGGAGTTGATTCACAAAAGTTAGTGAATCGCTTATTACGTCCCTTGATGGAGATAAAAACTCACCGGGTAGTCTGATGTTCTCTCCGTACACCATTTCAGCAGCTGTGGCTTGGATGTCTTCTTTGAAGGATGTTCTGATACCGAGTAGTACGACGGGAAGTTGGTCGGTCCATGCAGGTGACTCGTGGCACTCTATGGCGGCTTTCAATTGACGATGAAATCGTTCTACCATGCCGTTAGCTGCGGGATGGTAAGCTGTAGTTTTTAAATGGTTAATGCCGCACAATTTGGTCAACGCCTCGAATAGATTAGATAAGAATTGTCTACCACGATCGGATGTTACTTTAGAAAGTTCTTGCTAGTGTGTCAGCCGTCGATTCTTCTAAGGGGAATGCTTCGGGCCAGTGGGAGTATCTATCTACCACAGTAAGGCAAAATCGGCAACCTCGTGAGTACGGAAGTGGTCCAACGAAATCGACGTTCGAAGTTTCCCACGGGTGATGATGTATGGCGAGTAATCTTCGACCGTTGGCATGGTATGCAGGCTCTCGTCCACGTCCTGCAGTCTTTGCGAATTGAAGGCCATATGAACTTCGAGGAAACCAGTTTTACTGAAGTGTTGCGACCAGGATGGCTCAGGCTGTGAAGCGATTCAAATATTTGGCGTCGGAAGGGTTTCGTTACAAAAGGTCGAGCAATACCCCTAGACACGGCGCAATATATTTGCAGGTTGGAGTTTAGAAGCGGAACTTTTATAACCTGTAATGAAGTAGATTTAATAATGTTTTCCAGTTCCTTATCACCATTTTGTGATTCGGCAAGCTCTTTAAAATTCACCGATTTACTGATGCCTTCAATTCTCGGTAAAGTATCTGCTACTACATTTTCAGTTCCGGAGATGTGTTTAATGTTCGTTGAAAATTGACCAATAAGGTCAAGGCATCGAAACTGTCGAGGTGATGCTTTCTCGAGCTTTTGTTTAAAGGCGAACACTAAGGGCTTGTGGTCCGTAAATATGGTGAAATGTCTGGTTTCCAACATGAATTTGAAATATTTGATAGCAGAGTATATAGCAAACAATTCCCTGTCATACGTACTATATTTACGCTGGGCGCTGGTAAAGTTTTTGGCGAAATGTGATAGTGGCTGCCAACCAATTGGTGTTTTCTGCTGCAGGACTGCACCCATAGCACAGTCTGATGCATCCGTGAAAAGCCTCCATTCGAGTGCAGGATCAGGATGTGCGAGCAAGGCGGCCTTTGTAAGTCCTTCTTTACAAGCGCTGAAAGCTTGCTGCAGTGATTGTGTCCAGGCGATGATTTTGTTGCTTTTGACGTTCGTTCCTTTCAGGCATTCGTTAAGCGGGGCTTGTAACTTAGCCGCGTCTTTAATAAAAGTCAATAAAATTGATGGCACCTAGGAAGCCTCTGAGTTGCTTCACCGTCGTTGGAGGCTTTCAATTGATGACAGCTTGGATACGGTCTTCTGGAGGTTTAATACCACTGCTCAAAATTGAATAACCAAGAAACGTGATGTTTGACTTACCGAACTCGCATTTGGTTACGTTAATGACCACGCTAAATTTATTGAGCCTTTCAAAAAGTTCTTGGAGGTGTTGAAAGTGCTGATCTTCGTCGTCCGATGCCACCAAGACATCATCTATATATGGAAAACAATAGTCGAGGCTGTTTGTGACTTCATCGATGAATCGCTGGCACGTCTGGGCGTCGAAGCCCAAAAGTTATGAACATAAACTTATAGAGTCCAAATGGTGTAACGATGGCTGTTTTCTTGATATCCTCTGGGGCTATCGGGATTTGATTAAACGCTTTAAAGAGATTGATCTTTGAAAATACTTTCTTTCCCGCGAGATTAGCCGAACAATCCATAAGATTTCTTGGAGGATAGTTGTCAGGTATCGTGCGGTAGTTTAAAGCACGGTAATCAGATGACCAACAACTTTCGGAATTTGGATTTTGATCATTGTTTCGAATTCATTTTTTGCGATTTTTAGCTTATCCGGCGCCAAACGTCGCGCTTTGCAGCTAACTGGGGGACTTTTGGTAGTATTTATATGATGAATGTTGGAATGTCGAATTTCTGTGAAGTCGCCGTTGGGTTGAGTTATACTGGGATACTGTTTGAGTAGGTTTATGTATTTTGAAGTTGCACAAACAGATTTGACGTGAGATGATGTCTCACATGCACGATGCCCCAGTGTCGAAAGACCTGTGATTCCGTCAAGCAATCTCCTGTGCGAAGACCAGGAGCTAGAAAATCGGCTCCTATAATAGGCTTGCTAACTTCGGCTACTACAAAACGCCAGGTGAATTTGTGACGCAACCCCATGTTTAATTGTAGAGTACGAAAACCGTAAGTTGGAATGGGAGTTCCGTTGGCGGCGAAGAGTATGTAGTCGTTTTATGCAGACTTTCGTCGCGGATTGTTGTGAGGAAATACAGAAACGTCCGACCCCGTGCCTACTAAAAATTGCAATTTGGATGTTTTGTCCGTGATGAACAGACGCCTGGAAGTTTGGCTATCATTTACCGTCATTAATGTAGCCTCTTGTCGTCTCCCGCTCCCTGTTCGAAATTACAGGGCTGCCGACACTTTCGTGCTTTTGTACCCCACCGCTAATGGTAATAGCACAGAAGACCTTGATTATCGTTCCTCTTCTTGCTGGGACCTGGTGTGGCATTTCGGTGTTGCTTACCACGCGAGTGTGACCTTGACCTATTCATCCTGTGATATGTTACACTGTGATTCCTGCTCATTGCCTCGATTTGCTTTGTCAGCTGGTCCACCTTTTCTGTCAGGGTAGATAAAACCGATTCTGGTTGAGAAGAGGTGCTAGCTATTTGTTGGTGAGGGATGACATCGTTGATTCTGTCTGCGATTAGACCAAGGTTGTCTAGATTGCTGGGACTTTCGGTTGTACCAGAAGAATGCGCATCGAGTATGGATTGAGTTTGAACGGGCAGTCGGTCAATCCAAATTGCCTTTAGAGCTTCGTCAGGCATGGTACCTCCAGCTAAGTCTTTCAAATGTCGAAGAAATTGAAATGGTTTCCTGTCACCCAGTTGTTCTCCGTCAAGCATTTGCCTTATTTGCTTGTCTCGAGATGGAGCCAAACGAGAAATTAGTTCTTCTTTTAATCGAAGATACGCATTACCTGTTGGTGGATTGATGATTACGTCTTGAACTTCCATAGCCGTTGATTGGTCCAGATGTGCAATGACTATATTAAATTTTCGGGCATCGGATCGCACGTTCTCAAGTAGAAACTGGGCCTCGAGTTGTGCGAACCATAACTTGACGTTTTCGCGCCAGAATGGTGGTGGTCGAACACGTGCGTGGCTTGATTCCACTTCTGGTCCGTTTACTGCCTGCCCTACTTCGTTACGATAAAGCAAAAGTTAGCCCATTTGTACACCCAATCTATTTGGGATCCGAACAAGTCTTCCTGAACGTGTGCTTTCCTTCTTGGTATCAGCAGACTTCGCTGGAAGCGCTAAGTTAGATGGTGGTTTCTTCGTCTCGTCTGCTGAAAGAAGAAAGGCTGGTTTCAAACGATCAATACAGACGTTAGTATCTTTTCCTCGAATTCTAACGCAAAAGAATTTATCTGATCTTTTCACCACTGGGAATGGTCCTGTAATGGCTGTTGTAATCCACTTCGGAGTGCATCTCTGCGTATGAAAACATGAGATGCAGTAGGAAGTTCTTTAAAAACAAAAATTCATTTTGAGCCGTGATGCCAAGCCGGGGTTGGCGATAAATTATAAAAATGTTATCGGAGTTGATTCACAAAAGTTAGTGAATCGCTTATTACGTCCCTTGATGGAGATAAAAACTCACCGGGTAGTCTGATGTTCTCTCCGTACACCATTTCAGCAGCTGTGGCTTGGATGTCTTCCTTGAAGGATGTTCTGATACCGAGTAGTACGACGGGAAGTTGGTCGGTCCATGCAGGTGACTCGTGGCACTCTATGGCGGCTTTCAATTGACGATGAAATCGTTCTACCATGCCGTTAGCTGCGGGATGGTAAGCTGTAGTTTTTAAATGGTTAATGCCGCACAATTTGGTCAACGCCTCGAATAGATTAGATAGGAATTGTCTACCACGATCGGATGTTACTTTAGAAAGTTCTTGCTAGTGTGTCAGCCGTCGATTCTTCTAAGGGGAATGCTTCGGGCCAGCGGGAGTATCTATCTACCACAGTAAGGCAAAATCGGCAACCTCGTGAGTACGGAAGTGGTCCAACGAAATCGACGTTCGAAGTTTCCCACGGGTGATGATGTATGGCGAGTAATCTTCGACCGTTGGCATGGTATGCAGGCTCTCGTCCACGTCCTGCAGTCTTTGCGAATTGAAGGCCATATGAACTTCGAGGAAACCAGTTTTACTGAAGTGTTGCGCCCAGGATGGCTCAGGCTGTGAAGCGATTCAAATATTTGGCGTCGGAAGGGTTTCGTTACAAAAGGTCGAACAATACCCCTAGACACGGCGCAATATATTTGCAGGTTGGAGTTTAGAAGCGGAACTTTTATAACCTGTAATGAAGAAGTAGATTTAATAATGTTTTCCAGTTCCTTATCACCATTTTGTGATTCGGCAAGCTCTTTAAAATTCACCGATTTACTGATGCCTTCAATTCTCGGTAAAGTATCTGCTACTACATTTTCAGTTCCGGAGATGTGTTTAATGTTCGTTGAAAATTGACCAATAAGGTCAAGGCATCGAAACTGTCGAGGTGATGCTTTCTCGAGCTTTTGTTTAAAGGCGAACACTAAGGGCTTGTGGTCCGTAAATATGGTGAAATGTCTGGTTTCCAACATGAATTTGAAATATTTGATAGCAGAGTATATAGCAAACAATTCCCTGTCATACGTACTATATTTACGCTGGGCGCTGGTAAAGTTTTTGGCGAAATATGATAGTGGCTGCCAACCAATTGGTGTTTTCTGCTGCAGCACTGCACCCATAGCACAGTCTGATGCATGCAAGGCGGCCTTTGTAAGTCCTTCTTTACAAGCGCTGAAAGCTTGCTGCAGTGATTGTGTCCAGGCGATGATTTTGTTTCTTTTGACGTTCGTTCCTTTCAGGCATTCGTTAAGCGGGGCTTGTAACTTAGCCGCGTCTTTAATAAAAGTCAGTAAAATTGATGGCACTTAGGAAGCCTCTGAGTTGCTTCACCGTCGTTGGAGGCTTGCAATTGATGATAGCTTGGATACGGTCTTCTGGAGGTTTAATACCACTGCTCAAAATTGAATAACCAAGAAACGTGATGTTTGACTTACCGAACTCGCATTTGGTTACGTTAATGACCACGCCAAATTTATTGAGCCTTTCAAAAAGTTCTTGGAGGTGTTGAAAGTGCTGTTCTTCGTCGTCCGATGCCACCAAGATATCATCTATATATGGAAAACAATAGTCGAGGCTGTTTGTGACTTCATCGATGAATCGCTGGCACGTCTGGGCGTCGAAGCCCAAAAGTTATGAACATAAACTTCCTCTGGGGCTATCGGGATTTGATTAAACGCTTTAACGAGATCGATCTTTGAAAATACTTTCTTTCCCGCGAGATTAGCCGAACAATCCATAAGATTTCTTGGAGGATAGTTGTCAGGTATCGTGCGGTAGTTTAAAGCACGGTAATCAGGTGACCAACAACTTTCGGAATTTGGATTTTGATCATTGTTTCGAATTCATTTTTTGCGATTTTTAGCTTATCCGGCGCCAAACGTCGCGCTTTGCAGCTAACTGGGGGACTTTTGGTAGTATTTATATGATGAATGTTGGAATGTCGAATTTCTGTGAAGTCGCCGTTGGGTTGAGTTATACTGGGATACTGTTTGAGTAGGTTTATGTATTTTGAAGTTGCACAAACAGATTTGACGTGATATGATGTCTCACATGCACGATGCCCCAGTGTCGAAAGACCTGTGATTCCGTCAAGCAATCTCCTGTGCGAAGACCAGGAGCTGAAAGTATGCTAGAAAATCGGCTCCTATAATAGGCTTGCTAACTTCGGCTACTACAAAACGCCAGGTGAATTTGTGACGCAACCCCATGTTTAATTGTAGAGTACGAAAACCGTAAGTTGGAATGGGAGTTCCGTTGGCGGCGAAGAGTATGTAGTCGTTTTATGCAGACTTTCGTCGCGGATTGTTGTGAGGAAATACAGAAACGTCCGACCCCGTGCCTACTAAAAATTGCAATTTGGATGTTTTGTCCGTGATGAACAGACGCCTGGAAGTTTGGCTATCATTTACCGTCATTAATGTAGCCTCTTGTCGTCTCCCGCTCCCTGTTCGAAATTACAGGGCTGCCGACACTTTCGTGCTTTTGTACCCCACCGCTAATGGTAATAGCACAGAAGACCTTGATTATCGTTCCTCTTCTTGCTGGGACCTGGTGTGGCATTTCGGTGTTGCTTACCACGCGAGTGTGACCTTGACCTATTCATCCTGTGATATGTTACACTGTGATTCCTGCTCATTGCCTCGATTTGCTTTGTCAGCTGGTCCACCTTTTCTGTCAGGGTAGATAAAACCGATTCTGGTTGAGAAGAGGTGCTAGCTATTTGTTGGTGAGGGATGACATCGTTGATTCTGTCTGCGATTAGACCAAGGTTGTCTAGATTGCTGGGACTTTCGGTTGTACCAGAAGAATGCGCATCGAGTATGGATTGAGTTTGAACGGGCAGTCGGTCAATCCAAATTGCCTTTAGAGCTTCGTCAGGCATGGTACCTCCAGCTAAGTCTTTCAAATGTCGAAGAAATTGAAATGGTTTCCTGTCACCCAGTTGTTCTCCGTCAAGCATTTGCCTTATTTGCTTGTCTCGAGATGGAGCCAAACGAGAAATTAGTTCTTCTTTTAATCGAAGATACGCATTACCTGTTGGTGGATTGATGATTACGTCTTGAACTTCCATAGCCGTTGATTGGTCCAGATGTGCAATGACTATATTAAATTTTCGGGCATCGGATCGCACGTTCTCAAGTAGAAACTGGGCCTCGAGTTGTGCGAACCATAACTTGACGTTTTCGCGCCAGAATGGTGGTGGTCGAACACGTGCGTGGCTTGATTCCACTTCTGGTCCGTTTACTGCCTGCCCTACTTCGTTACGATAAAGCAAAAGTTAGCCCATTTGTACACCCAATCTATTTGGGATCCGAACAAGTCTTCCTGAACGTGTGCTTTCCTTCTTGGTATCAGCAGACTTCGCTGGAAGCGCTAAGTTAGATGGTGGTTTCTTCGTCTCGTCTGCTGAAAGAAGAAAGGCTGGTTTCAAACGATCAATACAGACGTTAGTATCTTTTCCTCGAATTCTAACGCAAAAGAATTTATCTGATCTTTTCACCACTGGGAATGGTCCTGTAATGGCTGTTGTAATCCACTTCGGAGTGCATCTCTGCGTATGAAAACATGAGATGCAGTAGGAAGTTCTTTAAAAACAAAAATTCATTTTGAGCCGTGATGCCAAGCCGGGGTTGGCGATAAATTATAAAAATGTTATCGGAGTTGATTCACAAAAGTTAGTGAATCGCTTATTACGTCCCTTGATGGAGATAAAAACTCACCGGGTAGTCTGATGTTCTCTCCGTACACCATTTCAGCAGCTGTGGCTTGGATGTCTTCCTTGAAGGATGTTCTGATACCGAGTAGTACGACGGGAAGTTGGTCGGTCCATGCAGGTGACTCGTGGCACTCTATGGCGGCTTTCAATTGACGATGAAATCGTTCTACCATGCCGTTAGCTGCGGGATGGTAAGCTGTAGTTTTTAAATGGTTAATGCCGCACAATTTGGTCAACGCCTCGAATAGATTAGATAGGAATTGTCTACCACGATCGGATGTTACTTTAGAAAGTTCTTGCTAGTGTGTCAGCCGTCGATTCTTCTAAGGG
The DNA here is from genome assembly GCA_955652365.1 of Eristalinus aeneus. Lineage (NCBI taxonomy): Eukaryota > Metazoa > Arthropoda > Insecta > Diptera > Syrphidae > Eristalinus > Eristalinus aeneus. The sequence goes on from OY019130.1 coordinate 41,164,390, forward strand.
GAATGCTTCGGGCCAGCGGGAGTATCTATCTACCACAGTAAGGCAAAATCGGCAACCTCGTGAGTACGGAAGTGGTCCAACGAAATCGACGTTCGAAGTTTCCCACGGGTGATGATGTATGGCGAGTAATCTTCGACCGTTGGCATGGTATGCAGGCTCTCGTCCACGTCCTGCAGTCTTTGCGAATTGAAGGCCATATGAACTTCGAGGAAACCAGTTTTACTGAAGTGTTGCGCCCAGGATGGCTCAGGCTGTGAAGCGATTCAAATATTTGGCGTCGGAAGGGTTTCGTTACAAAAGGTCGAACAATACCCCTAGACACGGCGCAATATATTTGCAGGTTGGAGTTTAGAAGCGGAACTTTTATAACCTGTAATGAAGAAGTAGATTTAATAATGTTTTCCAGTTCCTTATCACCATTTTGTGATTCGGCAAGCTCTTTAAAATTCACCGATTTACTGATGCCTTCAATTCTCGGTAAAGTATCTGCTACTACATTTTCAGTTCCGGAGATGTGTTTAATGTTCGTTGAAAATTGACCAATAAGGTCAAGGCATCGAAACTGTCGAGGTGATGCTTTCTCGAGCTTTTGTTTAAAGGCGAACACTAAGGGCTTGTGGTCCGTAAATATGGTGAAATGTCTGGTTTCCAACATGAATTTGAAATATTTGATAGCAGAGTATATAGCAAACAATTCCCTGTCATACGTACTATATTTACGCTGGGCGCTGGTAAAGTTTTTGGCGAAATATGATAGTGGCTGCCAACCAATTGGTGTTTTCTGCTGCAGCACTGCACCCATAGCACAGTCTGATGCATGCAAGGCGGCCTTTGTAAGTCCTTCTTTACAAGCGCTGAAAGCTTGCTGCAGTGATTGTGTCCAGGCGATGATTTTGTTTCTTTTGACGTTCGTTCCTTTCAGGCATTCGTTAAGCGGGGCTTGTAACTTAGCCGCGTCTTTAATAAAAGTCAGTAAAATTGATGGCACTTAGGAAGCCTCTGAGTTGCTTCACCGTCGTTGGAGGCTTGCAATTGATGATAGCTTGGATACGGTCTTCTGGAGGTTTAATACCACTGCTCAAAATTGAATAACCAAGAAACGTGATGTTTGACTTACCGAACTCGCATTTGGTTACGTTAATGACCACGCCAAATTTATTGAGCCTTTCAAAAAGTTCTTGGAGGTGTTGAAAGTGCTGTTCTTCGTCGTCCGATGCCACCAAGATATCATCTATATATGGAAAACAATAGTCGAGGCTGTTTGTGACTTCATCGATGAATCGCTGGCACGTCTGGGCGTCGAAGCCCAAAAGTTATGAACATAAACTTCCTCTGGGGCTATCGGGATTTGATTAAACGCTTTAACGAGATCGATCTTTGAAAATACTTTCTTTCCCGCGAGATTAGCCGAACAATCCATAAGATTTCTTGGAGGATAGTTGTCAGGTATCGTGCGGTAGTTTAAAGCACGGTAATCAGGTGACCAACAACTTTCGGAATTTGGATTTTGATCATTGTTTCGAATTCATTTTTTGCGATTTTTAGCTTATCCGGCGCCAAACGTCGCGCTTTGCAGCTAACTGGGGGACTTTTGGTAGTATTTATATGATGAATGTTGGAATGTCGAATTTCTGTGAAGTCGCCGTTGGGTTGAGTTATACTGGGATACTGTTTGAGTAGGTTTATGTATTTTGAAGTTGCACAAACAGATTTGACGTGATATGATGTCTCACATGCACGATGCCCCAGTGTCGAAAGACCTGTGATTCCGTCAAGCAATCTCCTGTGCGAAGACCAGGAGCTGAAAGTATGCTAGAAAATCGGCTCCTATAATAGGCTTGCTAACTTCGGCTACTACAAAACGCCAGGTGAATTTGTGACGCAACCCCATGTTTAATTGTAGAGTACGAAAACCGTAAGTTGGAATGGGAGTTCCGTTGGCGGCGAAGAGTATGTAGTCGTTTTATGCAGACTTTCGTCGCGGATTGTTGTGAGGAAATACAGAAACGTCCGACCCCGTGCCTACTAAAAATTGCAATTTGGATGTTTTGTCCGTGATGAACAGACGCCTGGAAGTTTGGCTATCATTTACCGTCATTAATGTAGCCTCTTGTCGTCTCCCGCTCCCTGTTCGAAATTACAGGGCTGCCGACACTTTCGTGCTTTTGTACCCCACCGCTAATGGTAATAGCACAGAAGACCTTGATTATCGTTCCTCTTCTTGCTGGGACCTGGTGTGGCATTTCGGTGTTGCTTACCACGCGAGCGTGACCTTGACCTATTCATCCTGTGATATGTTACACTGTGATTCCTGCTCATTGCCTCGATTTGCTTTGTCAGCTGGTCCACCTTTTCTGTCAGGGTAGATAAAACCGATTCTGGTTGAGAAGAGGTGCTAGCTATTTGTTGGTGAGGGATGACATCGTTGATTCTGTCTGCGATTAGACCAAGGTTGTCTAGATTACTGGGGCTTTCGGTTGTACCAGAAGAATGCGCATCGAGTATGGATTGAGTTTGAACGGGCAGTCGGTCAATCCAAATTGCCTTTAGAGCTTCGTCAGGCATGGTACCTCCAGCTAAGTCTTTCAAATGTCGAAGAAATTGAAATGGTTTCCTGTCACCCAGTTGTTCTCCGTCAAACATTTGCCTTATTTGCTTGTCTCGAGATGGAGCCAAACGAGAAATTAGTTCTTCTTTTAATCGAAGATACGCATTACCTGTTGGTGGATTGATGATTACGTCTTGAACTTCCATAGCCGTTGATTGGTCCAGATGTGGAATGACTATATTAAATTTTCGGGCATCGGATCGCACGTTCTCAAGTAGAAACTGGGCCTCGAGTTGTGCGAACCATAACTTGACGTTTTCGCGCCAGAATGGTGGTGGTCGAACACGTGCGTGGCTTGATTCCACTTCTGGTCCGTTTACTGCCTGCCCCTGCTGAGAAATCAATTGCGGTTGCAGCTCCTGCAAGCGGTTTAATTGCGCTTGCACAGAATTTTCACCGGATGTAGAGTAGTAATAGGAATATTAGTTTTAGTTCCACGTTTTTTTTTTTTTTGTGCATTTTTATTTGTATTACTTCATTTTCTTACGTGCTAGACAAAAATACTTAAAGCTAGCTTACCAACATAATCTTCTGATCTTAATTCTAACTTACTGACTCTTCACGAGTACTCTAAGCTAATATAGTGTTTTTTTTTCTATGCCTTTCGGCTTCTTGTATTTTCTAATTCATTGTTTAAATCTATGTACCTTTTTTCTCAATTTCCTCCAAGAAAATAGGAAAAACTTGGATGTCTGATAGTTGTTCTTAAATTAACTTACATAACTTACTTACATAACTACAGTAACTAAAAGTAAACTTAAACTTAACAAACAATAAACCTAAAACTTAACTCTACTTAACCCTATGTATCAAGCATATAAGACTATGCCCGTAAAGCTATACGGACGCGTCCACAAGGGCATATATGATACTTATATGCTAAACATATACATGCAATACGCCGTGGTGGACCGTTTTTTTTTTTTTTTTTTATTTTTTTTTTTTTTATTTTTTTATTTTTTTTATTTTTTTATTTTTTTATTTATTTTTTTATTTTTTTTTTTTTTTTTTTGTAAAATGTTTTAAAACTACCTTATCCTACGTGAGTTGACCCTTTTGATTCAACTATCCTGTCATTTTCTTTAAGATCCTAGCGGCATTGAAAGCTGATTCTGGTGTAACCACCAGTAAAAATGCCGTTCCTTTGCAGAGGCTGCTCTGTCGCGGGCAGAAATCGCTCTGCTGAACCGTAGGAGGTCCTCGTGACTGCGAGCGACGTCCGGCTCGTATTGGAGTTGCCTTTCTACTGTTCGGCGTGCGACGTGGAAGATGATAGGGCAGCCTTCCCTATCTTGTATCAGGCCCTTCGCATCCAGGTAAAGGAAAGCTTCAGGTGGAATGAAGCCGTTAAGACATACCCTCTCATGGTACATTTCATTTGGGTAGTATGACCCAAAGATCAGACTGTTGGTTGAAGCCATGGCTCGAGCAGTGTGCCTCCGAATCAACATAATAATAAAACTATCTATTCTTATAAGGTTTGCCTCGTTGTACAGAACCTCGTTGGGGTAGAACTTCTTGTACTGAGATTCTGGTGTCCGATATAAACGAAGACAGGCTCGAAGGCATCGTCTCTCGAACACCCTCATCTTTTCCATCTGGGAAGGACTCACGTTGAACCACACAGGACAACCATATACCATGATTGGCCGGATAAGGGCCATGTAGCAGATCAACTTCACTCTGTTGACTGCTGTAAAACAGCCCTCTTGCCATAGCGAAGGCACTCCTAGCCTTGGTCAGAGCTGTGTCTATATGGATACCACCATACAGGAACTGGTCCAACCAGATGCCAAGATATCTGACTACATTTTTCACGGTGAATGGCTGTCCCAGTGGGTCAACTATGCCGAACTTTCGCCAGTTCATTTTCGTATCCCTCGAGGCTCTAGACAGCGGGGTTCTGAAAAGAATAGTTTCACACTTCTGGTAGTTGATTTTCAACTTCCAGTCGTCGCAAAATCGTTGAATCGTATCGAAGTCACTCTGCAACAAACCGTTTATTTCTTCTACCTTCGGACCTGATCTGTACGCGATTAGATCATCGGCAAACGCTATTATGTTAGGCATAGAACCTATAAGATCGCTAGTGAATATAGTGAACAAGATCGGCGAACCCACCGCCCCTTGTTGCAACCCATTTTTTATATGGAATACTGTATTGGAAATTTCGTTGCCATTTTTCACAACGAATTTCCTACCTGTTACCATGTCATAGATCATATATAGCAATGTTTTATGAATGCCGAGCCTGACTAACTTAAGGAAAAGACCTTCTAACCATACGGTGTCGAATGCTTTTTCCATGTCAATCAGGCAGGCGCCTGTGCACTGTGTTTTGTTTCTATTCCACTGAATGTCGAAACCAATTTAGACGCGGCATGAATGGTGTCGTGCCCCGCCCTGAAGCCAAATTGGTTTTCCGGTATTAATTGTTTTTCCTCAACCCATTCTTTTAGTGCTATAATGACTATCTTCTCAAATACCTTGCTTATACACGGAAGAAGACTTATAGACCGGAGATTCGTCGGAATGGAGGTATCTTTGCCCCGTTTCGGAATTGGCTGTACCAAAGCTGTTTTCCAATGCACCGGGTAATATGCATTGCTCAGCGCATTGTTGAACAAAGTTGTTTATACGTCCACCGCCTCAGAGGGTAAATGTCGCAGAACAATATTTGGTATCCCATCTATTCCCACTGACTTCTTCTTCTTCAGTGAGTTGAGGATACCTTGGAGTTCTTCTTTAGAAATAAGGATGGAGTTGTTTCCATCATCGGCGACGACATTATTTGCCGGAAGATCGTCACTGAACCTGGTGAAACCAGGGTTCTCGGATCGCCATTGACTTATTTCATTGCGAAGAGAGACATGGTTTAGCAAGGCTCTGTTTTCCAAATTGTGATTCGATCTACGAGTCTCGTTCACCGTATACACTCTTTGGAAAACAGCACCAATTGCTTTCACCTTCTCCTGGGGATCCTCAACTATGAAGTAGTCGTTATCAAGCACTGCCCTATCAGGATCGATGCCAACTGAAGTCAGTAGGTTCGCGTTGTCTGTTGTTCTGTCAAGTCGAACGCTCTGAATGTCGTTATGATCTTTCCTCCGAAAGATTTTATTTACTTGCGGGAACATGCTCGGGTTGTTGGATCTTACAGCCCGAATCTTATTGCCCCAATGCCAGCTTACAGATAGACTGTAATTTTGTCGAATTAACTGTTGGAGTACTTTGATCTGTGACTTCAGACAGCGAATCTCCGCATTCTGTGGATCTGTAAATCTCCTGTACAAGAGTTTAAGCCTTGACAAGAGTCTACTTTTTTGCACGTAAAGTGCATCGATGGTAGCATTCCGATAAATGTCGCCATCATCGGTATGTGCTACCTTCGGAATGGTTTTGTCCATTGTATGTTTAATAACATCGTCCATTTGTATGAGGTACCCATCGACCTCTTCGTTTGTTAGGTTTCTGTTTGTAGGAGGATTTATCATACTCGAACTTATTTCTCTGGCTAAGGTTCTAGAGAAACGTGACCAGCGCGCCTTATTGTAATTATAAGGATGCGTTTGGACATATTCCTCCAGTTCCTCCAGCTTATTCGGGAGCTGTATTACCGCGGCGAGACCACAGTGATCACTGTCATACTCGACCGTAGTTAAACAGTTCCTCGTATGTCGTTCCACGTTAAGTACTGTAAGTCGTCTGTCTATTAGCATCACATCCAGATAGGACCCGCTTCTGGGAAATGATGGTCTATCGGTTGTCAGCAAATCTAACCTGAACTCAATATTGTTTTGTTCCATCCACTCAAAGAGAGCGTTTCCCCGCTCATTTGGAACAGCGTTACCCCATTCACCGTGCTTGGCGTTCAAATCGCCGGCTACTATAAAGAAGTTTTCTTCCGAGTTTAAGCAGAGGCTGGTGAAAAGAGCCTCAAGCTCAGAGAGAAAGTTAGGGTTTCGAGGTTCTGATGCGTAGGCAGCGATCACAAATAACTTCTTTCCACCTTGGAGAGAGATGCGTGCGATCGCTGCTTCTAGCACACTAAATCTACGTACATTGTTGCAATATATGACCTTATGAGAAATGTTATTTTTGATCAAAAGGGCAACCCCGCCACCTCTAGTGGATTGGGGTCGGTCTCTTCTAATTATATGGTAATTTTTGTACCTGAGATTGCGCTTCTGGTTAAGTTTAGTTTCGCTAGCCATCAGCACATCAGGGTTGTGGGTTTGCAATAAATTAGCAAACGATAGTTTTCGTTCGATCCTTATCAGAGAATTTACATTCACCGCTAGGATCTTCAGGGTTCTTACCTCGCGTGAGCCCATTATATCTGGACGCGCTTGTTTGCAGGCAGCTGAGAGAAGAGGAAATCTACTCTAGCCGTCTGCGTAAGGACACTGGTCTGTAGTTCGACCATCTGTTTCTGCAAGGCAATCATCTGCGCTTGCATCGATTGGATGGAAGACATTACATCCCTTATTGAGGGTTCTGCCTCGGAGTGCCTGACCATTGTAGCCGGGGCAACCTTTGGCACTGTCCGTTGTGCCGGTTCTCTGCCTGACACCATTTGGGCGTAGGAGATGGCTGGCGTAACGGTAGTAGCTACAGTACTGGCCACTGGCCTAGCTGCTACCTTTTTTACGTTCCTTATTTCCTCTACTCTCTGGCGGAGTTCTTTGATTCGTGGACACCCCAAATAGGTTGCAGGGTGTCCATTACCTCCGCAGAGTACGCATTTGAGTAGCGTCCTATCCTCGACTTTATCCGTACCTAGCGGACATTCCCCTTTGTTGTGGCAGAATGTGCAACGTGCGCAGCGGAACTCCATATTGCAGTTCTCCGCGACGTGCCCCAGCCTTCTGCATTTCGCACATTGAAGTACGTGGTCAGATTTGTTTAGTTTCTCCCACTTTATACTCAGATATACAAACTGGACCTTGTCGCTCTCAACTTGGCGCAGCTTTTCGAGGACGACCTTCGGGTCAGCAGATGGATTTATACCTTTGAGGAGCAAAGTCTGTGGCCCTTCTCCTTTGGGGGTATAAGTATAGAAGTCAGCGTTCGATGCCGCTAACTTCTCTTTTAGGATTCTGAACCCGCCCATTGTTAAGCAATGGACTGTGTGACATCCGGGAGACTTATATTTTAGATAGTACATATTTTTATGAAGGGCCAACTCACATAGTTTTTGAAGTTGTTCCGTCTCCACACCGAAGACATTGATGGGTGGACATCTTACTCTCTGCTTTTCCTGTCCCTCTTGCGGCTGCTTCTGTTGTTGTTGTTGCCTCGTCTTTTGTTGAATCTGCTGCTTGTGTTGTTTTTGCTGCTGTTGTTGGTTCGGGAGTTGCTGCCGGCCTGTTTTCATCGTCGTAGACCGTGTCTGTTGCATTTGTTGCAACCTTTGCGCTGCCTTCGAAGTTGAGGGACAATCCTCTTCCGCTGGTGTCTGTTTTTGCCTTTGCTTCTGCAGGATCTGATTTTGTTTCAGCTCCAGAAGTTCTCGCTGCTGCTGTTTTATTTTTGATTCTTTTTCGGCAGCTTTTCTCTTAGAAGATTGCTCGTAGAGAAGTTTTATGTGTGCGTCGAGTTTCGCCCTCTCCTCATCGAGCTTCTCCAGTTTCTTCTCCTCCTCTTTGATTTCCTCAGCCTCGTCATCGGCATCTGAGGTGGCTAGTACTTGGAAGGAGTTGTCGCTCCCCTTGTACGAATATCGGCATTCGTTGCCCTCCGATTCACATTGGAGGGCTTCTAATGCTATGACTGCGGCTGTGGTAGTCGCTTTTGTTGTTGCTACTGGGCTTTGTTTTTGGCTTCCTCGCAGTCGCTGCTTCTTCATCAGTCGTCGCTGTTATTTTTGTTTTTCGCTTGACTAGGCTTGGCTGCGGTTGCACCCTCCTTCTTCTCTTTACCGCTTCCGTAGTTGAACGGCTAGTTGGACTCGCCACGCGAACACTACCATCGCTCGTTTGGTGGCCTGATGCCTCAGCCACCGGTGTTCGGAAATCACCCGATTTGCTGAGCTCAGGCCGCTCGTCACTTTCCATGGTTGCCTTGCCCACTCACACTTAATGTTTATTATTTTCACAAATGGAAATTTAAAAAAAAAGAATTGAATATTTTTTCGGGATTCGAACTCAGAATCACCGAGTCACCACTACAATTGTTTAACACTCGGCTACTGCTTCGCTTATATTTGGATGTTTTTTTTTTTCATACAAGTAATGCACGGCTATGAAGCCGAAACACGTCCGTATCGCTTAGAAGTCTGAGAACGACTGGTTTTAGTTCCACTCGTGGCGGGTGCTTGCTCGTTGTCTTCGGACATTTTGTGCAGTATTATCAAAAATATATATATATTTTATTCGGCGTACGCGTCGGGGTCACCAATTTCGGTGCGTGCGGATTAAATGTAGAAACAACTTGGTGTTACTTGGCTGGAGGTTAGGACAGGAATGACAGCTCGAAGTGGAAAAAGGCGGGGTGCTCGGGACGTCCTCTCGCGTTCAATATCAGAAGTTTGTTTCGCCTCTTATGTCCAATCTGTGATCGTAGTATAATTAATAATTCAATTATAATGTGAGCACCCACAAGTGAATAACTGACTTGCGACGGAGTACACGGTGCAAGAGTTATTGCTGAGTGGGAAAAAATTGTTTGGGAAAACTAATAACCTATGGACGCTGGTATGACTTGCCGTAGAAGTCGAAATATGTGGGGCAGGTGGTGTGATTGTTTATTATGAGAAAATTGTTTTGTGATTTTAAATAAACGCCTTCATTCAACACACATATAAATGCAGTTCTTCGATTTTGTGTTGACTTAAGCTCATGATCAATAAACGAAAATTTCAGACTATCCTTTCCAGAACCTCACACTCAAGATACTCAAGGGCCGCACTGAAAAACTAGTACAAGTTGAACCTTGGGGACGATTGGGCAGGTGAAAAAACCTGAAAACTCTGAAATATATCGATCTGTGCTATATATCTCCTAGATAGCAGTAATGTCCACCCTCGTTTTAGTTGATAAGTTGGTTGCAGTTAAACACTGGCCCGTAACTTGCTCTTTCATAATAATATTGTTCTTTATGTGGGCGTTTCATTAGCCCTTCGCACAACCGCCAGTTTGGTCCAGGGCAGATGCATCCAATAATTCAGGGGCTATCCGGGGAGGGGCTGTATGTGAAATTTAGGTTGGTGCAACAAAGAAATGTCTAGTAAATCATCACTAGACATTTTGTTTATGTACGTTTTGAATCAAATCAAACTTAGTGTCCAAAATAAATCTTGGGTCCCACATGTAGCTTGTAAAACATGCTACGCTAGTGAATAAATTTAAGAGCAGTCCTACAAAATTGCTTCCTGATCTTGTCTTTGATTTTCGAATAATCTTAGGTTTGGGATGAATTAACTAAAACTTATAGCGATGACCTAAACTGTTTCAACTCCAAACTTATAATAAACTGTTTCACCAAGTTTAAGTCACGTTACACATTTGTTTACTGATATTGGTTATATTTGTTATTTATCATACAGCACAAGTTGGAAAACTCAACAATACACACGAGGATCGTACACTTCAATACCTGTGGGTTCTTGTCAGGAGGATATTGAAAATCTCGCACAACCCTTGTATGCAAATCCACATGAAATGAAAGTAAGTTGTTTTATTAATATGTTTTGAGTCGATTTAATAATCTTATTTAAATAATTTTTTTCTTATAAGCCGTCGGTGTTATTTGCTGGTGAGCATACTCATTCCAACTTTTATTCAACAGTGCACGGTGCCTATTTGAGTGGAAGAACTGCCGCACAATACGTTATTCTTAATGAAGAACCTGAAGAAATTGTAATGGAGCCAGAAACAAGTGATTTGAGTTCATGGATTCAAGGAATTGCATTAGATTAGACGAAACCAATAGTATTACTTATCTAAAAAATTCGGGTAAAAAGTTCTCATCAAATGTAAATATAATTTAGTACACATAATATTGGAGATTTAAGAACTCCAATAGAAAAGCAATATCTTTTAACTTCCCCCTTTCCCTGTCGTTTTATTGCACTCCAATTATTCACGAGATTTAGCTTCGCATTTGGTTGTCTCCAAACCTTTAAAATCCATAAATTGAATATGTTCTTACAGCCTTGATTATATTGGATAATTAAAATACCGTTTTTCGAACATCAATACAAAATATTTTTGTTTAAAAACTATTTCATTCTTATTTCATTTCATATAGTAGTTTCTTAAAATGGTTTAATGTACTTCACACCGTGTTCAAATGAAACCAAAAATTGTAAACGACTACTCAATACGTAGTATCCGAATATAAGTATGAATTAAATTTTGAGATTATTTTCTGAATTCTTAACATCAATCCAATATTTGTGTATGTACCTAAATTATATATTCATGTTTGTAGAGAATAGATGCCCAAACAGTTTTATAAAGGGTTCTTTAATAGGCAAATTCAACGTTATATTAATACGAATGATAAACAACGCCATGTTATTTAAGTTTTTGTTTAACTTTCATATTTATACCCGTATTTAATTGGCAAATCGGAAAGTCCAAAATCACTGTTTGGTATCGGTTACAAGCCGAAGGTGTCGTTATACCATATTTGTGGATTATTCTGACTTCAATGCTAATGTTTCTTCACAATTGCAATCACACCATGATATATAATTATTTTTGGCTTTAATTGCAAAATAGAATTGACCAACGTGTTGTGTCAAAGGCACCTCATGATACATGCTACTAAGCATATGTAACAAATTGTTGAATGAAGATTAAGATTGAGAAGCGGGCTATTTCCAAAACTGACAGTCTCGTTCCAGTGATTTAATGCCTATACACTAGCTGGTGTTGCGTTCAACTTATTTCGAAAAAGTGTTCAAGATTAGCTTCACTTCTATGAAACTGAGAAAAAATGTTTGATATCTTGTTTTTGTTTTATTTCAAAAGAAGTTGATGCTGCCTTAATAAAAAACCCTTTAGAGAGTTTATCATTGCCTAGTCAACTACATATTATACATATTCTTTGTATCACTTTAATCTGGCTGTTTAAAAACTCACAACGATACACCGTTATTATTAACCCTATCGTTTCTTATCTCTTATCCAAGGACGCTTTAGGTATTCGTTTAAGGAAGCTTAAGTAAATTAAGACAAAAGAAGAGCAATAGTGTGATAAGTAAGTTTATAGCTAAATTGAGAAGTAGATTTAATATTATATATATATATATATTATATATATATATATATATATATATATATATATATATATATGTATATATATATATACACATATATATAAAAATATATACATTTATATATGCATACAGTTTTTATTTTTGTGACAATTTATAACATGTAACGAAACACTTTATAGATATGTATTTAAGTGACATTGACTACAATTATTTTAGATTATTTGTGTTTTTTTCGTTATTAGCTTACAAGAGACTTTCGCGTAAGCAAACAATATTGTACTTATATATTTGAAACACACATTTCAACTTCTATTTTCTCTTTATAAAAAGTTAATGTGCAATTGTTATTAAAGTGCTTTGAAGTATATTCCATCAAACGTGTTCCTATTTGCTTCGGTTTCTTAGTATTCAAATTTCCCAGAAAAAAAGATCTTGGGTATGTACTGATAAATGTATAGAAAAATTGCTTATCCTTTTGGACGTCGGTGGGGATGCATTTAGAGTGAAGAGAGTGGCAGCCTGTACACAGCGAAGATTGCCTTTCCACTGGATATTGATTCTGTTGTAGAAGAAGTTAGCACATGCAAAAATAATTCTCAACCAGACCAAAGCAGACTCAGACACAATTTATGAAAAACTGTGTCTGGTTTGAAGCAAAATGGGATTAGAATTTTATTATAACAAAGACAAGAAAGACCATTACCATCGTAAAGGAGTCC
>OY019130.1:41181942-41186942 GCA_955652365.1 Eristalinus aeneus
GACTTTATCCAAGAAAATTGTTAAAACTCGCATTTTTTATTCTTAACCTAACTTACTAACTATCTATCCTAACTTCATACCTAAAAAAGTATTTACACTAGAACTTATAACTATATAGAATTATATAGACCTAAGATCTTAACTCTACTTAGCTTCTATAAATGATCCTAACTATGTCCGTATAGCTATACGGACGCGTGCATCAGGGCGTATGTGTTAATTATATGCTTAACTTATATATCCAATACGCCGTGGTGCACCTTTTTTTGTTTTTGTTTTTTTTTTTCATAAAATGCCTTAAAACTACCTTAACCTACGTGAGTTGGCTTTACTAACCCAACTACCCCGTCATATGCCTTAAGAAGTTTGCTGCATCGAAGGCTGTTTCTTGTGCAGCCACCAATAAAAAAGCCGTTTGCTTTGTCGCGGGCCGAAATCGATCTACTGAACCGTAGGAGTTCCTCGTGGCTGCGAGCGACGTCCGGCTCGTTTTGAAGTCGCCTTTCCACTGATCGGCGTACGACATGGAAGATGATAGGGCAGCCTTCCCTATCTTGAATCAGGCTTTTAGTGTCCAAGTAGAGGAAACCTTCTGGCGGAATGAAGCCGTTAAGACGTACCCGTTCATGGTACATTTCATTTGGGTAGTAAGCCCCAAAGATCAGACTGTTGGTTGAAGCCATGGCTCGAGCAGTGTGACTCCGTATCAACTTCATAATAAAATTATCCATCCTTATAAGGTTTGCCTCGTCGTACAGAACCTCATTGGGGTAGAATTTCTTGTACTGAGATTCTGGTGTTCGATATAAGTGAAGACAGGCTCGAAGGCACCGCCTCTCAAACACCCTCATCTTTTCCATCTGGGAAGGACTCACGTTGAACCACACAGGACAACCATATTATTATTATTATTATTATTATTATTATTATTATTATTATTATTATTATTATTATTATTATTATTATTATTATTATTATTATTATTATTATTATTATTATTATTATTATTATTATTATTATTATTATTATTATTATTATTATTATTATTATTATTATTATTATTATTATTATTATTATTATTATTATTATTATTATTATTATTATTATTATTATTATTATTATTATTATTATTATTATTATTATTATTATTATTATTATTATTATTATTATTATTATTATTATTATTATTATTATTATTATTATTATTATTATTATTATTATTATTATTATTATTATTATTATTATTATTATTATTATTATTATTATTATTATTATTATTATTATTATTATTATTATTATTATTATTATTATTATTATTATTATTATTATTATTATTATTATTATTATTATTATTATTATTATTATTATTATTATCATTATTATTATTATTATTATTATTATTATTATTATTATTATTATTATTATTATTATTATTATTATTATTATTATTATTATTATTATTATTATTATTATTATTATTATTATTATTATTATTATTATTATTATTATTATTATTATTATTATTATTATTATTATTATTATTATTATTATTATTATTATTATTATTATTATTATTATTATTATTATTATTATTATTATTATTATTATTATTATTATTATTATTATTATTATTATTATTATTATTATTATTATTATTATTATTATTATTATTATTATTATTATTATTATTATTATTATTATTATTATTATTATTATTATTATTATTATTATTATTATTATTATTATTATTATTATTATTATTATTATTATTATTATTATTATTATTATTATTATTATTATTATTATTATTATTATTATTATTATTATTATTATTATTATTATTATTATTATTATTATTATTATTATTATTATTATTATTATTATTATTATTATTATTATTATTATTATTATTATTATTATTATTATTATTATTATTATTATTATTATTATTATTATTATTATTATTATTATTATTATTATTATTATTATTATTATTATTATTATTATTATTATTATTATTATTATTATTATTATTATTATTATTATTATTATTATTATTATTATTATTATTATTATTATTATTATTATTATTATTATTATTATTATTATTATTATTATTATTATTATTATTATTATTATTATTATTATTATTATTATTATTATTATTATTATTATTATTATTATTATTATTATTATTATTATTATTATTATTATTATTATTATTATTATTATTATTATTATTATTATTATTATTATTATTATTATTATTATTATTATTATTATTATTATTATTATTATTATTATTATTATTATTATTATTATTATTATTATTATTATTATTATTATTATTATTATTATTATTATTATTATTATTATTATTATTATTATTATTATTATTATTATTATTATTATTATTATTATTATTATTATTATTATTATTATTATTATTATTATTATTATAATTAGTATTATTATTTTTATTATTATTATTATTATTATTATTATTATTATTTATTATTATTATTATTATTATTTATTATTATTATTATTATTATTATTATTATTATTATTATTGTTATTATTATTATTATTATTATTATTATTTTTATTATTATTATTATTTATCAACCTGTAATTGAAATTACAAATTAATACACTATAGAGCCATAGCTGCAACGACTTTCAGCTCGTTATGAGTTAATAAGAAATATGAGTTTATAAAACTAATTCGGACTTTTTTACAAATTCATTTATAAAATTGATATACATATGTCATAGTAGGAGTTTTTAAAATAACGTGGATAGGGGTTTCCTTGAAGATGTTTTTTCTGGCGATAGTTAGTCGTGGGCAGTATTCGAGGATGTGTGGGATGTCCAATTAAGAGTTGCAGTGGGTGCAGAGTGGAGGATTTTCCTTTTTTTTAGCAGATATTGGTGAGTGATTGCTGTGTGACCCAAGCGAAGACGGATGAAGTTTTCGATTATAAGTTTTGGTACATCTGCGTTGTATATTAGATGAGATCTGTCGGGGTTTACTATTTTGTAGTGATGATTATAAATTTCGCATTTTACACGAAAATTTTTATAAAATATCTGGTTGATGTGGTGTAGTAGATCGGATTTGCTAAGTATGTTGTATGTGTAGATCGATATTCTGCTGCTGCATCTGCTTATTAATTGCCTTTAATGCCACAATGTCCAGCTGTCCATATAATTTTAATTTTTTGATAATTATGTATCAATATATTTCGCGTGTGGAACACGAGTGGGGTGGAATTATTGGGGTTTTGAATAGATTTGATAATAGAAAGGCTATCTGTATCATTTATAATGCATTTTTATTTATCTCAATTCAGTTTCTTACATGCTAGACAAAAATACTTAAAACTAGCTTACCAAAGTAATCTACTGATCTTAATTCTAACTTACTGACTCTTCATGAGTACTCTAAGCTAATCTAGGGTTTTTATTTTTTGCCTTTCGGCTTCATGTATTACTTTATTATTTTAATAAGTACTTAAATCTACATATATATATTTAATGACTTTATCCAAGAAAATTGTTAAAACTCGCATTTTTTATTCTTAACCTAACTTACTAACTATCTATCCTAACTTCATACCTAAAAAAGTATTTACACTAGAACTTATAACTATATAGAATTATATAGACCTAAGATCTTAACTCTACTTAGCTTCTATAAATGATCCTAACTATGTCCGTATAGCTATACGGACGCGTGCATCAGGGCGTATGTGTTAATTATATGCTTAACTTATATATCCAATACGCCGTGGTGCACCTTTTTTTGTTTTTGTTTTTTTTTTCATAAAATGCCTTAAAACTACCTTAACCTACGTGAGTTGGCTTTACTAACCCAACTACCCCGTCATATGCCTTAAGAAGTTTGCTGCATCGAAGGCTGTTTCTTGTGCAGCCACCAATAAAAAAGCCGTTTGCTCTGTCGCGGGCCGAAATCGATCTACTGAACCGTAGGAGTTCCTCGTGGCTGCGAGCGACGTCCGGCTCGTTTTGAAGTCGCCTTTCCACTGATCGGCGTACGACATGGAAGATGATAGGGCAGCCTTCCCTATCTTGAATCAGGCTTTTAGTGTCCAAGTAGAGGAAACCTTCTGGCGGAATGAAGCCGTTAAGACGTACCCGTTCATGGTACATTTCATTTGGGTAGTAAGCCCCAAAGATCAGACTGTTGGTTGAAGCCATGGCTCGAGCAGTGTGACTCCGTATCAACTTCATAATAAAATTATCCATCCTTATAAGGTTTGCCTCGTCGTACAGAACCTCATTGGGGTAGAATTTCTTGTACTGAGATTCTGGTGTTCGATATAAGTGAAGACAGGCTCGAAGGCACCGCCTCTCAAACACCCTCATCTTTTCCATCTGGGAAGGACTCACGTTGAACCACACAGGACAACCATATTATTATTATTATTATTATTATTATTATTATTATTATTATTATTATTATTATTATTATTATTATTATTATTATTATTATTATTATTATTATTATTATTATTATTATTATTATTATTATTATTATTATTATTATTATTATTATTATTATTATTATTATTATTATTATTATTATTATTATTATTATTATTATTATTATTATTATTATTATTATTATTATTATTATTATTATTATTATTATTATTATTATTATTATTATTATTATTATTATTATTATTATTATTATTATTATTATTATTATTATTATTATTATTATTATTATTATTATTATTATTATTATTATTATTATTATTATTATTATTATTATTATTATTATTATTATTATTATTATTATTATTATTATTATTATTATTATTATTATTATTATTATTATTATTATTATTATTATTATTATTATTATTATTATTATTATTATTATTATTATTATTATTATTATTATTATTATTATTATTATTATTATTATTATTATTATTATTATTATTATTATTATTATTATTATTATT
>OY019130.1:41191942-41414442 GCA_955652365.1 Eristalinus aeneus
ACGTACCCGTTCATGGTACATTTCATTTGGGTAGTAAGCCCCAAAGATCAGACTGTTGGTTGAAGCTGTGGCTCGAGCAGTGTGACTCCGTATCAACTTCATAATAAAATTATCTATCCTTATAAGGTTTGCCTCGTTGTACAGAACCTCATTGGGGTAGAATTTCTTGTACTGAGATTCTGGTGTTCGATATAAGTGAAGACAGGCTCGAAGGCACCGCCTCTCGAACACCCTCATCTTTTCTATCTGAGAAGGACTCACGTTGAACCACACAGGACAACCATATACCATGATTGGCCGGATGAGGGCCATGTAAAAACTTTTACTGGACTTACCTTTACGTTCTCAGCGACGGTTCGCCAACCCATTTTTCGACTCATAGCACCTTCATTCACTCATGTCGACATAAGCTGTTGCTCACCCGATCTATACCCTTACACCCATTGGAAAATATTAGATGACTCAGATATCAGTGAGTACAATCACAGATCCAAAATTCAAAACCAATCTAGCAAATTGGTCCAATTTCAAATCGTATAAAACGAATACAACATCAACTCAACCTATTAATAAACACATTAATAAAGAAACCGCAATCTTCACAAAACTTATCCATTTTGCTGCTAACTTCTCCATCCCACAAACACAACCCAAACATTCTAGGCACTCTGTGCCCTGGTGGAACCCCCAACTAACTTCCTTGCGAAAAAATAAAATGAAAGCCTGGCAAACTTTTGAAAAACATTCCACTTTAGATAATCTTATCCTATATACAAAGTCAAATGCACAACTTAGGCAAGTTTTAAAAGAAAGTAAAAGGAAAACGTTCTCGGACTTCACATCTGAAACTAACCAAACTTCTCCAACAATTTCACCTTACATAAAGCGTCCTCACTTAGGCTACAATCGAACATCCAGCCGACTGACAAATTGGCTAACATCATCGCGCCCAAAACCCTGAAAGAACTCGTGGCCACTTTAAACAAATTGAAAGGCAACACTCCGGGAAGAGATAGAATCTCTTACCCAATGCTAAAAGACCTCCCCACGACAGGAAAACTTCGCCTTGTCAAATTATACAACCATATATTAATTTCTGGAACGATTCTCCAAACATGGAAGACTGCCTCTTTCATCCCAATACCAAAACCAAACAAAAATAAATCAACAATTAATGGCTTTCGTCCAATCCCTCTACTCCCTTATACAGCTTAAATATTGAAAAAACTAGTAGCTAAGCTTACAATGGTATATCGAGGCCAAAAAACTAATCAGTCACAACCAAGTTGACTTTAAATCCAACAGTGGATGTGCAGACGCCCTACTCTGTATTGACTTCCTTATCTGTGACGCTTTGAGCTCAAAAAAAACACATTTCAATCTTAACACTTGACTTTGAAAAGGCCTTCGATCGAATTGGAATTCACGTCATAACTGAAAAACTTATTGAATGGAAAATTGAACCTAATATGTTTCGGTATATCAAGTCCTTTTTAAATAATAGAAAATTCTGCGTCAAAGTCAATAACCTCCACTAAAAGTCATTTCCTCTTTCCAACGGTATACCCCAAGGTTCACCATTGTCGGTAGTTCTTTTCACCATTGCTTTTAATGAAATAAGCAAAATCCTAGCTTCACACAAAAAGTTAGTACATTGCATGTATGCTGAAGATGTTTACATTCTTTGTAAAGAGAGGGAGCCCTATGTCGTTAATTTATTCTTAACTAACGCGCTTAATGACATCCTAGGATGGTGTAATATCTCCGGAGCCAAACTCTCCATTGAAAAATGCAAAATCCTACATATATGTCGTAAACACTCTTGTCCTAAGTTAGATTCAGATTTCAACAAGGTACACATTAATAACGTTAATAAAGTATGTATATTAGGTTTTCAAGTTAGTTCTTAAAGATCTTAAAAACTCACAAGCACTCACAATAATCAAATACTTATCTAATAAAAAAAGGAATGTACATATTAACAGCTTATATAAAGTAACTACAATGTTAGTACTAAGTAAGATTGACTATGGCTTATACATACATATATGGTAACTGCCCAAAAACCACACTCCAAATTAAAAAACCAACGTATCATCAGGCAGCTAGGAGCAGTATCAACGTTTTCCCTACAACTCCAATTACAACGACCATCGGCGAAAGAAGGGACTCCCTTACAGCGAGAATGTATGCATAGCTGACATTTACACATAACTCCTACCTTATAAAATGTTACCAACGCCGGACACAAACAATATCTGCAATTGAGCACATCCTTCAAACTGCAACAACATTGGAACTATCTAAAATCCGGCCTCTTGTGTGGAACACGAGTGGGGTGGAATTATTGGGGTTATGAATAGATTTGATAATAGAAAGGCTATCTGTACAAATAATGTATTTGCCGTTTCTTTTGGATGCAGTTTTTATGGCTTCTAGAACTGCTTAGCCTTAGCAGTTACAGTAAATAACTGTTCCCTATACGAAGCAAGAAGAATTTACAAAACCCAGAACCCATGACCCATCAATTCTACCCATTACGCTGATGCTGTCAAAAATACAGTCCTATCATTACCCAAATCAATACCAATCAATCAATCAGTAATGATTTACATTCCCATCCAAACAACAACACCGTCGCAACCCAACAGCAAAAACTCCATCCATACACAAACCCACTAACAATATAACCCCATATGAAACAAACCATTTAAACAAATCTCAGCTACCTTTGTTATCTTCAAGTAAGCCCAAACAAATCAACCAATCTCCTACTGCTTCTTCTTCTAACAAAACCACATCAGCTAACGAAATCCCTTTACCGGCAACTAATTCCCCATCCCCCAGTAAATCTCACTCCCTTCTGTCTGCACTATAGAAAATCACTCACACTCTGATAAACAATAAGGAATATTACGCACTCCCCACAACAACCAAAAATGAACCATAATAGTAATAATTTAAACTCTCACAATTGCGACACTGCTGATCAGATTCTGAGTCCCACGAGTTTATTGAAAAACTCATGTGTCTCAGAGTCTGAGCCGCAGAGTCGCAATTCCAACCTACCAACTTCACCTCACAACCATCTTAACTCCCTTTCAACACAATCGATCCAACACCTTCTACATCTCCATTATCTAGTAATAATTGAAGATTGTGGTATCAAAGGCACATTTTCTCAACATTCTACAATGGAATATAAGAGGTTTTATCAACAACTTCGACTAACTCAACATATTGATTAAAACTATGCGCCTAATATCCCTGCAAGAAACACATTGTAGCCATCAGCACACACCTATCATACCAAAAACCTACCAAGGATATTTTGAGAATTTTGCCATCAATTTAACAGCTAAACAGGATATAGGTGTTTTGATAAAACAAAATATTCCCCAAAGAAGATTTCCTATTAACTCTGATTTGCTCGTAATCGCGCTTGAAAACCAAGCTTCTTTCAAATTCTCAATTATATCTATATACATTCCTCCAGACCAAAACTTTACCAAAAGCGATCTCAACAATATTCTTTCACAACTTAATTCGCCAATCATTCATATTGGGGATGTCAATGCATGGAGTATTATTTTGGGATCAAAAAACACAAATCATAGAGTTAAAGTCATAGAAGAACTTTTACTCGACTTACCTTTACGTTCTCAACGACGGTTCGCCAACCCATTTTTCGACTCATAACACCTTCATTCACTCATGTCGACATTAGCTGTTGTTCACCCGATCTATACCCTCACACCCATTGGAAATTATTAGATGACTTAAATAACAGCGATCACTATCCCATCATAAAAAAATCCGAATTGGTAACTCCACAGTGAGTACAATCACAGATCCAAAATTCAAAACCAATCTAGCAAATTGGCCCAATTTCAAATCGTATATTTTTTTTTTTGTATAATTGCCGCGTGCAAAAGGGGTTGCGAGTACCCTTAAGTAACCGGATCAAGTCACAGCACGGGCCGAAGGTATAGAGGAAGAGAGGGAGAGGAGGTACCGATGCACATTGGTTTTAAATGCCTGTGGATTGTAATGAGGAGGAAATATCGAGCTGGGAAGAGCATTCCAGATTCGTGTAGTGCGGCTAAAGAACGAGTCTCTGAATTTTACTGTACGTCCGGAAGAGGGCTTGAGGGTGAATTGGTGGGCATTCCTAGCGAGGCGTGTATTGCGGGTGAATTCTTGAAGGGGAGGAATGCAACTGGCTAATTCATCTGAGCATTTCTTGTTAAAATAGCGATAAAAGAGTGACAACGACAAGACATTACGTCGGTGTTCTAACGAGTCAATCGACTTCGCAATATTACTGTCACCTATAAGTTTTATCGCTCGCTTTTGAATTCTATCCAGCAGGTGCAGGGATGTCTTAGAAGCACCTGACCAAATAGGAGCGTTATACTCAAGTTTTGGGCGTATGTAGGCTTTGTATATTGTAGCCAGATCAGAAGGGGTACTTCTCCTCTTCTTGCATCGTTTAAGGAAGCCTAGACATTTCGCAGCATTTTTGGCGACCTCAAATATGTGATCGTTCCAACTAATTGTTGGGTTGATACACATACCGAGGATGGAAAGTCTTTCGGTTTCAACAACACAAGTGCCGTTCATGGATAACGGCTGATTATTTTGTAATCGCTTTAACGACAGTAGACAACACTGTGTTTTGGAAGCATTAAATTCCACTCTATTCTTATTTCCCCAATCGATTATGCTGTCAAGGTCGGAATTTAATGTGCTTAACATACGCTGCCGTTCCGAGTCTAAGGCCGAAGTGGAGGGACGTGAGCCAAGGAACGAATATGAAAAGCTGAGGGTACTGTCATCAGCGAAGGGATGAATAGGATTAGAAGTAGCAGACAAGATATCATTTATAAAAATGAGGAAGAGTGTCGGAGACAAAACTGAGCCCTGGGGAACACCAGCATTAATATGGTGAATATCAGACTTGAATCCATCCAAAACGACTTTTATTGAACGATTCGAAAGGTAATTTCTAATCCATTGAAGAAGAGTCTCATCGATCCCAAAAGCACGCATTTTCGACAAGAGAGCCTGGTGCCAGACCCTGTCAAATGCCTTTGAAATATCAAGCGCAACAATCTTGCTTTCTCCTGCATTGTGCAAAGATTGGATCCACTTTTCAGTGAGATATGCCATCAGATCACCAGTGGAACGGTTGCTTCGGAAGCCGTACTGCCGGTCATTAAGAAGCTTCCGGGACTCAAGATATTTCATAAGCTGACGGTTGATCAGCGTTTCCATGACCTTGGAGAGAAGGGACGTTGGTGCTATGGGTCGGTAGGAGGTGGGTGACGAACATTCGCCCTTTTTAGGGACGGGCTGGACAAATGCAGTTTTCCACTTACTCGGAAAGAGCCCTGAAGAGTAGGACAGATAGAAGAGCTTACGCAGTGGTTTTGCCAGCGTAGAAGAACACCTCTTCAGAAGAACAGGGGGTATACCATCCGGGCCAGTGGATTTGTGTATGTTTAGATCTTTAAGTTCTCTTGCTACTGTACGAGTGCGAAAGTGGATCTGCCCCATGGAGAAATTTACGCTCTCAAGTACAGGTGGGGACAAAGTGCTATCTGGCAGCATTGAGCTGGCTGCAAAGTGTGCAGCAAGCAGATTACATTTGTCCAAAGAGCTGATAGCTGGAATGTCATTGCAAATGAGCGTTGGGATCGAAGACAAGGCTGAATTCCTAATGTTTTTTACGAAAGACCAAAAGCTCCTCCCGTATATAACGAATACAATATCAACTGAACCTATTAATAAACACATTAATAAAGAAACCGCAATCTTCACAAAAATTATCCGTTCTGCTGCTAACTTTTCCATTCCACAAACACAAACTTTTAAAAAACATTCCACTTTAGATAATATTATCCTATTTAAAAATTCAAATGCACAACTTAGGTAAGTTTCAAAAGAAAGTAAAAGGAAAACGTTCTCGGACTTCACATCTGAAATTAACCCCTCATCCCCACCTTCCAAAATTTAGCAAAAAATCGGTTCCCTTACTGATAACCACACTAGTCATATAATCTCCAGCATCTCATCTCCAGACGGCAACACTTCTTACTCAGATTCAGCGGATATAAGCAATTTTATGGCCTATAACTGATCTGAATACTCTAATGATGCAAACTTCTCCAACAATTTCACCTTACATAAAGCGTCCTCACTTAGGCTACAATCGAACATCCAGCCGACTGACAAATTGGCTAGCATCATCGCACCCAAAACCCTGAAAGAACTCGTGGCCACTTTAAACAAATTGAAAGGCAACACTCCGGGAAGAGATAGAATCTCTTACCCAATGCTAAAAGACTTCCCCACAACAGGAAAACTTCGCCTTGTCAAATTATACAACCATATATTAATTTCTGGAACGATTCCCCAAACATGGAAGACTGCCTCTTTCATCCCAATACCAAAACCAAACAAAACTAAATCAACAATTAATGGCTTTCGTCCAATCCCTCTACTCCCTTATACAGCTTAAATATTGAAAAAACTAGTAGCTAAGCTTACAATGGTATATCGAGGCCAAAAAACTAATCAGCCACAACCAAGTTGACTTTAAATCCAACAGTGGATGTGCAGACGCCCTACTCTGTATTGACTTCCTTATCAGTGACGCTTTGAGCTAAAAAAAAAACACATTTCAATCTTAACACTTGACTTTGAAAAGGCCTTCGATCGAATTGGAATTCACGTCATAACTGAAAAACTTATTGAATGGAAAATTGGAACTAATATGTTTCGGTATATTAAGTCCTTTTTAAATAATAGAAAATTCTGCGTCAAAGTCAATAACCTCCACTAAAAGTCATTTCCCCTTTCCAACGGTATACCCCAAGGTTCACCATTGTCTGTAGTTCTTTTCACCATTGCTTTTAATGAAATAAGCAAAATCCTAGCTTCACACAAAAAGTTAGTACATTGCATTTATGCTGAAGATGTTTACATTCTTTGTAAAGAGAGGGACCCCAATGTCGTTAATTTATTCCTAACTAACGCGCTTAATGACATCCTAGGATGGTGTAATATCTCCAGAGCCAAACTCTCCATTGAAAAATGCAAAATCCTACATATATGTCGTAAACACTCTTGTCCTAAGTTAGATTCAGATTTCAACAAGGTACACATTAATAACGTTAATGAAGTATGTATATTAGGTTTTCAAGTTAGTTCTTAAAGATCTTAAAAACTCACAAGCACTTACAATAATCAAATACTTATCTAATAAAAAAAGGAATGTACATATTGAATCCTTATGTAAGGTAACTACAATGTTAGTACTAAGTAAGATTGACTATGGCTTATACATACATATATGGTAACTGCCCAAAAACCACACTCCAAATTAAAAAAACCAACGTATAATCAGGCAGCTAGGAGCAGTATCAACGTTTTCCTTACAACTCCAATTACAACGACCCTCGACGAAAGAAGGGACTCCCTAACAGCGAGAATGTATGCACAGCTGACACTTACACATAACTCCTGCCTTATAAAATGTTACCCACAAGCGTCAACGCGGAAACGCCGGAAACAAACAATATCTGCAATTGAGCACATCCTTCAAACTGATCTATACTCTCACACCCATTGGAAAATATTAGATGACTTAAATAACAGCGATCACTATCCCATCATAAAAAAGTCCGAATTGGTAACTCCACAGTGAGTACAATCACAGATCCAAAATTCAAAACCAATCTAACAAATTGGTCCAATTTCAAATCGTATATAACGAATACAATATCAACATAACCTATTAATAAACGCATTAATAAGGAAACCGCAATCTTAACAAAACTTATCCGTTCTGCTGCTAACTTCTCCATCCCACAAACACAACCCAAACATTCTAGTCACTCCGTGCCCTGGTGGAACCCCCAACTAACTTCCTTGCGAAAAAATAAAATGAAAGACTGGCAAACTTTTAAAAAACATTCCACTTTAGATAATCTTATCCTATATAAAAAGTCAAATGCACAACTTAGGCAAGTTTTAAAAGAAAGTAAAAGGAAAACGTTCTCGGACCTCACATCTGAAATTAACCCCTCATCCCCAACTTCCAAAATTTAGCAAAAAATCGGTTCCCTTACTGATAACCACACTAGTCATATAATCTCCAGCATCTCATCTCCAGACGGCAACACTTCTTACTCAGATTCAGCGGATATAAGCAATTTTATGGCCCATAACTGGTCTGAATACTCTAATGATGCAAACTTCTCCAACAATTTCACCTTACATAAAGCGTCCTCACTTAGGCTACAATCGAACATCCAGCCGACTGACAAATTGGCTAGCATCATCGCACCCAAAACCCGGAAAGAACTCGTGGCCAATTTAAACAAATTGAAAGGCAACACTCCGGGAAGAGATAGAATCTCTTAACCAATGCTAAAAGACCTCCCCACAACAGGAAAACTTCGCCTTGTCAAATTATACAACCATATATTAATTTCTGGAACGATTCCCCAAACATGGAAGACTGCCTCTTTCATCCCAATACCAAAACCAAACAAAACTAAATCAACAATTAATGGCTTTCGTCCAATCCCTCTACTCCCTTATACAGCTTAAATATTGAAGAAACTAGTAGCTAAGCTTACAATGGTATATCGAGGCCAAAAAACTAATCAGCCACAACCAAGTTGACTTTAAATCTAACAGTGGATGTGCAGACGCCCTACTCTGTATTGACTTCCTTATCTGTGACGCTTTGAGCTCAGAAAAAACACATTTCAATCTTAACACTTGACTTTGGAAAGGCCTTCGATCGAATTGGAATTCACGTCATAACTGAAAAACTTAGTGAATGGAAAATTGGACCTAATATGTTTCGGTATATCAAGTCCTTTTTAAATAATAGAAAATTCTGCGTCAAAGTTAATAACCTCCACTAAAAGTCATTTTCCCTTTCCAACGGTATACCCCAAGGTTCACCATTGTCGGTAGTTCTTTTCACCATTGCTTTTAATGAAATAAGCAAAATCCTAGCTTCACACAAAAAGTTAGTACATTGCATTTATGCTGAAGATGTTTACATTCTTTGTAAAGAGAGGGACCCCAATGTCGTTAATTTATTCCTAACTAACGCGCTTAATGACATCCTAGGATGGTGTAATATCTCCAGAGCCAAACTCTCCATTGAAAAATGCAAAATCCTACATATATGTCGTAAACACTCTTGTCCTAAGTTAGATTCAGATTTCAACAAGGTACACATTAATAACGTTAATGAAGTATGTATATTAGGTTTTCAAGTTAGTTCTTAAAGATCTTAAAAACTCACAAGCACTTACAATAATCAAATACTTATCTAATAAAAAAAGGAATGTACATATTAAATCCTTATGTAAAGTAACTACAATGTTAGTACTAAGTAAGATTGACTATGGCTTATACATACATATATGGTAACTGCCCAAAAACCACACTCCAAATTAAAAAACCAACGTATCATCAGGCAGCTAGGAGCAGTATCAACGTTTTCCCTACAACTCCAATTACAACTACCCTCGACGAAAGAAGGGACTCCCTAACAGCGAGAATGTATGCACAGCTGACATTTACACATAACTCCTACCTTATCAAATGTTACCACCTAGCGTCAACGCGGAAACGACGGAAACAAACAATATCTGCAATTGACCACATCCTTCAAACTGCAACAACATTGGAACTATCTAAAAACCGGCCTCCAAATAACAGACGAAGTAGTTCTCCTTGGATTGAAGCCACAATCACCACCCTACCTGATTACAATAAAAACAGCAAAAGTCAGTTCATTTATCAGTCCCTATTTGCACAGATACAGTGCCTTTATAAAGATATTGGATGGAACTTTATTTACACAAATGGGTCGAAAACTGCATCCAATATTTCTTTTGCAGTAGTTCTGGAAACGGAAATAATAAAAGTCGGTATTCTGCCAGAATTCGTTTCCATCTTCGGTGCCTTATTAGCATATTCTGCTGCTGCATTTGCTAATTAATTGCCTTTAATGCCACAATGTCCAGGTGTCCACATAATTTTAATTTTTTGATAATTATTTATCAATATATTTCGTGTGTGGAACACGAGTGGGGTGGAATTATTGGGGTTTTGAATAGATTTGATAATAGAAAGGCTATCTGTATTATTTATAATGCATTTTTATTTATCTCAATTCAGTTTCTTACATGCTAGACAAAAATACTTAAAACTAGCTTACCAAAGTAATCTACTGATCTTAATTCTAACTTACTGACTCTTCATGAGTACTCTAAGCTAATCTAGGGTTTTTATTTTTTGCCTTTCGGCTTCATGTATTACTTTATTATTTTAATAAGTACTTAAATCTACATATATATATTTAATGACTTTATCCAAGAAAATTGTTAAAACTCGCATTTTTTATTCTTAACCTAACTTACTAACTATCTATCCTAACTTCATACCTAAAAAAGTATTTATACTAGAACTTATAACTATATAGAATTATATAGATCTAAGATCTTAACTCTACTTGGCTTCTATAAATGATCTTAACTATGTCCGTATAGCTATACGGACGCGTGCATCAGGGCGTATGTGTTAATTATATGCTTAACATATATATCCAATACGTTGTTTTTGTTTTTTTTGTTTTTTTTTTTCATAAAATGCCTTAAAACTACCTTAACCTACGTGAGTTGGCTTTACTAACCCAACTACCCCGTCATATGCCTTAAGAAGTTTGCTGCATCGAAGGCTGGTTCTTGTGCAGCCACCAATAAAAAAGCCGTTCCTTTGCCGACACTGCTCTGTCGCGGGCCGAAATCGATCTACTGAACCGTAGGAGTTCCTCGTGGCTGCGAGCGACGTCCGGCTCGTTTTGAAGTCGCCTTTCCACTGATCGGCGTACGACATGGAAGATGATAGGGCAGCCTTCCCTATCTTGAATCAGGCCTTTAGTGTCCAAGTAGAGGAAAGCTTCAGGCGGAATGAAGCCGTTAAGACGCACCCGTTCATGGTACATTTCATTTGGGTAGTAAGCCCCAAAGATCAGACTGTTGGTTGAAGCCATGGCTCGAGCAGTGTGACTTCGTATCAACTTCATAATAAAATTATCTATCCTTATAAGGTTTGCCTCGTCGTACAGAACCTCATTGGGGTAGAATTTCTTGTACTGAGATTCTGGTGTTCGATATAAGTGAAGACAGGCTCGAAGGCACCGCCTCTCGAACACCCTCATCTTTTCCATCTGGGAAGGACTCACGCTGAACCACACAGGACAACCATATACCATGATTGGCCGGATGAGGGCCATGTAGCAGATTACCTTCACTCTGGAGTCAAGTTGACTGCTGTAAAACAGTCCTCTTGCCATAGCGAGGGCTTTCTTAGCCCTGATCAGAGCTGTATCTACATGGATACCACCATATAGAAACTGGTCCAACCAGATGCCTAGATATCTTACTACATTTTTAACAATCAATGGCCGTCCTAGTGGGTCAGCTATGCCGAACTTGCGCCAGTTCAATTTCGTATCCCTTGAGGCTCTGTATAATGGGGTTCTGAAAAGGATAGTCTCACACTTCTGGTAGTTGATTTTCAACTTCCAGTCGTCGCAAAATCGTTGAATTGCATCGAAGTCACTCTGCAACAAACCATTTATTTCTTCTACCTTCGGAACTGATCTGTACGCGATTAAATCATCAGCAAACGCTATTATATGAGGCATAGAACCTATAAGATCGCTGGTGAATATAGTGAACAAGATCGGCGAACCCACCGCCCCTTGTTGCAACCCATTTTTTATATGGAACACAGGGGTAAAGATTTCGTTGCCATTTTTCACAACGAGCTTCCTACCTGTTATCATGTCGTACATCATATATAACAATGTTTTATGAATGCCAAGCCTGACCAACTTGAGGAAGAGAGCTTCTAACCATACGGTGTCGAAAGCCTTTTCCATGTCGATCAAGGAGGCCCCTGTGCACTGTTTTTTATTTCTGTTCCACTGAATGTCGGAAACCAGTTTAGACGCTTAGACGTTGTGTAAACACCCACCGCCTCAGAGGGTAGATGGCGCAGAACAATATTTGGTATCCCATCTATTCCCACTGACTTCTTCTTTTTCAGTGAGTTGAGGATACCTCGGAGTTCGTCTTTTGAAATAAGGATGGAGTTGTTTCCATCATCGGCGACGACATTATTAGCCAGAAAATCGCCATTGACTTATTTCATTCCGAAGAGAGACATGGTTAAGAAAGGCTCCGTTCTCCAGATCATGATTCGGACATCGAGTCTCATTGACCGTATATACTCTCTGGAAAACAACCCCTATTGCCCTCACCTTCTCCTGGGGATCCTCAACTACGAAATAGTCGTTGTCAAGCACAGCTTTATCCGGATCGATGCCAACTGAAGTAAGTAGGTTCGCGTTGTCTGTTGTTCTGTCAAGTCGTACGCTCTGAATGTCGTTATGGTCTTTCCTCCGAAAGATTTTATTTACTTGCGGGAACATGCTCGGGTTGTTGGATCTTACAGCCCGAATCTTGTTGCCCCACTGCAAGCTTACAGCTAGTCTGTAATTATGTTTGATTAACTGTTGGAGTACTTTGATCTCGGACTTCAGACAGCGAATCTCAGCATTCTGTGGATCTGTAAATCTCCTGTACAAGAGTTTAAGCCTTGAAAGGAGTCTACTTTTCTGCACGTGAAGTGCATCGATGGTAGCATTCCGATAAATGTCGTCCTCATCGGTTTGTGCTACCTTCGGAATAGTTTTGTCCATTGTTCGTTTGAGGACTTCGTCCATTTGTGTGAGGTACCCATCAACCTCTTCGTTCGTTAGGTTTCTGTTCGTAGGAGGATTGATCGCACTCGAACTTATTTCTCTGGCTAAGGTTCTAGAAAAACGTGGCCATCGCGCCTTATTGTAATTATAAGGATGCGTTTGGACATATTCCTCCAGTTCCTCCAGCTTGTTCGGGAGCTGTATTACCGCGGCGAGACCACAGTGATCACTGTCATACTCGACCGTAGTTAAACAGTTCCTCGTATGTCGCTCCACGTTTAGTATTGTTAGTCGTCTGTCGATTAGCATCACATCCAGATAAGACCCGCTTCTAGGAAGTGATGGTTGCCAGCAAATCCAGCCTGAATTCAATATTGTTTTTTTCCATCCACTCTAAGAGAGCGTTTCCTCTCTCGTTTGGAACAGTATTACCCCATTCACCGTGTTTGGCGTTCAAATCCCCGGCTAATATATAGAAGTTTTCTTCTGAGTTCAAGCAGAGGCTGGTGAAGAGAGCCTCAAACTCTGAAAGAAAGTTAGGGTTTTGAGCGTCTGATGCGTAAGCAGCGTTCACAAACAACTTCTTTCCACCTTGAAGAGAGATGCGTGCGATGGCCGCTTCTAGCACACCAGACTTTCTAACTTCATTGCTATATATGACCTTATGACCAATTTTCTTGTTAATTAAGAGTGCGACTCCGCCACCTCGATTGGATTGGGGTCGGTCTCTTCTAATAACATGGTAATTTTTGTACCTGTGATTTCGCGTCTGGTTTAGCTTAGTTTCGCTAGCCATCAGCACATCAGGATTATGGTTTTGCAACAAGTTGGAGAGCGTTAGTTTCCGTTCGATCCTTATCAGCGAATTAACATTCACCGCTAGGATCTTAAGGGTTCTTACCTCACATAAGCCGATTATATCTGAGCGCGTTTGTTTGCTGGCAGCTGAGAGAAGAGGAAATCTACTCTAGCTGTCTGCGTAAGGAAACTGGTCTGTAGTTCGACCATCTGTTTCTGCAAGGCAATCATCTGCGCTTGTACCGACTGGATGGAAGACATAACATCCCTCATGGAGGGCTCTGCCTCGGGTTGCCTGGCCATTAGAGCCGGGGCATTCTTTGGCGCTGTCCGTTGTGCCGGCTCTCTGCCTAACACCATTTGGGCGTAAGAGATGGCTGGCGTAACAGTAGTAGCTACAGCACGGTCTGTTGGTTCTCCGCGACGTGTCCCAGCCTTCTGCACTTCGCACATTGAAGTACGTGGTCAGTTTTATTTAATATTTCCCACATTACACACAAACCGCCTACGTAACGGATTTTACGTAGGCTATCAATTTTGGTGCTGTGGGATAGCTGTACCAAGAAGAAGGGAAGTGCCTTCTTCTTCGCTCTCGTTGCCGTAGTGATGAAGGGCTTAGCCCCTACAAACTGGACCTCGTCACTCTCAACTTGGCGCAGCTTGTTGAGGAGGACCTTCGGGTCAGTGGAGGGATTTATGCCTTTGAGGAGCAAGGTCTGTGGTCTTTCCCCTCTAGGGGTGTACATATAGAAGTCAGCGTTCGATGCCACTAACTTCTCTTTAAGAAATCTAAAACCGTCCATTGAAAGGCAGTGGACGGTGTGAATTGAGGGGGTTTTATATTTAATATAAAAATTCTTATTTCCTAGAGCCAACTCACATAAGGTCTCCAGCTCGTCAGTTCCCATTCCGAAGACGTTGATTGGTGGGCAGCGTACTTTCTGCTGCTGTTGCTGTTGTTTTTGTTGTTGTTGGTGTTTCTCCTGCTGTTTCTGTTGATTTTGTTGTTTCTGCGACTGTTGCAGCTGTTTCTGCGGCTGTTGCTGCTGTTTCTTCTGCGCCCGTTGCTGCTCATGTTGTTGTTGAGCAGCTTTTGATGTAGCAGAGCGCGTTTGGTGTTGTTGCTGTCGCAGTTTACTTTCTTGCTCAGCTTTTTGTAATTGTTGTGCAGCTTTCGACGTGGCATCGGTTCAGGCTGTTGTTGTTTCTTTTGAGGCTGCTGTTTCTGTTTCAGTTGCTGCCTTTTTTGTTGCAGCTCCTGAAGCTCTCTCTGCTGTTCCTCCTGCTTTGCTTTTTTTCGGCAGCTCTTCTCGCCGTAGATTGGTTGTAGAGGAACTGTATATGGGCGTCGAGCTTTGCCCTTTCTTCATCGAGCCTCTGAAGTTCCTGCTCCTCCTCTCGTATGTGTTCTGCCTCATCGTCAGCATCTGATGTTGCGAGAACCTGAAAGGAGTTGTCGCTCCCCTTGTATGAAAATTGGCATTCGTTGCCATCTGACTGGCATTCGAGGGCATCAATGTCGATGGTAATTTCGTTGTTGTTGTCGTGCTTTTGGCGGTATATTACTGACCGCCACAGATTCGCCTCTGCTCGGTGCGACCGCTTCCTCGTCTGACGTCATTGCTGTTGTCGTCCGACAATTTTTATGTCGGAAGTCCGGCTAGCGGGGCTGGCCACGCGGATGCTACCGTCACTGGTGTGGTGGTCTGACGTCCCAGCCACCGGTGTTTTAAAATCACCCGATTTGCTGAGCTCGGGTCGCTCGTCACTCTCCATGCTCCTTTCTCTCACTCACACTACGTATCTATATTTTAATAAATATATAAAAAAAAAATTTTTTCTTTTTTACCCACGGGATTAAAAGCCGGGTATGTCTTTTAGTTACTACTGCACTGTTCCTCTACCACCAGAGCTAGCAGCCTAAACAAATCGGTTTTTCTGCTACTTCAGCACACTAAGTATTTTTGCTACGAAGCCGACACACGTGCGTACTCCTCGGAGGTCTGTGAACGACTGAGCTATCTGTACACATAATGTATTTGCCGTTTCTTTTGGATGCAGCTTTTATGGCTTCTAGAACTGCTTAGCCTTAGCAGTTAAAGTAAATAACTGTTCCCTATACGAAGCAAGAAAAATTTACAAAACCCAGAACCCATGACCCATCAATTCTACCCATTACGCTGATGCTGTCAAAAATACAGTCCTATCTTTACCCCAAATCAATACCAATCAATCAATCAGTAATGATTTACATTCCCATCCAAACAACAACACCGTCGCCACCCAACCTGTAAAATCTCCATCCATAAGATCTATACACAAACCCACCAACAATATAACCCCACATGAAACAAACCATTTAAACAAATCTCAGCTACCTTTTTTATCTTCAAGTAAGCCCAAACTAATCAACCAATCTCCTACTGCTTCTTCTTCAACAACCCCACATCAGCTAACGAAATCCCTTTACCGGCAACTAATTCCCCATCCCCCAGTAAATCTCACTCCCTTCTGTCTCCACTACCGAAAATCACTCACACTCTGATAAACAATAAGGAATATTACGCACTGAACCATAATAGTAATAATTTAAACTCTCACAATTGCGACACTGCTGATCAGATTCTGAGTCCCACGAGTTCATTGAAAAACTCATGTGTCTCAGAGTCTGAGCCACAGAGTCGCAATTCCAACCTACCAACTTCACCTCACAACCATCTTAATTCCCTTTCAACACAATCGATCCAACACCTTCTACATCTCCATTATCTAGTAATAATTGAAAATTGTGGTATCAAAGGCACAGTTTTCTCAACATTCTACAATCGAATATATTTCATCAACAACTTCGATGAGCTCAACATATTGATTAAAACAATGCGCCTAATATCCCTGCAAGAAACACATTGTAGCCATCAGCACACACCTATCATACCAAAAACCTACCAAAGATATTTTAAGAATTTTTCCATCAATTTAACAGCTAAACAGGGTATAGGTGTTTTGATAAAACAAAACATTCCCCAAAGGAGATTTCCTATTAACTCTGATTTGCTCGTTATCGCGCTTGAAATCCAAGCTTCTTTCAAATTCTCAATTATATCTATATACATTCCTCCAGACCAAAACTTTACCAAAAGCGATCTCAACAATATTCTTTCACAAATTGATTCGCCAATCATTCATATTATGGATGTCAATGCATGGAGTATTATTTGGGGATTCAAAAAACACAAATCATAGAGTTAAAGTCATAGAAGAATTTTTACTCAACTTACCTTTACGTTCTCAACGACGGTCCGCCAACCCATTTTTCGACTCATAACACCTTCATTCACTCATGTCGACATTAGCTGTTGTTCACCCGATCTATACTCTCACACCCATTGGAAAATATTAGATGACTTAAATAACAGCGATCACTATCCCATCATAAGAAAATCCGAATTGATAACTCCACAGTGAGTACAATCACAGATACAAAATTCAAAACCAATCTAGCAAATTGGTCCAATTTCAAATCGTATATAACGAATACAATATCAACTAAACCTATTAATAAACACATAAATAAAGAAACCGCAATCTTCACAAAACTTATCCATTCTGCTGCTAACTTCTCCATCCCACAAACACAACCCAAACATTCTAGGCACTCCGTGGTGGAACCCCCAACTAACTTCCTTGCGAAAAAATAAAATGAAAGCCCGGCAAACTTTTAAAACACATTCCATTTTAGATAATCTTATCCTATATAAAAACTCAAATGCACAACTTAGACAAGTTTTAAAAGAAAGTAAAAGGAAAACGTTCTCGGACTTCACATCTGAAACTAACCCCTGATCCCCACCTTCCAAAATTTAGCAAAAAATCGGTTCCCTTACTGATAACCACACTAGTCATATAATCTCCAGCATCTCATCTCCAGACGGCAAGACTTCTTACTCAGATTCAGCGGATATAAGCAATTTTATGACCCATAACTGGTCTGAATACTCTAATGATGGAAACTTCTCCAACAATTTCACCTTACATAAAGCGTCCTCACTTAGGCTACAATCGAACATCCAGCTGACTGACAAATTGGCTAGCATCATCGCATCCAAAACCCTGAAAGAACTCGTGGCAACTTTAAACAAATTGAAAGGCAACACTCCGGGAAGAGATAGAATCTCTTACCCATTGCTAAAAGACCTCCCCACGACAGGAAAACTTTGCCTTGTCAAATTATACAACCATATATTAATTTCTGGAACGATTCCCCAAAAATGGAAGACTGCCTCTTTCATCCCAATACCAAAACCAAACAAAAATAAATCAACAATTAATGGCTTTCGTCCAATCCCTCTGCTCCCTTATACAACCAAGTTGACTTTAAATCCAACAGTGGATGTGCAGACGCCCTACTCTGTATTGACTTCCTTATCTGTGACGCTTTGAGCTACAAAAAAAAACACATTTCAATCTTAACACTCGACTTTGAAAAGGCCTTCGATCGAATTGGAATTCACGTCATAACTGAAAAACTTACTGAATGGAAAATTGGACCTAATATGTTTTAAATAATAGAAAATTCTGCGTCAAAGTTAATAACCTCCACTAAAAGTCGTTTCCCCTTTCCAACGGTACACCCCAAGGTTCACCATTGTCGGTAGTTCTTTTCACCATTGCTTTTAATGAAATAAGCAAAATCCTAGCTTCACACAAAAAGTTAGTACATTGCATTTATGCTAAAGATGTTTACATTCTTTGTAAAGAGAGGGACCCCAATGTCGTTAATTTATTCCTAACTAACGCGCTTAATGACATCCTAGGATGGTGTAATATCTCCGGAGCCAAACTCTCCATTGAAAAATGCAAAATCCTACATATATGTCGTAAACACTCTTGTCCTAAGTTAGATTCAGATTTCAACAAGGTACACATTAATAACGTTAATGAAGTATGTATATTAGGTTTTCAAGTTAGTTCTTAAAGATCTTAAAAACTCACAAGCACTCACAATAATCAAATACTTATCTAATAAAAAAAGGAATGTACATATTAAATCCTTATGTAAAGTAACTACAATGTTAGTACTAAGTAAGATTGACTATGGCTTATACATACATATATGGTAACTGCCCAAAAACCACACTCCAAATTAAAAAACCAACGTATCATCAGGCAGCTAGGAGCAGTATCAACGTTTTCCCTACAACTCCAATTACAACGACCATCGACGAAAGAAGGGACTCCCTAACAGCGAGAATGTATGCACAGCTGACATTTACACATAACTCCTACCTTATAAAATGTTACCAACTAGCGTCAACACGGAAACGCCGGAAACAAACAATATCTGTAATTGAGCACATCCTTCAAACTGCAACAACATTGGAACTATCTAAATTCCGGCCTCCAAATGACAGACGAAGTAGTCCTCCTTGGACCTTACCGCAAGAAGCCACAATCACCACCCTAGCTGATTACAACAAAAACAACACCAGTCAGTTAATTTATCAGTCCCTATTTGCACAGATACAGTGCCATTATAAATATATTAGATGCAACTTTATTTACACAGTAGTTCTGGAAACGGAAATAATAAAAGTCGGTATTCTGCCAAAATTCGTTTCCATCTTCGGTGCCTTATTAGCATATTCTGCTGCTGCATCTGCCAATTAATTGCCTTTAATGCCACAATGTCCAGGTGTCCACATAATTTTAATTTCTTGATAATTATTTATCAATATATTTCGTGTGTGGAACACGAGTGGGGTGGAATTATTGGTGTTTTGAATAGATTTGATAATAGAAAGGCTATCTGTACAGGATGCAGTTTTTATGGCTTCTAGAACTGCTAAGCCCTAGCAATGTCCAGGTGTCCACATAATTTTAATTTTTTGATACTTATATATCAATATATTTCGTGTGTGGAACACGAGTGGGGTGGAATTATTGGGGTTTTGAATAGATTTGATGATGAAGGTGTTATGAGTCGAAAAATGGGTTGGCGAACCGTCGTTGAGAACGTAAAGGTAAGTCGAGTAAAAATTCTTCTATGACTTTAACTCTATGATTTGTGTTTTTTAATCCCCAAATAATACTCCATGCATTGACATCCCCAATATGAATGATTGGCGAATCAAGTTGTGAAAGAATATTGTTGAGATCGCTTTTGGTAAAGTTTTGGTCTGGAGGAATGTATATAGATATAATTGAGAATTTGAAAGAAGCTTCAATTTCAAGCGCGATAACGAGCAAATCAGAGTTAATAGGAAATCTCCTTTGGGGAATGTTTTGTTTTATCAAAACACCTATACCCTGTTTAGCTGTTAAATTGATGGCAACATTCTCAAAATATACTTGGTAGGTTTTTGTAATGATAGGTGTGTGCTGATGGCTGCAATGTGTTTCTTGCAGGGATATTCGGCGCATAGTTTTAATTAATATGTTGAGCTCATCGAAGTTGTTGATGAAACCTCTTATATTGTAGAATGTTGAGAAAACTGTGCCTTTGATACCACAATCTTCAATTATTACTAGATAACGGAGATGTAGAAGTTGTTGGATCGATTGTGTTGAAAGGGAGTTAAGATGGTTGTGAGGTGAAGTTGGTAGGTTGGAATTGCGACTCTGCGGCTCAGACTCTGAGACACATGAGTTTTTCAATGAACTCGTGGGACTCAGAATCTGATCAGCAGTGTCGCAATTGTGAGAGTTTATATTATTACTATTATGGTTCATTTTCGGTTGTTGTGGGGTGTGCGTAATATTCCTTATTGTTTATCAGAGTGTGAGTGATTTTCGATAGTGGAGACAGAAGGGAGTGAGATTTACTGGGGGATGGGGAATTAGATGCCGGTAAAGGGATTTCGTTAGCTGATGTGGGGTTGTTAAAAGAAGAAGCAGTAGGAGATTGGTTGATTTGTTTGGGCTTACTTGAAGATAACAAAGGTAGCTGAGATTTGTTCAAATGGTTTGTTTCATGTGGGGTTATATTGTTGGTGGGTTTGTGTATAGATCTTATGGATGGAGTTTTTTGCAGGTTGGGTTGCGACGGTGTTGTTGTTTGGATGGGAATGTAAATCATTACTGATTGATTGATTGGTATTGATTTGGGGTAAAGATAGGACTGTATTTTTGACAGCATCAGCGTAATGGGTAGAATTGATGGGTCATGGGTTCTGGGTTTTGTAAATTTTTCTTGCTTCGTATAGGGAACAGTTATTTACTTTAACTGCTAAGGCTAAGCAGTTCTAGAAGCCATAAAAACTGCATCCAAAAGAAACGGCAAATACATTATATGTACAGATAGCCTTTCTATTATCAAATCTATTCAAAACCCAAATAATTCCACCCCACTCGTGTTCCACACGCGAAATATATTGATAAATAATTATCAAAAAATTAAATTTATGTGGACACCTGGACATTGTGGCATTAAAGGCAATTAATTAGCAGATGCAGTAGCAGAATATGCTAATAAGGCACCGAAGATGGAAACGAATTTTGGCAGAATACCGACTTTTATTATTTCCGTCTCCAGAACTACTGCAAAAGAAATATTGGATGCGGTTTTCGACCCATCTGTGTAAATAAAGTTCCATCCAATATCTTTATAATGACTTTTGTTGTTTTTGTTGTAATCAGCTAGGGTGGTGATTGTGGCTTCTTGCGGTAAGGTCCAAGGAGGACTACTTCGTCTGTCATTTGGAGGCCGGACTTTAGATAGTTCCAATGTTGTTGCAGTTTGAAGGATGTGGTCAATTGCAGATATTGTTTGTTTCCGGCGTTTCCGCGTTGATGCTAGTGGGTAACATTTTATAAGGCAGGAGTTATGTGTAAGTGTCAGCTGTGCATACATTCTCGCTGTTAGGGAGTCCCTTCTTTCGTCGAGGGTCGTTGTAATTGGAGTTGTAGGGAAAACGTTGATACTGCTCCTAGCTGCCTGATGATACGTTG
This sequence comes from Eristalinus aeneus, assembly GCA_955652365.1. NCBI lineage: Eukaryota > Metazoa > Arthropoda > Insecta > Diptera > Syrphidae > Eristalinus > Eristalinus aeneus. The sequence continues at coordinate 41,213,493 of OY019130.1, forward strand.
GTTTTTTAATTTGGAGTGTGGTTTTTGGGCAGTTACCATATATGTATGTATAAGCCATAGTCAATTTTACTTAGTACTAACATTGTAGTTACTTTACATAAGGATTTAATATGTACATTCCTTTTTTTATTAGATAAGTATTTGATTATTGTGAGTGCTTGTGAGTTTTTAAGATCTTTAAGAACTAACTTGAAAACCTAATATACATACTTCATTAACGTTATTAATGTGTACCTTGTTGAAATCTGAATCTAACTTAGGACAAGAGTGTTTACGACATATATGTAGGATTTTGCATTTTTCAATGGAGAGCTTGGCTCCGGAGATATTACACCATCCTAGGATATCATTAAGCGCGTTAGTTAAGAACAAATTAACGACATTGGGGTCCCTCTCTTTACAAAGAATGTAAACATCTTCAGCATAAATGCAATGTACTAACTTTTTGTGTGAAGCTAGGATTTTGCTTATTTCATTAAAAGCAATGGTGAAAAGAACTACCGACAATGGTGAACCTTGGGGTATACCGTTGGAAAGGGGAAATGACTTTTAGTGGAGGTTATTGACTTTAACGCAGAATTTTCTATTATTTAAAAAGGACTTGATATACCGAAACATATTAGGTCCAATTTTCCATTCAATAAGTTTTTCAGTTATGACGTGAATTCCAATTCGATCGAAGGCCTTTTCAAAGTCAAGTGTTAAGATTGAAATGTGTTTTTTCTGAGCTCAAAGCGTCACAGATAAGGAAGTCAATACAGAGTAGGGCGTCTGCACATCCACTGTTGGATTTAAAGTCAACTTGGTTGTGGCTGATTAGTTTTTTGGCCTCGATACACCATTGTAAGCTTAGCTACTAGTTTTTTCAATATTTAAGCTGTATAAGGGAGTAGAGGTCCCATAAAATTGCTCATATCCGCTGAATCTGAGTAAGAAGTGTTGCCGTCTGGAGATGAGATGCTGGAGATTATATAACTAGTGTGGTTATCAGTAAGGGAAACGAGTTTTTGCTAAATTTTGGAAGGTGGTGATGAGGGGTTAATTTCAGATGTGAAGTCCGAGAACGTTTTCCTTTTACTTTCTTTTAAAACTTGCCTAAGTTGTGCATTTGACTTTTTATATAGGATAAGATTATCTAAAGTGGAATGTTTTTTAAAAGTTTGCCAGGCTTTCATTTTATTTTTTCGCAAGAAAGTTAGTTGGGGGTTCCACCAGGGCACGGAGTGACTAGAATGTTTGGGTTGTGTTTATGGGTTGGAGAAGTTAACAGCAGAACGGATACGCAGCAGAACGATTTGAAATTGGACCAATTTGTTAGATTGGTTTTGAATTTTCGATCTGTGATTGTACTCACTGTGGAGTTACCAATTCGGATTTTTTTATGATGGGATAGTGATCGCTGTTATTTAAGTCATCTAATATTTTCCAATGGGTGTGAGGGTATAGATCGGGTGAACAACAGCTAATGTCGACATGAGTGAATGAAGGTGTTATGAGTCGAAAAATGGGTTGGCGAACCGTCGTTGAGAACGTAAAGGTAAGTCGAGTAAAAATTCTTCTATGACTTTAACTCTATAATTTGTGTTTTTAATCCCCAAATAATACTCCATACATTGACATCCCCAATATGAATGATTGGCGAATCAAGTTGTCAAAGAATATTGTTGAGATCGCTTTTGGTAAAGTTTTGGCCTGAAGGAATGTATATAGATATAATTGAGAATTTGAAAGAAGCTTGGATTTCAAGCGCCATAACGAGGAAATCAGAGTTAATAGGAAATCTCCTTTGGGGAATGTTTTGTTTTATCAAAACACCTATACCCTGTTTAGCTGTTAAATTGATGGCAACATTCTCAAAATATCCTTGGTAGGTTTTTGGTATGATAGGTGTGTGCTGATGGCTACAATGTGTTTCTTGCAGGGATATTCGGCGCATAGTTTTAATCAATATGTTGAGCTCGTCGAAGTTGTTGATGAAACCTCTTATATTCCATTGTAGAATGTTGAGAAAACTGTGCCTTTGATACCACAATCTTCAATTATTACTAGATAACGGAGATGTAGAAGGTGTTGGATCGATTGTGTTTAAAGAGAGTTAAGATGGTTGTGAGGTGAAGTTGATAGGTTGGAATTGCGACTCTGCGGCTCAGGCTCTGAGACACATGAATTTTTCAATGAACTCGTGGGACTCAGAATCTGATCAGCAGTGTCGCAATTGTGAGAGTTTAAATTATTAGTATTATGATTCATTTTCGGTTGTTGTGGGGAGTGCGTAATATTCCTTATAGTTTATCAGAGTGTGAGTGATTTTCGATAGTGCAGACAGAAGGGAGTGAGATTTACTGGGGGATGGGGAATTAGTTGCCGGTAAAGGGATTTCGTTAGCTGATGTGGGGTTGTTAGAAGAAGAAGCAGTAGGAGATTGGTTGATTAGTTTGGGCTTACTTGAAGATAAAAAAGGTAGCTGAGATTTGTTTAAATGGTTTGTTTCATGTGGGGTTATATTGTTGGTGGGTTTGTGTATAGATCTTATGGATGGAGATTTTACAGGTTGGGTGGCGACGGTGTTGTTGTTTGGATGGGAATGTAAATCATTACTGATTGATTGATTGGTATTGATTTGGGGTAAAGATAGGACTGTATTTTTGACAGCATCAGCGTAATGGGTAGAATTGATGGGTCATGGGTTCTGGGTTTTGTAAATTTTTCTTGCTTCGTATAGGGAACAGTTATTTATCTTCTTTATTTTAAGAAGTTGTTTGGCTTCTTGGGGCAAACATTATTAGATGCGCCGTGTTCTTGTTTGCAGTTCGCACATAATGTACGGGTGCATTGCTCGGGGTCGTGAGGAGGTAGGTTATAAATAACACATGCTGGGTTATTATCACAATGTGCTTTCGTGTGGCGACTGAGTTGGCAGTTTTGGCAGCGCAAAGGATTCGGATCGACGTTGTACCAGCCGATTATGAGCGACTTGGGTTTTTGTCGGAGGTCAATTGTGAATAATATGACTCCTGTAGCCTTTTTGTCCTTTTCAAATTTATGCGCAACAACATCGTCAAGCATCTCGAAAAAAATTTTTCAGTATCACAATTGAGCTATCACACTCGCTCACTCACACTCATTTTTGACTCTCGAAGGAAAAAAAATATTAGAAGGAATGGCGGGTTGAAAAAAAAACTTTGAGCTAGTAGTGTGTTGAGAAAGTAAGAATGTGTCTCAGAGACGATTGCTGACACGTGCGTACGGTTTGAAGATCAGCCGATGACTGCCTAAGAAAATAATTTTAATCTAAAGTTATAAAAACTTAGAGGTCAAATCCTTTTATATTTTTTGAACCGAGAGAAAATAGGGCAAATAATAGGCGCTTATTTAAGCAACATTTATTTCCCGAATCAAAATGCATTTTCACTGCAGTTGAGAGTAGTACTGAGCAGTTGTAGTTGCAGTTGAGGCATGATTCCGATACTTGCGGCCTCTCGATTGATTGATGCAGTTTTGTAGGTCTCAGTGAGACGAAGAAAAAATTGTATGGATAGGGGAGTCTAATCGGCTTAGTTTAGGCGGCATTTAAGATTAAAAACTGATAAAAGTCCATACATAAAAAATGTGTCAATTCTAAGAATTCAGAATTACCCTTATTATTTTTATGTTTGTATTGCATACATTTCGGTGGTTAATGTTTTCTTAAATGGTCCGCCTTTTTTTTGTATTTATTTTATTTGGCATCATTTTAACAATTTCTATAGTTTACAAAATTTGTTTGGAGAGATATGGTTATTGTACCTTACTACTTCAAAATTCATAAAATTGGTTGCAATAATATCACAGATCTTTTTATACATTTTGAAGGAAAAAGCCATTATAAAATACATACATAATCAAGGTATTTGTCCATTGTAGGGACAAGAGATTACTATATAACAATAGCATTGAAGTCGAACAAAAAAGTATATATGTATAATATGCGTAAAATTATAAAGGAAAGTAAGTACCTTCATAATTATACTAATGACACAAATGAATTGTTAAGATATACATATAAAGGAAGAGTATGAAAATAAATATAATTATAATAAATATAATAAGAAAAATAAGTAATTCCACATATGAGTAAGAATAAATAAAATTTAAGGGAAATGATTCATTCTATTATTAAATAAATAAATACATAGGTAAATACATAAATAAATAAATAAATAAATAAATAAATAAATAAATAAATAAATAAATAAATATATATATATATAAATAAATTAATAAATTAATAACTAAATAAATAAATAAATAAATATATATATATATACATATAATAAACACAAAAATAAATAATAAAGAGTAAACAAATAAGAATAAATAGATTTAAGGGAAAAGAATAGAATACAATGTTAACTAGATTGCACAATAATTTAATGTGTCAAATTGGAAATATAGGGATTTTGTGAAGACAAACACGAGAAGTTATATTTGCATCTTAAATTTTCAAGTGTTTCTGCTACCATATCAATGCCAGCCAGTTCATGTAAATATTTGGTAGGGAAGAACCATGGGAGGTTTAATATTAATTTAAGCAATTTGTTTTGTGCAGTCTGTAGCTTTCGCAAGTGACTTATCGCGCAATTACCCCAGACGGGAGACGCATAAAACATAATGGGCAGAAAGGTCGCTTTAAAAATTAGAAATTTGTTTGCATTGTTCAGTCTCGAATTTCTGCAAATAAAAGGATAAAGGATACGAATAGTTTTATTAATTTTTTTTTATTATATATTGCACGTGAAAACAAAATGTAAGACGCTTGTCCAAGTAAATGCCAAGGTACTTTACGTTCGGTCTCCATTCCAACTGAATTCCATTGATAGTAGGTTTGTTGCTTGGTAGTAGACAAGCTTTTCTTTTACGAGTAAAAAAGATAGCTTGTGTCTTAAAAGCGTTAATTTTGATCCTCCAGTTGTTACAATATTCTTCAATTACATTTATGGCAGATTGTAAGTTGGTTTCAATATTGAAAGCAAGTACATCTGCATAAATGCAAGTGTCATCGGCAAATAGAGCGATGCTACAGTTAGTCAAACTGGGAAAGTCAGAGGTGTACAGGTTGTATAATATAGGACCAAGAACAGAACCTTGAGGGACTCCAGCGTTAATTAGTTTGTTTTCAGAAGAGCACGCATTAATGGTAGCTTTAAAACTTCGTTGAGATAGGAAAGACTGAATGACTTTTACAAGGTACATAGGGATGTTAACACTTACTAGTTTGTGAATCAAAGCATCATGCCAAACGGTATCAAATGCTTTTTCCATATCAAGTAAAACCATGCCAGTACTTTTGCCACCACTATGCACTTGGTGGGTAGTGCTATGAAGAGCTCTAAAACCGAACTGCTCTGGAGGCAAGATAGAATTGGTTTCCACAAAGGAGATCAGTCTTTTCTTTATTAACTTTTCGAAGCATTTACTAAGAGAACTAAGTTAGCTAATTGGTCTGTAGCTTGAAGCTAGATTTGAGTCTTTATCGGGCTTTAGTATTGGGATTATTTTTGCAGATTTCCATTGATTTGGAAAATAACCAAACCTAAGGCACGAATTGAAAATATCCATTAGTTTTACAAGAGCATACTTTGGGAGATTTGTCAGACAAACATTTTTAATACCGTCAAAGCCAGGAGATTTCCTTATTTTTAAGTGTTTTACCTGAAGTTTAAGTTCTTTCAAGGAGATTGCATCGTAGTTTGATACGCATTGAGATTGGAAATTTATGGAATGCTCAACCGCAGATTTAATTTCTGAGGATGAATTCGCATTATAGGTTGTTGTGTGATTTAAAAAGCTATTGGCTAGTGCATTTGCTTTTCCTGAACAAGAAAGTATCACCGAATTATCTATTTTAAGTGGCGGAACATAAGTGCGATTCTTCTTAATCACCTTAACTATGTTCCAAAATGGTTTGCTTCCTTTATCTAAACCTTGAAGTTTTTCGTTCCACGATTCATTTCGAAAATGAGCAATGGCATATTTTACTATTGAGTTCATTTTTTTATACTCAATACAATAAAAATGATTTCTCGTTTGCCTCCATCTGTTTCTACGTGTATTCCTGAGCTTAATGAATTGAACGATGAAGTGCGGTAGGACATTCGATGCCTGCCTTAGAGCCATTTTTTTAGGGACTGACTGATCAAAACTCTCTACAATGGCTTTTGTAAAGTTCTTGACGTTGTATTCTATATGACTTTGACTAGTATTTTGTGTCAATGTGTTTTCTAGCTTGGATCGTATCAGGCTCTTAAACAGCACCCAATCGGCATTTTTAACATTAAATATATAGTTTGAACAAGGTAATGGGGAAACAATAGTACTACATTTAACAGGTAAGTGATCAGAACTGAGTTCATTGAGGGTAACGGGAGACGTGAAAAGGTCGGGCATGTTAGTTAGGAATAGATCTAATGTGGAAGGGTTCCGATTCATATGAGACGGAACATAGGATGGATCATTGGGATAAAGGATATCGAAGGGATGTCTTGAGCTTAAATCAGCAAGAATGTTGCCCCAAGCATTAGCTCTGAGGCAACCCCAACGTCTGTGCCTACAGTTCAAATCACCACCTATTAAGAACAGATCATTGGTGTTAATTAATCTCAAAAAATCCCTTCGGAGTTCAATGCGTTTTTGCGGTGAAGATGATCCGCCTGGAAAGTAAGCGCTAAAAATTTTTAATGATAAGCCATTTGTAAAGGGAACTTCAATACCAATAGTTTCAATAAGCTTAGGTATTACTTTGTGTTGTATAGAACGTCATGGAGTTAGATAAACGATCAACCGAATTTAGCCAAGTTTCTGACACTAATGCTATATGAATATTATAAGAATTAAGAAAAGAAAACAATTCGAACTGTTTTCCTCGAATGCTTCTAGCATTCCAACAAATTATGTTTAAACTACTAGAATTCACCATTTTGAGTTATATAAATATTTAATGGCAAGCTGCGTAATTACATTAAATTGTTCTGCTCTAGTACTGCAATTTCCTAACAATGTTGTCATCTCGGAAGTAAGAGAATTTATTTCATCAAGCGAGAATAGGTCTTCCTTGTTCTGCACAATGTTGTTGTTCGTGCACTTGGTGGTTTGTTGTTATTTGAGTTAATAGCTCTAGGTGCTGCATTACCTGAGATGTTGCGTTGGACTGGAAGAGCTGGAAAATCTTTCAAGTTCGTCACTAAAGGCGTTTGCGTTATTTTGATTGTTTGCGGTTTGTTTTTCCACGATAGCTTTTGCCTCATTTCAATAAAGCTCTGACGACTGCTACATGTGGTATCATTGGATCTGTGAGCGCCATGACAGATGAAACATTTTAGTTTTGTTGAAGTGCATTCACTTGTCTTATGGTTTTTGGAACAAATAGCACACTGAGTCTTGATGTTACAATTCTTTTCTCCATGGCCGTACATTTGGCAGTTATAGCACTGCGTATTTCGGTTTCGTATTCGTCTAGCAAAGTCCCATTTAACCTGGGTTCTAAAGACCGATTTGTATTTTGATTTTAGTTCAGTGAGACGAATAGATCCAGTTTCGAGAAACACCAAATAAAATATATCAACATACTGATCATGTTGTTTTTTTATAAGTTTTATATTTTGACATTTTAGCCCGTGAGAGACGAGTTCAGTTTTAAGTTCTCCTACTGAGATTTCATCGAGTCCATACAACACAATTTTAAATGACCTTGACGTCGGTAGGTCATGTGTGAAGAATTGAATATTTTTGCTCCGCAGTGTAGAACAAAGATATTTGTGAGAATCTACATTTTCGCAGTTTATTTTCACACCAATGCTTATTTTTTTTAAAGAGTAATGCACATTACTAAGTGTTTTATGCAGAACACACACAGACGGGATTTTTATTTTTTTGTTGGAAGGACTTAGGATTTCATCACAGTCAATGTCTTCATTGTCCGAATCCGGTAGGCTTGCCAGTGCGGCAAAGGAATTGGTTCTAGAATTGTTAGTTCTAGAGTCCATTTTCAAAGTTTTTTTGATTGAAGACCTGTAGTCTTCAACGTTAGGTGAACGATCGCGTTTTGGAATTGTGTTGCGTATTTGTGTATGTATAAAGAAAGAAACAACTATCTCGGTTTAAGCTCCGAACAGTACTGAAAATGGTCTGCTTATTCGCACAACCTTGCTAATAAAAATGCAGAAATGCACATCTGTGCTACGACCTTTATACTTATATTTTCAAAGCAATTTGTATATATTTGTAATCTTATAAATTTGCAATGCACGCAATAAATATTATTTAGAAATATTTTAAGCGATAACCATTTAATTCTAATACAAACAATTCATTCTTTTTTTAAGCATTAATTCTAGAATCTTCTTACTTAGCTCGCCTGTTTGTCACGAATCCCATTTCCTCATTTCTGCTTACATTTGGGTGATTATTTCTTTTTCGATGAAATGAACTGAATGATTGTGAGATGAATATTATGAACAATCTTTAATCCATTTTATCATTTTATTAAATTGTGTTAATTTCGTTATGTTAAACTTCCGACATGTATTTTGGTATCTTTCAAGTCGATTCCAATTATTTGTTCTGCTCAAGCATTTGTCTGTGAAATCAGTTCTATTTAGAATGTTTTGGTTTCTGTATTTTGATAAATAGCAACTAAAAAATACATGCTCCTTAAATGGATTAACTAAAATGAGTGGTTTTGCCAAATTATACGAATAATACCCAAATTTCATATTGGAGAAAGTTAAATAAAAAAAAATTGATAAGTGTAGAATTAATACGATTCAAGTAATCCTTTAATGCGCCTATCGGATAAAGTTCACCGATATTATTAAGAATTTGCACAATTAAATAATTATTTTTAAAAATCAAATATATAAACTTAACACAACACTGACGCTTAACCGTATATACAAGAATCTAACATACTTAACCTTCCTACGGTCTTCGGGTCATTTATGATCCATTTCACGAAAAAAGTTTAACTTTTGTCAAACACTAAATTTTTTAGGGCTTGATGTTTCGTGGCTTTTTTTTATCGTATAACCAATAAACGTAAAATTAAAAAAATATATTTTAGAGTCTGGTCAAATTCGACCCAAAGTATGATTCAAACGTTATTTAACTCCACAGTTTTAGCTACACGGTTGCATTGTATGATTCAGTCTGCTTTTATATAGCTTACAGTAAACATAAATTGACAAACACGTTCTTTGTTCAATTATCGTGTTCTGAATTCGAAGATCATGTTGAGGTTGCTGATTCTTCCGACAGTGATATAAGTGAAAATGCTCTTGCGCCATCTGAAATGATGTCGCCAAAAAATGGTCAAGTAAACTATTCAAATAGCCCTCTTGTAACAAGTGCCGGAAGAGCTTTAAAAGAAAAAATTATCAGTTTGGTGCCTTGATTGACGCGTTACTATTGCTCAAGAATTACCGAAGAAGAAATTTCCAGCTTTGAACTACTTTTCCCACCTCCTTTGATACGTACGATATTGACCTACACCAACATTGAGGGAAAGCGAATATATGGTGAAGAATGACTGGGCATTGATTACGTCGAACTCCTTGCATTTATTGGATTTCCAATATTAGCTGGCGTTTTTCAATCTAATAACGAGGGCGCTGAGAGTCTCTGGAATTCTGAAGCAGGAAGACCAATATTCACTGCAACTATGCCTCTGAAGACTTTCAGAAAAATATCGAGAGTTATAAGGTTCGACAACAGGGAAATTCGAATTCAACGAAGATAGCTGGATAAATTTGCTCCTGTACGTGATTTATGGAATGTTGAAATATTACCAATGCTCTACAATCCATCCCAAAACGTGACCATTGATGAACAAATAGTAGCTTTTAGAGGAAGGTGTCCATTCCGGCAGTATATGCCATCAAAGCCTGCAAAGTATGGAATCAAGTGGGGTACTTTGTGATTCAGTACAGAGCTATGCTTGGAACATCCAACCTTATATTGGCAAGAAAATTGGAAGAACTCCTGAAGAAAATCAAGGCACGAGTGCTGTTCTTGACTTCATTGTAGAGCTAAAAGGACATAACCTAATAACCGACAATTTTCTCACATCTCATCAATTGGCGAAAATATTATTGGGGAAACACATAACGTTAGTAGGAACAATACGCAAAAACAAGCCAGAACTACCAGCAGAATTAGTAAACCCAAAAGGGAGACCACTTTACTCATCAATCTTTTTTTTTTTAGCTTTTACCAAGGAAATTACCCTCGTTTCGTACATATCTAAAAAGAATAAAGCTGTGTTTCTACTTACCACCCTACATCATGATTTAAAAATTAGTAATCGTCCGCATAAAAAGCCCGAGATAATACTAGATAAAAGAAGTCGATGCCAATTACGCCCAAAGACTAATAACAAAACAGAATTAGTTTGCGACATGTAAACAGCATTCTGAAGCTATCACCTTGTGTACCAACTGTCGTAATTAATTTTTTTCTTTCGTTATTGAATAAACATTTTTGTTAAAGTTTTCTTTATTGAAAAAAAAATGTATTGTTATTGAATAAACGTTTTTGTAGTTTTCGTTGAATTTAGTATTAAGTTAAAGCCCCTTATTTATAAGGACGGAAAAATTAATTCGCGTGGATTAATCCCCGCTCAACCACTTTTAATTGAAAAACTGGATTTAATACGTTATAAATTTCGATGTATTTCACCCGCAGTCACAATCGGAATAAATGCACGAAACTTATTGCTCCTTAATCTAAGCTCGGTTTACCTTGGTTCCCACGAGCAAGTTCGCGCATGCATTAGATATACTATAACAGTTGCCTTTAATTCCATAGATTTCGTCATGGTTAACGAGTAGCTTCGTAATATATAATACTCATATCTAACTGAGTATTTAATAGTGTATCTAACTGAGTATGTAATAGTATAATAGTGTATAGTGGCGTCAGGGGAACCAGCCAGCCATTTCCAGGCTGATCCTATCCAGTTAATAGATCTAGTCTGCTTTGTTTTGGGGTCACTTAATGCTTTTATTCGATCCTTTATGTGGTTCAGGTGGAAATTAAGAACCAGCTGTGCTCCATATTTGTGCTATAGGTCTTTATTAATTTTTGATCGAATACCTAGGAGATTTCAGTAGTTTATTCTCCCATTTTCTCATTGGTTACTTACCAATCCTAAAAATCAGTTGGTTCCTAAAACGTTGATGGCCGCCTCCATATAGAATATCAAATCAGAATTGTCTTGATTAGCGCTGTGAATAGAGCAAGAATCCGTACTACTGTCAGACTGTTCACAGTATCCCTATTCTGCCATACGCGTTTGGATTTCGCCAGCTTCTGAAACCTGCCTCCCGCTCACTGTGTCCGTGTCTGACCGAAAATCTGATTGCACTTCAGTGGCTGTTTCTGTGCCTTCGTCGGTCAGTTGGTTCATCTGTGTTTTAAGACGCGAGAGAGCATCAGCCACAAAGTTTGATGTACCAGGAGTGTAAATTAACTCGTAACTCGTTGTACTCTTCGATACGTGCCTTCCAACGTTTGAGTTTAGCGTTATGGTTTCTATTGCTCATTGCGAACGTCAGAGGCTGATGGTCGGTGTATATTCTTATCTTTTTAGCCCCGTACAGATAATTTCTCAAAATATCAAGGGCCCAGACTATCGGCAACATCTCTTTCTCATTCGTCGCATAATTTTCCTCTGTGCGATTCAGAGAACGAGAGATGTACACAACTAGCCTTTCCTTCCCATACTGACCCTGGGATAACACAGCGCCAATGGGGTAATCAGAAGCATCCGTGGTCAAATTAAAGCCCTTTTCAAAGTCTGAAAATGCTAATACTTTCGCAGAAGTAAGAAGTTCCTTAAGAGTTTCGAATGCTTTCATGCCCTCATTATCGAGAAAAACTGGGACACTTTTTGATTGATTTGCTTTAACCTGCTCGAAGGCACCAAGAGTAATATTGGTCAAGGGCTTAGCGATCTTCGCATAATCCCGAATAAACTTCCTGTAATAGGACGTCAATCCAAGAAAGCTTTAGTTCCTTTGGAGTTGTAGGTGTACATATCGTTTCAATTGCTTTAACCTTTTTCGGGTAAGAAAAAATTCCGTCGGCAGTAACTAAGTAGCCGAGGAATTCGACAGGAGTGGCCAAGAAGTGAGTTTTTTCCAAAATTTATTTTTCTTCCGGCTTCATTGAGTTTCAAAAAGACGGTCTCAATATCTCTCAACTGATCTTCTTCGGATTTGCTAAAGACGATGATATCATCGATATAAACGTAGCAGATCTTACCGTTGAGTTCCTTGAGCACATCGTCTATCACCCTTTCGAAGTAAGCGGGAGCATTCTTGAGGCCAAAAGGAAGCAATTCGTTGTTGAGAATGCGGTCTTAGGGATGTCTTTCTCGTGCATCATGATTTGGTGAAATCCTGAGGTGAGATCTAATGTAGCAAAGAATCTTGCATCCCCAAGACTAGCCATAGTACTTTTAATATCCGGAATAGGGTAGGTTTCTGGAATTGTTACAGCGTTGAGGCGCTTGTAATCAATTACCATTTTATACTGTTTTTCACCGTCGGGTTTTGGTTTCTTGGGAACTATCCATATGGTCGAATTATATGGTTTATTGGATGGACAAATGATGTTTTCCGAAAGGATTTTATGACCTGCTTTTCGACTTCTTCTCTCATACAGGCTGGGTAAGGATAACTTTTTGTGTAAATTGGTTCCTCCGTGCTTGTGAAAATTCTTACCCTTAAGTTGGTTTTAATTTTCTCGTTGCCAACTGGTACAAAAAGTTTCCAAAACCTACAATCCAGACCTGACGGATGTCGAAACGTGTTCTCCTAAAGAAGATAACATGTTTACTGCTTCTGATGATTCGGATTCGACGGTGAGCTGGTTTTTCTCTCTGGCTATGACGACCTTTAGTTGTTTTAGAGTGTCATCTCCAATTATACCGTCGAATGCTTTCGGACTTAGCAAGATAAAGAAAACTACATTTAATTGGGAACCTAAGCTTTGGAAAAATTTGCCACAGACTTTATTTTCTAAGCGAATTTTCCCAGCCAGGATATTCACAAAGAATGGTTTTTGGACAGGTTCGGGACATGGAGTCGGGTGCGGTCTGATGAAGTTTTTATTTGCTTTAGTGTCTACGAGTTAAGAGTGACCCTTCCTCGTAACATACTCTAAGTATGGTCATTTCCAGCGTACGCCTCCACCATACAATTTTCTGGCGGTGGTTCTTCATAAGTAAGATATCGTGCTTTCCTCTACAGTTGATGGTTCCGGTGCCGCAGGCGTATTGTGATGAAGTTGCTGCTGTTTATGAGGGTAATTTAGGGAGCTTGTATTGCGCTTGAATGGGTTTGGTCTATTCGTAGTGCTGGCACGTTTCGTATGAATGGAACTATCCATTTCCATTTTGATTTTTTGATTTGAGGTAGTAAGCCTAGATAACATTTGCTGCTGTTGTGGGACGGAGTTCCAGGCTGAATTCGATCGATGGGGAGTTTTGTTCTTTCCGCTATGCGACCTGTTAACGTTTTCATAATTTCCCTTAAAATCATAATGTATAGGAGATTATATGGTGTTAGGAGCATTCACATGGAATGAATTGTTTCTGAAATTCAAAGTCTGCATCTCACGACATGCAGAATATGCCTCAGGCAAGGCTCTTGGTTTTCGAAATATTAGCAGTCTAGCAAGGTCTCCATTCAGACCCTTTACGAAGACGTCTAACGCATGAATACCACCAAAGCATTCATTGCTTCGGGGGAATATACCTCGGCCCTAATCTTGCTAATAATCAGTGAAAATTGATGATTCACGGTGCCATAGAAATCGTCAACTCTTGAATTGCCTTGCGTGAGCTGGTTAAGTTGATGCTCCAACGTTTGAATGACTCTCTTGTTCGTGTAATGAAGTGAGAGAACTTTCTTTATTGCAGCCCAGTTGCCGTCGAAAATGTTGTATGAAACAAGGGCTGAATATGTTGAAGGATTGCGCGATACATAGGTTCGTTTCTAACGATCTCATAATCCTTCAACACCGTTTCCACACTATGAACCCAAGAGACGTAATGTACTGGGTTTCCGTCAAACACCTGTAACTCCTTAACAGAATCGGGAAGCTTAGAGATTTCTTTTAAATCTTCTTCGCAACTATGTGCAATATAGTTGCACCGACGGTTCTACTTGTGGGACAGGGATATTCGCTCTTTCCAGAGTAAGGAGAGGATTAGTTATAGCTCCTAATTGATCGATTACTAACTGCATAACTACCTGAGAACTATTCTGCTCTATCTTGGTAATGCGATTTTCTAAACCCCTAAGCTGCTCCGACACGGTGTTAATCGCACCTGTGAGCTGGGTTACTGACTCTTTGAGTTCATCCATATTCGATTTCTAATAATTTTCTTATTCTGAATTACAACCGAGAAAGCGCGCTTAAATACCGACTGTCAATAAGTAAGTGAGAGAGATTTTATTGGGTTTTGGAGAGAGATTTTTATTGATATTGGTAGTGAAATTGAGTACTCAATTTTGAAATTGAGTAGTATTTTTTTTGAGTAGTTCAGTGTTCTATAGCTTATTTTTACAATGAATTTTTCTTTAAGTTTTTTAATGCAATGCATTAATTTTTGATTAGCACAGCCCAGGTTTCAATATGATGCCCGCTAGGCGCTCTCCATTAAAGTTTCAGGGTAAAAACTGTTGCTCGGAAGGCCCATATTTTTCCTTTTTACCATAGTCGTTAATGTAATATGTATATTCACAGCGACCTACTACGGTACGGGGATCTTCACCACAATTTATTATTTATTAAAATTAATTAATTTTACAGTTTACCGGCCCTCTTTTTCTTGAGAGTCGGCCCCTAGGTATAAAATATCTCCCTCCTTTTGCTATAGAGGGAATTTTAGTGTGAATTATGTAATTCTAAGTTTAGACTGTTTATACTATTCTATCTTACAATAATAGATATGTGGAGCAGCCTTGCATCGCTCGAATCCCGTTCAGCATTGTTTCGTTGGTTGTTTTCTTTTATGACAGGGTTTCATCACTGAACTTAACAAGTTCTATTCTTCTTAAATACTTTGATTTGGATATAGTCCACGCATGCATTATCGTTCCCACGAGCAAGTCCGAGCGTGCGTTGTTAAAGTGCAAACCTCAGCGTCGTCGGCAGGTGTGCGAAGTTGCGGCGTGCGTGTGTTAACTATTATCTACATGAACATTTTTATAAGATATATGAAACTGGAATAAATTTAGTTGGATCTTAATTGAAACAACATTGTTTTTTATTAAACATATCCATATAATCGAATAAAAACACCCAATAGCAAAAAAAAAAAAAAAATCAAAAACATAGCTTAAGCCCTGAAAATATAGTATTGTGAAATTTGACCCGAAGATTGTCCGAGTCAGTTAATTTGAAGACCGTAGGAAGGTAAAGTCTTTTTCCACTAATCTTCACCATTTACATTTCACTCCCAACAAATCTGACATGTACACTTAGAAACATTCAGTTTCGTACGAAGTGATTTAATACTAAAAACTAAGTTTAAAGAAACTGTAACTTCGGGTCAAAGTTATTATCCGATCACACCACTTTTCTACGTCATCTATAGTTAGCACTAAAAACAAAGAAAGAAAACATAACGGTACATTTGTTGTACGAACTAATCAGTAAATACTCAGGAAAGAGATGAAACATTCAGTTTCGTACGATGCAATTAACTGTCGCTTCTGGTCGAGAAAGGAACGTTTGAGATACGGTTTGTGTAATTTTAAATAATATTGGTTAATTTCATTAAATATTCAGGTAGATTGCTCGTTTGGATTTAGTTTTAAAGTAATGTTTTGACTTTTTTAGAATGGGTAAGAATATAAGTGAGGAGGTACGATCTTAAGCAATTTTTCATCGAAAAGAAGGAAAATCTTTGGCCCAAATAAGTGAGCTATTACAGCTTAAAAAATCGACAGTGCAATATATTTGTAAACGGTACTTTGAAGAGGGAAGAGTAAAAAACATATGTAGTAACAAAGGCCCCAGAAAAATGACTAAATGATTAGAAAAATTTGTCCTTCGTGAAATAAAAAAAATCCCAAGCTGACTTCAGTCGAATTAAGTAAAATGCTTGCCGAATTCAACGGAGTGAATGTAAACCCAATTACCATCCGGCGTACACTCTAAAACAATGGGTACTTTTCGCGGGTATGTCGTAGGAAACCATTAGTCAGTGAAGTAAACAGAAAAAGCGCCTCAATTTCGCCAAAACATACAAGGATAAACATGTTGACTACTGGAAGAATATCATATTCGTCGATGAAAGTAAATTTTCACTCTTTCGAAATGATAAAAAACAAGAGAAAGTGTACCGCAAGCGTAATAAAGCCTACGTAGCAAAAAATTTATCAGCAACTGTAAAACACGGGGGAGAAAGCGTTATGGTATGGGGTGCTATGGACTGGAGAGGTGTTGGAAACTTACATTTTATTCAAGGTAATATGAATAAAACTATGTACCTTAAAATCTGAAAGATTCCGCTGACAAACTGGGCATTAAGAATACATCCCACTTTTACCAAGACAACGACCCCAAGCACAAAGCGCAGGACGTGCGTCTTTGGCTTTTATACAACTGCCCAAAATGCCCTGAAACAACTCCACAAAGCCCAGACATAAATCCCATTGAACATTTATGGGAGCACTTAGAACGACAAATTCGAAAAACCAAGGCCGTACGTAACAAAAAGGAGTTGCAAAGGCTCATTTTGGATATTACAAAAAAACTGGTGGAATCAATTCGTATTAACTTAGCTATTGCCTTTTTTTCTTTCAATTGCAAACGTTGATGGAATATAAGTACGAAACTGAATGTACCCATTTTTTATGACACTCTCTTTATTTATTTTTAGTTTACCATTTTTTAAATGTATTCCAACATCCTTTCTTTCTATTCTTGGTTTTGATGTTCTATTTCAATAAATAAAAAGTTAAGACTAAAGAAAAGTTTGAAATTTTTTTCTAAATATCCATTGATACGCAAAAATAGTCTTCGTACGAATGTTTTTAAGTGTATTTTCACTCACACCCACTTTCTAAAAAGATGAAATGTTTATCTGAAAAATTAAAAAATTAAACAAACTTAGGACTTTTATTTATTTAAATTTCTAAAGCCATTACTTTTTATTTGGTCGAAGACAACTGCTCCGCGAGTGTGATTTAATGATTGATACTCTTGCAAACTAATTTAGCGTTACCCGGAATGCACCACGTGGATGTATTAGTTTGCATTGCATTCCATACTTCTTTTAATGGTTTCGACCAAGGGACGTGAAATATTCCAGCCCGTATAATTGTTAGGTACGATGCACGGGCTATAATTCTCCTGTACCTCGTGTTCACATACTAAACCACACCACATTGTTAACTTGTTGATGAACGCTTGCTTTGTTTTCTCTGAAATTCATTAAATTAAAAATACGCGAAATTAACATGCATATGCAATTAATAAAAAAACAAAATCCATTTCAATTAAATTCAAGAACCGAGCAGGGTTGTTACTCCCATACCACAAATATTAAAACAGTAGTAGTAAACATACTACTATTACTACGATACTTGTCTGGTCCCCTGTGGACTGTCGCGCCATACAATTATTAATTAATTATCAAACTAATGTAAAAATATATCCACTGAATTGTTAAAGGTGATTTGGAAACGTCTTCGTTTTCTATGTATGGACCTATTTTTTTAAGTTATATCCCATTTATAACCTTACCTTTTATTAGGCCCGGATACACTTTCTGCAGATCCATTAAAAATTGCATTCACCATTTGGAAATGGTCTGTAGAACTGCAAGGACTTCTATGGTTATATAAGCTTTGTTAATTGTTTAACATATTTTTTTTAATAATCTATTTTGATTTTTTAGATTATTTATTGTGTTAATGGGGTTATTTCTTTCTACATATTCCCCTTTACTATGATTTCTCCTCAAGTTTTGGATTGTGTCAGCATTGAAAAATTTTCCCACTCCACAGTATTGCTTAGCACTATTTTTCAATGTATGGCCATGAATCAAACTTTTTCTTAGAATTCACTATAAAAATGAGCCCGGTTTTATCTCAGTAACCGAAAACCACCATGGTCATTTGTTCGGTAACTCTGCCTCGGTGGTACATCCGCTTCGTTAAAATTGTTTCGTCAATTTGCACTATTTTCCCTTCTCCTCCTAGGAGTAAGTCTGATTGTGAAGTGATTATTTCCGTCAATTCTCTGCAATAATTACAATAATCACTTACAATGCCTACACTTAATATTGGATCATTTGCTTGGAGCCGTTTCTCTTGCAAATGGTTATATGTCCACGTCACTGGTCCTTTGCTTATAAAGCATATTATAATGGCTAAAACTTCGCTGACTTTCAGTTTACCATCGATAAATGTTCTTACACATGGGCTGATTGACTTACGGCAATGCTTCATTCATTTCTTCTTGCTGTTTGGTACACATATACACGTCTAGCCAATTTTGGCTTTAGTTTTTTGTTTTATAAACAAAGGACGTTCGCAACTAAATAGCGGATCGGAAAGTTCTGAGGTAAAAGCCCCATATTCTAAAGGAAACTCGTCGCATGTCTCTTAGACGATATTATACTAGATGTTTTTAGCAGGGTGAAATGCCTCAATGCTGGATGTATGTTTGAATGATCAATTTTAAACATACTGCAGTGTTCTTGAAAAGTTCACTTTTCACTACACACAACTTTATATTGCAAATAACTTTGTTGAGAACACTTCTACGTCACTTAACTCAAACAATTTGTTCTTCTACCGTATATTGTCAGCCGAAATTCTGTTTCGGCTTCGCTTGAAATTCACATGGAATTTCGCTTGAATTCGTTAGGTATTGGATTCGTGACAAACAGACGAGCTAAGTTAAACATCAATGAATAGACATCAATTAATGCTTAAAAAATAACGAATTGTTCGTATTAGAATTAAATGGTTATCGCTTAAAACATTTCTAAATAATATTTATTGCATGCATTGCAAATTTATAAAATGCAGTTGCAAATTGCCTTGAAAATAGAAGTAGGAAAATAAAACATTGTATAAAGGTTAAGCGAATACCCAAACCATTTAAGAAAACATTAGCCACGTGCTTATCATTTCAACGCCGAAATATATGCAATACTTTTATCAGATTTTAATCTCAAATACCGTTTTAACTAAGCCGTTTAGACCCCCCGCCCCAACCATAGAATTTTTTCATCTCCTCACTAAGAACTACAAAACTGCATCACTCAATCAAGGATCGCAAGTATCGAAATCATGCCCTCGTTTCACTACATCACTTGCTAACATGTCAATAATGTAACGGCGTATTTTTTCATGCCTTGGCTTCCAATCAAAGTTCACATTTTTAGAAGTCAAATAACATAACGGTTTCATTTTCCCTGAAAACCGTGGTACAAATTGTCTAAAATATGTTGCTAGCCCTATAAACTGCCTCAATTGCACAACAGACTGTGTTGGAATCATTGCCACTAAAGCTTGTATTTTGCGTGTATTCGGTTCAATTTTACCTCCTCCAACCTGGTAACCAAGATATTATATGCTAGTTTTAAGGAATGAACACTTATTAATGTTGAAAGAAAATCCAACCTTAAATAATGTTTCTAAGACAATCCTAAATCGTGCGTAGGCCTCTTCCTTTGTCCTGGCGACTATCATCACGTTATCAACATAGACAATAGCGTACGAGTAGGCTTAATCGCTGAACTCCTTAGTGGTGGCTCGCTGAAATACGGAGGACTCATTTTTCACGCCAAAAGTTCAATGCCTTGATATGATATGAAATTCATATTGCCCTTCTGGACTTACAAACGCTGTTCGTTCTATTGAATCCGGTTGTATCGGGATCTGGTAGAAACCACTTGCCATATCTAAACTGCAAAAATATCTACTGGCTCGCATTCTATTAATCTAACAAATAAGAAATAAATAAGTGATAAAGGGAATCTATCCGAATCAGTGTTTGAATTTAATTCACGGAAATTAATGCCTGTACCTTCTTTTTTTTAATAACAGCATCGGACTCGCAAACGGAGAACAACTTCGACGCATAACCTGTGCCTCTAACATTTTCTGAATTT
Source organism: Eristalinus aeneus (assembly GCA_955652365.1). NCBI lineage: Eukaryota > Metazoa > Arthropoda > Insecta > Diptera > Syrphidae > Eristalinus > Eristalinus aeneus. The sequence continues at coordinate 41,233,669 of OY019130.1, forward strand.
TATCCCCGACAATTCTTTTCTCTACATCGCTCAGTTTGTATTCTTTTCGCTGGACCGTTTTGTTTGAATCAATCAATCGAATTTCTAGTTCAGCTGTAGTAACTCGGTTTAGAGGTATACGATCAATAAAATTAACCGCGTACGGTTTTAGGATCTTTATCAATGTAGCCCTATCAGAGTCATTTAGTTTATCATAATTATTCAGATGACCAAGATAATTAGTATTTAATTCGGTTGTAATAGCATTCATAGTCTTAACGTTAAAAATATTATAGCTGTCAGCGTCCATTGCAATACCAGTCACTTTCTCAATATCTCACGACCTATATTTACACTGTATCAAAAATGTGCTCATTACAATATGAAATAATATTTCATTACAATATGAACTGAGAGCATTCAAAAACAAATGGAAAACTCTCACCCGATTGGTAAAATATTCCACCCGGCTGCACAATCGTGCACAAATCGATTAATTTCTTCACGCTTCTGCCCCTGCTGCCTGTACTGTTCTTCGCCGCTATTCCCATCAAGCACGCCGATGCTATGTAGCCGACTTTGCCACACTTGAAGCATGACACTAGTTCTTGCTCTCTTCCATTGTTGCCATTTCTGCGAATATTCATCCCATCGTTTCTCCTCTTCTGACAAGAGAACGATTCTCGGTATCGTTATGAAGGAAATTGCGAATTCAATTTAAATTGTTTTTATTTTTCAATAAAATCTCCTCTATCATCGATGCTTTTTTAAGACCTCAAACAAATAAATTTCCTCTTTCTCTGCAAAATACCCATTTACTGCCGACTTGACTTCTTCATTATACGAAAATATTAAAAATATCAAATTTCTACCTTAATAGCATTTTCCTCGGTTCAACAAATCTTCTTCTGAAAACGTGCCTGTGGTCACGCGATGAAAATTTATATTTTTTGTTGTGCTACATTAAAATCTTACACTTTTCAAATTAAAATCCCTTTACGTTCAAACATCGTTTGCAAGTCTTCAGTCGGGCCAAACGAGTAAACTACGTGATAATCAATTCAGTATCGAAGGACGTTACCACTATTATCTTGTTCTGTTGTAAAAAGCCAAAATGGCTTAATTGCCTTATGACCATTGTCAAAGAGATAAACCGTGGTACAAGTCCAAGTTTTCTCTTCAATTAAAGGCTCCATTTCGTTTCATTTTCACAACCATCACGACAAAAAAAAAATCCATTAACGATAGGGGGATCAATTGTAAATTGTAAATGTTTGCCAAAACTTACATATTCACCGAATTGTAGATATTCCCTTACATATTCGAATCAGCCTGTGTAGAAAACACGTCAAAGCTTCATCGAAAATTTCATTACACTTGTCTTCATAATTGCGATTATCAACAGTTAATTAAACGTATATAATTTGTTATAAGATATCGCTTTATTGAATAGATTTATGAGATAATAGTATACAATTATAGAAATCCACGAAAATGAAGCACTTAATTTAAAATTATTTTGCACACTTTTTATTTTTTACAGAAAATCTGCAACTTAATATTTGACTTTCTATCACAATAAAATTTTGTATTAAGTTTTGGACACATACTTAGTTATGCAATTACACTTTTTCTATTGGAATATTTGGATCAAGTTTAAGAAGCTGAAGTCGGGGGTTATAAAAGCCTGATATATAAAATGTGTCATTATTGTCATACACTGATTCGTAATGTTTATAATTTGTTCCAAATTTTGCAATATACAAAGAAAATTCTATAACATCGCATCTATGAGAAATTGTTTGTACGTCGTTTTCATCTTCATGTGGTGAAACAAATAATCCACCCTGAAAGGAAAAAACAAATTAATTCTATATATTTATTTTTTAATTCCAAGGAGTTTTACCGGAAATTTTAGCTTAGGGCACCCTTTTGTTTCTTCTGGATGATAAAACCATCGAACTCGTACAACCTTATTGCTTGTGGTTGTTTCCCAAAGAGCTTCAATTCGACCTATATATGGCCGGTCAGGTCTTCCAGTAGAAAGGAATACTGCGCATTCACCAACCTAAATTATAAATACAAGTACTCACAATAACAAAACACAAACAGAAAGATACTAACGGTTATTATTTCTTTTCCTCTTGTAATAGATTTATAAAAAGCTTTTCGTGTCCGACCTTTATGACCCACCCTTCGATAGGCGTGACCAAGCCAACTCCAAAGTTGGCGCTCTGGTAAAAATGCGGCAATTTTACTACCTTTTCCATTGTTTGAGTCAATTTTCTGTTTAATTTTTGTCTGTAAAAGAATAAATTAAATGAAAATTTACCTATATGTTATGTTTTAAGAGTACCGGAAGAGACATATTTAAATTTTTTATTTTTTTTTTAAGTTGGTCTGTACGAAAATTTTTAATATTTTTAAGTTGGATATTTGTATTAATGCAAAAAAAAAAACAAACAGTTAAACATATGAATTTGTTGCTTTTTAGAAATAAATTTGGTGTATACGAATTAACGTTTTATACCCATAGAATATAAATTCTGCACAAAAATACCAAAATCATACATATGCAGTTGATTCCTTCTCACACAAATTCATTCTCATTCTGAAATATATGTTTTGTTTTCATTGTATATACAATATTTTTCACGAATTAGTTATAAATAAACAAAATTGTTTTAGTTATTGTATTATGAAGAACAAATTTCAATAACGCAATTGAGTGCACAAAATTTGAATGCACGCTCGGCGAAAATATCTATTTAAAAAAAATAATCCTTCCTTTACCGTTGTCTAAAGTGTAACCTGTTACTTTGAGAAATCCTAAGTATGATTATTACTTTTTTCTTAAGTGATTAAGAATCGTTTGTATCAGGCTTTTGAAAAAAGAAGTTAAAAAAGCAGAAACAGGCCATAAATTTGTACCGCAAGGAAACATCTTTACCGCAAATTGGCCGATTGTTATCGGGCAAACGTATTACAAAATGTAAAAAAAATCGGGAACAAATTCCGGTACGAAGGTACTTTAAAAAAAGGAAAATTCTGAAAGAAATTTCGATTTATTTTAAGCATAAGCAAAGTTTCAAAATATGCACCAGAGATAGTTTTAAAGAAAAAGGCCTATTTCAACAGAAAGTGTTATGCGCGTGCGGCGAAAAACAAATTGAATGGGAAATGTTACTGCAATAAATATATAAAGGGTATCCTAACAATAACGCAAGATTTAAATTTGACAATTGAATAATTATTATCATTCGTTAGTAGAAGGTATAATGTTAATAAAAATGGAGCGCTACACGAATGAACAACGCATTCTCATTGTGAAATTGTTTTACCAAAATGGTGAAACTTTTGCGGCTACAGTTCATCTTTAATGATGAGGCCCATTTCCATCTTGATGGCTTCGTCAATAGGCAGAATTGTCGCATTTGGGGCGATGAAAATCCTCTACTGATTCACGTCACTGTGTGGTGTGGATTTTGGGTTGGAGAAATCATAGGATAGGAACACTAGGAACAAGTTTAGGATTTCACCACAGTCATCGGATCTTATCCCTCATTAAAATGTGATTCGAAAAAACTGACAAAAACATAAGATTGAGGATCTGTGCGAAAGGATTCTTCTAACATTCACCAGATAAATGGTGGAATGCATGTCTTATAGGCTGCGATAGATTTGTACTTAAAGTAAACATTTTACTTACTTGTCTGTCATACTTTAGTTTTTGAAGTGGACGCTCAATTTTAAGAGTAACTGTATGTACAACATAAACTATTTTACAGTCGTTCACAGACCTCCGCGGAGTACGCACGTGTTTCGGCTTCTGGGAAGTATAAGCTTAGTATTTTTAAAGAGTGAAAAAAGCTATTGCAGCCACCCTACTGAGATGAAGAAGAGGAGGAAGAGACTGCAGCCGCAGTCTATTCAAACAAAGCGTCGGACGACAACAATGACGTCAGAAGATGAGATGGTCGCACTGAACAGAGGCGAATCGGTGTCGGCCAAAAAAACACCGCCAAAGACAAACAACCAAAACAAGCAAGTAATCGACATTGAGGCCCTCCAATGCGAATCGGAGGGGAATGAATGCCAATTCTCATACAGGGGAAGCGACAACTCTTTCAAAGTGCTCGCCACATCGGACGCCGACGATGAGGAGGAGGCAATTAAGGAGAAGGAGACAAAACTAAAGAGACTGGATGAGGAAAGGGCAAAACTTGACGCCCACATCAAGTTCCTCTACGAGCAGTCTACGGCGAGGAAAGCGGCCGAGAAAGCACCCAAACACAAGGAAGAGGAAAGGGAACTCTTAAAGCTGCAACAAAAGAGGCAGCAAAAGAGACAGGAGAAGGAAAACCTGCATAAACCTGAAGAATCGCTGCCCTCCACATCAAAGGCAGCGCAACGGTTGCAGACAGCTCAACTGGAGCTTAAACTGCAGCAGCAAAAGCAGATGCAACAACAACAGAAACAACAGAAGGAGGAAAACAACAACTACAGCAGAGGAAGCAACAGCAGAAAAAGCAAAAGACACAACAGCAGCCGAATCAACAGCAGCAGAATCAACAGCAGCGGAATCAACAGCAGCAGAATCAACAGCAACAGAAAAAAAAGGAACCACAGCAACAGCAGCAAAACTCCAAGACACGCTGCCCACCCATCAATGTCTTCGGTATGGGGACTGACGAACTAGAAACACTATGTAAGTTGGCCCTAGAAAATAAGACATATTATATTAAGTACAAATCACCCCAAATACACACCGTCAATTGCCTATCAATAGACGGGTTTAAATTCTTAAAAGAGAAGCTAGCGGCATCGAACGCTGACTTTTACACGTACACCCCAAGAGGAGAGAGGCCACAGACCTTGCTCCTCAAAGGTATAAATCCCTCTACTTACCCGAAGGTCCTCCTCAACAAGCTGCGCCCAGTTGAGGGCGACGAGGTCCAATTCGTAGGGGTTAAGCCTTTTAACACTGCAGAAGGCTGGGGCACGTCGCAGAGAATTGCAATATTGAGTTCCGCTGCGCACGATGCACCTTCAGCCACAACAAAGGAGAATGTCCTTTAGGGAAGGAAGAAGTCGAGGATAAAGCCCTCCTAAAATGTGTACTCTGCGGAGGAAATGGACATCCTGCAACTTATTTAGGATGTCCACGAATCAGTAGAAGCCAGGCCAGTAGGCCGCGCTGTAGCTACTTCTGTTACGCCAGGAATCTTCTACGCCCAAATGGTGTCAGGCAGACAACCGGCACAACAGACAATGCCAAAGGGTGCCCCGGCACCTATAGCTAAGCAACCCGAGGCAGAGCCCTCCATAAGAGATGTACTGTCTTCCATCCAGTCGATGCAAGCGCAGATGATTGCCTTGCAGAAGCAGATGATCGAATTACAGACCAGTTTCCTTACGCAGACGGCTAGAGAGGATTTATTCTTCTCTCAGCTGCCTGCAAACACGCGCGCTCAGATATAATGGGCTCACGCGAGGTAAGAACCCTTAAGATCCTTGGATCGAACGAAAACTATCGCTCTCTTATTTGTTGCAAGTCCACAATCCTGATGTGCTGATGGCTAGCGAAACTAAGCTAAACCAGACGCGCAATCTCAGGTACAAAAATTACCATATAATTAGAAGAGACCGACCCAAATCCACTAGAGGTGGCGGGGTCGCCCTTTTGATTAAAAACAACATTTATCATAAGGTCATATATAGCAACGATGTACGTAGATTTAGTGTGCTAGAAGCAGCGGTCGCACGCATCTCTCTTCAAGGTGGAAAGAAGTTATTTGTGATCGCTGCCTACGCATCACATCACGCCAAGCACGGTGAATGGGGTAACGCTGTTCCAAATGAGCGAGGAAACGCTCTCTTTGAGTGGATGGAACAAAACAATATTGAGTTTAGGTTAGATTTGCTGACAACCAATAGACCATCTTTTCCCAGAAGCGGGTCCTATCTGGATGTGATGCTAATCGACAGGCGACTAACAATACTTAACGTGGAACGACATACGAGGAACTGTTTAACTACGGTCGAGTATGACAGTGATCACTGTGCTCTCGCTGCGGTAATACAGCTCCCGAACAAGCTGGAGGAACTAGAGGAATATGTTCAAACGCACACTTATAACTACAATAAGGCCGGCTGGTCACGTTTCTCTAGAACCTTAGCCAGAGAGATAAGTTCGAATGTGATCAATCCCCCTACTAACAGAAACCTTACTAACGAAGAGGTTGATGGGTACCTCACACAAATGGACGAAGTCATTTAACGAACAATGGACAAAACTATTCCGAAGGTAGCACATACCGATGATGGCGACATTTATCGGAATGCTACCATCGATGCACTTCACGTGCAAAAAAGTAGACTCCTGTCAAGGCTTAAAATCTTGTACAGGAGGTTTACAGATCCACAGAATGCGGAGATTCGCTGTCTAAAGTCAGAGATCAAACTACTCCAACAGTTAATAAAACATAATTACAGATTAGCTGTAAGCTTGCATTGGGACAATAAGATGCGGGCTGTAAGATCCAACAACCCGAGCATGTTCCCCCAAGTAAATAAAATCTTTCGGAGGAAAGACCATAACGACATTCAGAGCGTACGACTTGACAGAACAACAGACAACGCGAACCTACTTACTTCAGTTGGCATCGATCCGGATAAAGCTGTGCTTGACAACGACTATTTCGTAGTTGAGGATCCCCAGGAGAAGGTGAGGGCAATAGGGGTTGTTTTCCAGAGAGTATATACGGTCAATGAGACTCGATGTCCGAATCATGATCTGGAGAACGGAGCCTTTCTTAACCATGTCTCTCTTCGGAATGAAATAAGTCAATGGCGATTTTCTGGCTAATAATGTCGTCGCCGATGATGGAAACAACTCCATACTTATTTCAAAAGATGAACTCCAAGGTATCCTCAACTCACTGAAAAAGAGTAAGTCAGTGGCAATCGATGGGATACCAAATATTGTCCTGCGACATTTACCCTCTGAGGCGGTGGACGTATACACAACTTTGTTCAACAATGCGCTGAGTAATGCATATTACCCGGTGCATTGGAAAACAGCTGCGGTACAGCCTATTCCGAAACGGGGCAAAGATACCTCCATCCCCACGAATCTCCGGTCTATAAGCCTTCTTCCTTGCATAAGCAAGGTATTTGAGAAGATAGTCATTAAAGCTCTGAAAGAATGGGTTGAGGAAAAACAAATAATACCGGATAACCAATTTGGCTTCAGGGCGGGGCACGACACCATTCATGCTGCGTCTAAACTGGTTTCCGACATTCAATGGAATAGAAACAAAACACAGTGCACAGGAGGCTGCCTGATTGACATGGAAAAGGCGTTCGACACCGTGGCTAGAAGGTCTCTTAATAAAGTTAGTCAGGCTCAACATTAATAAAACATTGCTATATATGATCTATGATATGGTGACAGGCAGAAAGTTTGTTGTAAAAATGGCAACGAAATTTCAGCAACTGTCTTCCATATAAAAAATGGGTTGCAACAAGGGGCGGTGGGTTCGCCGATCTTGTTCACTATATTCACCAGCGATCTTATAGGTTCTATGCCTAACATAATAGCGTTTGCCGATAGATAGGTAGAAGCAATAAACGGTTTGTTGCAGAGTGACTTCGATACGATTCAACGATTTTGCGACGACTGGAAGTTGAAAATCAACTAGCAGAAGTGTGAAGCTATCATTTTCACAACCCCGCTGTCCAGAGCCTCAAGGCATACGAAATTGAACTGGCGCAAGTTCGGCATAGCTAACCCACTGGGACGGCCATTGACCGTTAAAAATGTAGTAAGATATCTAGGCGTCTGGTTGGACCAGTTTCTATATGGTGGTACCCATGTAGATACAGCTCTGACCAGGGCTAAGAATGCCTTCGCTATGGCAAGAGGACTGTTTTACAGCAGTCAACTTGACTCCAGAGTGAAGGTTATCTGCTACATGGCCCTCATTCGGCCAATAATGGTATATGGTTGTCCTGTGTGGTTCAACGTGAGTCCTTCCCAAATGGAAAAGATGAGGGTGTTCGAGAGGCGGTGCCTTCGGGCCTGTCTTTGTTTATATCGAGCACCAGAATCTCAGTACAAGAAATTCTACCCCAATGAGGTTCTGTACAACGAGGCAAACCTTATAAGAATAGATAATTTTATTATTAAGTTGATTCGGAGTCACACTGCTCGTGCCATGTCTTCTGCCAAAAGTTTGATCTTTGGGGCTTACTACCCAAATCAAATGTACCATGAAAGGGTACGTCTTAACGGCTTCATCCCGCCTGAAGCTTTCCTTTATTTGGATTCGAAAGGCCTGATACAAGATAGGGAAGGCTGCCCTATCATCTTCCACGTCGCACGCCGAACAGTAGAAAGGCAACTCCAATACGAGCCGGACGTCGCTCGCAGCAACGAGGATCTTAGGTTCAGTAGAGCGATTTCTGCCCGCGATAGAGCGGTTTCAGCCAAAGAACGGCATTTTTACTGGTGGTTGCACCAAAACCAGCTTTTGATGCCGCTAGCTTCGTAAGGTGGAATGGGATATTTGAGTCTTGAGGCCAACTTACATAGGTTAAGATAGTTTGTAGGCATTTTACAAAAATTAAAAATAATAAAAAAAAATTAAAAAATACAAAAAATAAAAATTAAAATATAAAAAACCATTAAACACAAAAACCAAAATAAAAAAAAATAAAAAAAGGTGCACCATGACGTATTATATATATATGTAAAGCATATAAATAACACATACGTCATGGTGTACGCGTCCGTAGCTTATTACGGGCACAGTTAAGTTTAATTAGGCTTAGACGTAAGTTACTTGTAGTTAGTTTTAATTTTAGCATAGGTTTCACTCTTAGTATTAAGTTAGTTAAGTTAAGCTAAGTTTAAGAATGTTATTCCCAATTTTTTTCTTAAGTTTCTTGGGGAAATTTAACAATAAATTAGGATAATAAAAACAAAATGAATCAATTAAAGAAGCCGAAAGGCAAAAACGAAATGAAACTGGGTTAGTTTAGAGTACTTGTTAGAAGTCAGTAAGCTAGAATTAAGATCAATAGATTAGATAAGTAAGCTAGTTTAAGTATTTTTGTCTAGTATTAAAGAAACCATTATAAATTAATAAAAAAAAAAAATGCATAAAAAAAAAAAAAATAAACTATTTTACAACTCTGTCCATATGTTAGTTACACTTCGGAAAACAAATGTTGATAATTTGCTATAAGCATTATGTTACACTATTTCTTTCAGTCTTGCGATATTCAATTCGTTCTATTCGCTTTGTGAGCTTAAAATATGTAGAATAGAGAGTCCACAAGTCCACCTAGCTACCTTAGGAACTATTCATATTCGTATCCGAACATCGAAGTTTTTCATAGGCTGTAGTTACACATGTTGTCAGCTACACGAAAGAGGTGATACTATGAAAAAAGGTAAGCGCTCAATGCTGGCATGTGAATATAGCACTTCACCCATTTCGCCACAGTGGATACAATGTGTTGAAATAATAAGAAATAATAATTTGTGTTTTCTATTTTCGACGAACCATTGTGCTGGCACATATCAGAAACCAATAAAGGAAAAAGACCCGCAGTTTCCTCGTTTTATTTTTTTGAATTTCATCTGAAATCCGTTTCTATAACATTCTTTCCTTGAATACCTGATTTATAGACGGGGATTTTGTTACTTTAAGCAATTTTAAATTAATTTTTTTTAAAAATTCGAAGTATATTTGAAATACTGGCAACTTTTTATTTTATTTTTTATATTTTATATATTTAGCAATTCTTGATAACATGAAATTATAAATCTCTTAAGATTTACCAGGTATACCCGTATGAAGTGAGCGCCAAGATACAAATGTCTCGATAGGGAACATTTGTTGTGAATGAGCCCTTGTTTTTTTTTTTTTTGTTTGTTTGCTATGGCATCTGAGAAAAATATTTAGTATACATCAAGTCATTGAACAGACAACATAATATTTTTTCATCGTGTTAAAATGTCGAATTTCGTACCAGAAAGTGATGATTTGCGGAAAGCATTCATTTTTTGTTTTCATTTGAAGAAAAGTGCAGCAGAGTCGCATCGAATGCTTGTCGAGGCATATGGTGATCATGCTCTATCAGAAGCAACATGCAAAAGATGGTTTCAACGATTTAGAAATAATGATTTTGATGTGAGAAATGAAGAACGTGGAAGACCACCAAAAAAGTTTGAAGACGCCGAATTGCAAACGATATTGGATGGAGATGACACTTTGAGTCAAAAGCAAATGGCAGCAATGTTAAATGTTGCACAACCAGAAGACACGGCAAGGTAATTTTGCTCCATAACAATGCACCTGCACGCAATTTTATTGGTGTGGTATTCATAAATAGCCAGAAAGTTGGTCAAAATCTGTAGAAAACAATGGCCAATACTTTGAATAAAATGTTTTTACTTTCCCATTAATAATAAGCGTTTTATTTTCAAAAAAAAAAATGTAAATCTTATTGTGGGAAATTCTAGTAAAAGTAATGTAAGCAAGGTGTTTAAATATATGTATTTGTAAGGGATAGTTTAGCTCCTTTAAGATAATATTTAAAATGAATGAAAAAAAAGCCGACAATTATACGCGAAAAGCTTAATTTTGTTCACGCCATGCGCATAAGCTATAAAAACTGTTAATATTAATAAATAAAAAAAACTTTATATGTATGTGCATAAATACAGCAAAAACCTACGTTCCACTTGCTTGATTGTTTTGTTTTTTGGTTAGGGGTGGTACGTCTTATATCTTGTTTTTTAGGTATTGGTACTATTTACAGTGTTACTGACGACAGTAAAGAAAACTACTGGAAATAAGTGCACGATATGGTATAACTCTGCTCTGCTGCAGCTTGACTACCTCTATTGACGCAAAATGGGTATGAACATTTAATTTTTAATTATAAAAATGCATTCATGTTTCCCAGAATGATTTATAAACTCTAGTGAAAGCTGAATAACCGTGAATTGATATGTATAACTTTTCAATTATTGCTATGAAAATATAAGTAAGCTTGAAAAAGAAAGAAATAGGTTTAATAATAGCAATATAAGTTCTTTTAAACATGCTAAAAATAGGTGTTTGTTGACTGCCTTACGTTGCGATTTCTAATATTAAATATGCGTCAAGTTTCATTTCTTAACAAGAAATGCAGCATGCAGCAGGTTTAATAATAGCAACATAATTTTTTTTAAACATGCTAAAAATACGTGTTGTTGACTGTAAGTTACATTTCTTAACAATAAATGCAGCATGAGAATTGCACATTTTATTTTAGGAGCAGGAGAATTACATGTTACTACAAATACCGTTTCACTCGTGATTCTTTAGCTTCAGGTGTGACTCTTTCTATTGCAAATCTTACATCTACAATATATAACAGATCACGCAAAAAGTCCCGGGACATAAAGCGGGCAACACTATTAAAAATTATTAATTTAATATTTTTTCTTTTGTTAGTGGCACCCTTACCGGGTCATATTGAGTGATGTGTTATACGTTCGTGTTTAAGCCTTCAAAATGGTAGCCATGAAATGGTAGCCATGAACTACTAGACAAGTGTACCGGACTGAATTAAAACAGCAAAAATAGATTTGCTTCTTCTTATACAGTACCTCATAAAATTGAGCATACACTCACAGCTTAAACATATTTTTATCTTTTTCGCCTTACAAAAAGTAGTTAATTAATAAAATTTAAAAGCAGTTCGAATTGACATATTTCAATTGCTAAAAACCATAAACAAAAATATGAAAATTAAAAAAAAAAATTGCTATTTCTAAGCAAAATAAAACAGGCACTTCATTTTAACACACAAAATTGAGCATACACTTAAAGTAAATTAGAGTTACGACTAAAACACAGAACAAAAACAGTTCCAAATACAATTTTAGTAACGCTTGGCACCTCCTTCAGGGTCTATGACAGCTTGTAACCGCCGTGGCATGGATTTTACCAGTTTTTCAGTAACTAAATAGGAGGTGTGCTTCGGATCATTATCTTGTTGGAAGTAGAAAACCGAAGGTAGACCTAATTTTACTGCGGAACTTCGTAAATTTCGTTTTAAAATATTCAAATACCCAATTTTGTCCATAGTGTTTTCTATAAATTCGAACTTTCCACAGCCATTTGAAGCCATATAACCCCACGACAGCACAGATCCTCCCCCGTGTTTTATGGTTAACTTCATGTTTAGCTTTGAGAGCTGTATTTGGTTCCCTCCAAACAATTTGTTTGCCATCAGATCCAAATAAATAAATTTTTGTTTCATCTGAAAACAAAACACCTTCCCAAAAGCTTCCCGGGTGGTTTACATATTATCTAGCAAACTCCAATCTTTTCTTCTTAGTAACTATGGAAATGTACGGCTTTCGTCGTGCGATCCTACCATTTAAATTATTCTTTCTCAAGACTCTGCGAACGGTTTCCACTGAAAGAGGCTTATTATCAGCCGTCAACTTTGGAACGCTAGATTTTGGATTGGACTTGATTGTCCGAACAATATACCGCTCGTTTTGTTCTAAGAGCAATTTTTTTCTTTCCCTTCCAGGTGTGTTTTTTAGTGTCCCTTCGTATCTATAATTGTTTATTATTTTTTGAACCGTTGCATGCGATCGCCCTACAGTTTATCCTATTTTTCGCATCGACTTCCCCTCGCAAAATAGCTTAATTATGAGCATTCTCGTTGACAAAGTAGTCTGCTTTCGCATGTTTTCCATATTTTCGCACAAAGAAGAGAATATCGGTCTTTTCAGTTCAAAAGCGTGTGCAGAAATGATCATCAAGGAAATTTATTGCTTCACTCCTGAACAAATTTGCATGTATCAGTTCTGCGAAGCTTGTGTATAACGCACACATAACATCTGTATGCTCAATTTTGTGTGTCGATTTCATGGGTTGTTTCCTTTTTCATGCGAAAAGTACCGGTAGGAATTCGCCTGTCTGTGAATTTGGCATATACTCTTGTTTAAGATATGTATTCAGCTATGATTGTATACCAAAAAAATAAAACAAAAAAGTGGTCGGCCTTAAAACAGCACGAATGTGAAGTAATGATAGGTGTATGCTCAATTTTGTGAGGTACTGTACGTACAACGCAACAAACCCTTCACAATCGGTAATAATTTTCTCTTGCGACACAAACACAACGATTTTGCAACAATTTAAGATAATAAATCAGCTGCAAAAAATTGATAAAGTAAATATAAAAATATACACAAGTGGTAAAAATTTCTGAAACGCGGTATTAAAGCCGATTCCTATCACAGAGGTGTTAGGCACTTATCCCCAAAAACCTCATACTGATGTAGTCTGAATCAGCAAAATTTATTTTTTCTACTGTTAATGTTCGTGATGATAAAGGATATGGAGTTCGTTGCAGCTGATTAATCGGTTATTTCGGCACTTGTTATTATTGCAGATGCAATAATAACAAGTGCCTTTCAACTAACTGTCTGAACTGTCTTTCAACTAACTGTTGAGTTTTGTGGGGTGAAAATACTCTAATCTTCTTTAATTAATTTATTAATTTTTCACCATGAAGCGCTCTTCGTGTGCAATTATGTGCTGTGTATGTTCAAGCATTTTTCACCAGTCATGTGTAAACATTAGTGCAGACGACCTTAATTATATCAATTCGATTGGACGGCAATATCGTTGTGTCAAGTGTGATGTGCTCAAACGCAAATCTATGCGCCAACCCGATGCTGCTATTAACAACAACAATTTACAGCGGGATCAAAATAACGACATCATGCCATCCACTTCCACAAGCACAAATCAATGTGATGCACATTTTTTATCACCATCTTTGAATACCCAGTCTGGAGAAGACAACATTACCAGAAAAATTGGAGGAAACCAATTCTCGTTTCCTGTCACAGCTCACAGAGCTGAAAACTGAAAATGCAGAGTTAAAAAAGAAGGTGAATTATTTGGAGAGTAGACTAAACTGGAAGCAAGTTGAGCTAAACAATTGCATTGAAATTGTTGGGGTGTCCCAAATGTCAACAGTGAAAATGCAACAAGCAAAGCGAAACACATCTTTCAAGAATGTCTATCCGTCGATATTCCTGATGAAAGCATAGAGAACTGCTATGTGAAGACAATACGCGGGCTCTCTTTATGCAAGCAAGAGATGTAAGCAAAAAAAATATATATAAATTTGTTTGGTTCACGAGCAATCGAATTTTGATTAGAAAGATAGAAAATGGAAGGGTAATTTCTATTAAATCTTTTGAAGATTTTATCACTATTTGATGAGATATTTTTTCTTGTTTAATTAAATCAAATGAATTTCGATTTAATTGAATTATGTGATGACCATTCCATTGTAATTTCTATTTCTAATTTTAATAATGTTTTTCTGAAAGTTCCTACTGTTGGAATAAGCTCTAAGAGAAAATTTTAATTCTCTGATTTCACACCTTGATGCTTTTCTCTGTCTTCCAGATATTGTAGTTGTTTCAGAAATCTGGAAAAAAATGATTATCATATGACAGGTTATTCATTCTTTGCAAACACAAATGTAAATAACCTGAGTTTAAGAACAGCCGATATTTTAAAGGTCTCCTTAAAAATAAACAAGAAAGTATTTGTGGTACTGTGTGTGTACAGATTACACAGATTCAGCTTTGATTCGTTTGTCACCAAATTTTCTCAGCTTCTACAAAAACATACCGCAAACATTAATTTTAAGTGATTAAAATATAAATTTATTAGATAAGAACGAAGTTGTGTCAAATTATTTAATTTTCTTAGCTTCACATGGATTAAATACTTTCATTAATAAAGTTACTAGACCTGCTTAAGGGAGTTGTCTGGTTCACATCTACTGCCGTTTTTTTAATATAACTCTCACTCCTTATGAGAAATGCTTATTTGATTTTAAAATAACTGATCACTCCATGATAGGTATTATTATAAATATTTCGGATTTGATGGCTTCTTGTCAGAAAGTTGACCCTACGTGCATGCGTCATAATAGATATATCTAAACTAAAACATTATCTTCTCCATGAATCGTGGAGTAATGTTTATCTAGAACGAAATGCTTCTTCGGCTCATGGCTCTTTTATCACCTTTCTAGGTAAATATGTTGCTCGTTCAGTCAGCGTTATCAGGACAAAGAAAGCCAAAAAAAGACTAAAGCCGTGGATATCGGATTATCTAGTCAAAATCGAACGAAAAAATAAACTACGAATAAAATGTATGAAACATCCATGTAATACTAGGCTAAAAACCAAATATAATACCCTGTGTGCTCAAATTAAGAAAGAAATTCCAATTTGTCGTGATATGAATTTTCGGAGAAAGTTCACTGCTGCTAAAGGAAACGTAAAATCAGAATGGCAAATAGTTAATGATATTCTAAATCAACGTTCTAATACTTGCATGGCTTCTTCCATTACGTTAGATAACAGTGAAATTTCTGGTGAATTGAATATTGCTAATAAATTCAATACTTATTTTACTACATTATCGGGCTTTCTACAGTCAAATTCTTCACAAAGTACTTGCAGTTGCGAATTGGTATTAACGATCAAGTGCAAGAAAACAGTTTTCTATTCGTCCCTATCACACCCTTAGAACTCTTAAGAGAAATTCGACTTTTAAAAAACTCTAACGCAGCGGGCTTTGATGGCATTTCCTATAAAATCTTAAAACAAATTGCGTGCTTTGTTATAGATATACTGGCACATGTTTTTAATCTGAGCGTCTATACAGGAGTTTTTCCGGCAGCTCTCAAATGCGCCGATGTTATTCCATTATATAAGAAAGGTTCTGTAGATGACATGAAGAATTACAGACCTATATCTCTTCTTTCATCTTTCAGCAAGATATTCGAGAAGGTTATGAAGAACAGAATGTTATCTTTTTTAAATAAATTGAAGTTTTTCAGTCCTAACCAATTTGGTTTTCAGCGCAAAAAATCTACTGAAGATGCTCCTCTAACCTTTGGGCGAATGTGTTTTCCAGCATGGATAACAAAATGTTCACGTCAAACCGTTTTGGCGTTTCTCGACTCCGGTGCTCTCTGGATATCCGGGTTCTTACCTTGGCTACAAGGTGATGATCCGAATCGATGTTTGCACCTCGGAAGGTTCGGACATCGAGAATATTGGAGGAGTGTCTGACGTCGATCGCAACATGATCAATCTGGTTGACGGTTGATTGATCAGGAGATCGCCAGGTCCCTTTGTGAATGTCCAAGTGTGGGAACCGCGTGCTAGCCACAGAGAGGCTCTGCAAGTTAACTCTATCTATAATAGGGTATTATACATTTTTGTTGAAGAAACTTTTAACATCCAGGAAAGAATCAACCATAATCCAATAATATTAATTTCCTTTTAAGGCACGGAAGTTAAGCATATAGATGGCGGAAAATATTAAATTAAATTAAAATTGGTTAACTTTAAAGACAAACTTTGGAAAAAAAAATTGGACATTGGAGTACGAAAACATGTCAACGGACATTTAATTACATTGTACGGAACTCAACTAGTATGTTGGAGAGCCCAGTTTTTTATTCAGTGCTTATCCAGAATTTTTGTTTTATGCCTTTCGGCTTATATTTGTTAATTTCAGTACTTAAACAATTTTTTTTTTAATTTTTTTTAACTTTCTACAAAAATAATAAAAAAAAAAAACTGGGATTTCTAAATTTGTTTGTTCTTAACCTAAACTAAACCTTACTTATTTGCTAACTACACTGCCTTAAAACTGAACTTAAACCTATACTTAATATTTCCAATTATATAACCTAAAACTTAACTCTGCTTAACTCTTTACAGTGATCTTAATATCCGTAAAACATTACGGACGCGTGAACTAAAGCGTATAAGTTATTTATATGCTTAACATATACATATATCTAATATGCCGTGGTGCACCCTGCTTTTTTTTTGTTTTTCTTTTTAATTTTTATATTTAGTTTTTTTATTGTTTATTTTGTATTTTTTCGTTTTTTTTTTTACTTTTTTATTTTTATGTTTTTTGTATTTATAATTTTTTTCTATAAAATGCCTTACAGCTATCTTAGCCTATGTGAATTGGCACAACTTTCAACTACCTCGTCATTTACATTAAGAAATTAGCGGCACCGACGGCTGGTACTGGTGCAACCACCAGAAAAAAATGTCGTTCCTTTGCCATAGCTGCTCTGTCGCGGGCAGAAATCGCTCTACTGAACCGTAGAAGTTCCTCATGGCTGCGAGCGACGTCCTGCTTGTATTGAAGTCGCCTTTCTATTGTTCGGCGTACGACATGGAAGATGATAGGGCAATATTGCATCAGGCCTTTAGTGTCCAAGAAGGGGAAAGGTTCAGGCGGAATGAAGCCGTTAAGACGCACTCGTTCATAATGCATTTCATTCGGGTAGAAAGATCCAATGATTAGACTGTTGGTTTTTTTATTTTTTTTTATAATTGACGCGTGCAAAAGGGGTTGCGAGTACCCTTAAGTGACCGGATCAAGTCACAGCACGGGCTGAAGGTATAGAGGAAAAGAGGGAGAGGAGGTACCGATGCACATTGGTTTTAAATGCCTGTGGATTGTAATGAGGAGGAAAAACCGAGCTGGGAAGAGCATTCCAGATTCGTGTAGTGCGGCTATAGAACGAGTCTCTGAATTTGACTGTACGTCCGAAAGAGAGCTTGAAGGTGAATTGGTGGCCATTCCTAGCGAGGCGTGTATTGCGGGTGAATTCTTGAAGGGGAGGAATGCAACTGGCTAATTCATCTCAGCATTTCTTGTTAAAATAGCGATAAAAGAGTGACAACGAAATCGTTCGCTTCTGAATTCTATCCAGCAGGTGCAGGGAGGTCTTAGAAGCACCTGACCAAATAGGAGCGCTATACTCTAGTTTTGGGCGTATGTAGGCCTTGTATATTGTAGCCAGATCAGAGGGGGTGAAGTACTTCTTGCATCGTTTAAGGAAGCCTAGCCATTTCGCAGCATTTTTGGCGACCTCAAATATGTGATCCTTCCAACTAATTGTTGGGTTCATACACATATAGAGGATGGAAAATCTTTCGGTTTCAACAACGCAAGTGCCGTTCATGGATAACGGCTGATTATTTTGTGATCGCTTTAACGACAGTAGACAGCACTGGGTTTTGGAAGCATTAAATTCCACTCTATTCTTATTTCCCCAATCGATTATGCTGTCGAGGGCGGAATTTAATGTGCTTAACATACGCTGCCGTTGCGAGTCTATGGCCGAAGTGGAGGGCCGTGAGCCAAGGAACGAATATGAAAAGCTGAGGGTACTGTCATAAGCGAAGGAATGAATAGGATTAGAAGTAGCAGACAAGAGATCATTTATAAAAATGAGGAAGAGTGTCGGAGACAAAACAGAGCCCTGGGGAACACCAGCATTAATATGGTTAATATCAGACTTGAATCCATCCAAAACGACTTGTAGTGAACGATTCGAATGGTAATTTCTAATCCATTGAAGAAAAGATTCATCGATCCCAAAAGCACGCATTTTCGACAAGAGAGCCTGATGCCAGACCCTGTCGAATGTTGTTGAAATATCAAGCGCAATAATCTTGTTTTCTACATTGTGCAAACATTGGTTCCACTTTTCAGTGAGATATGCCATCAGATAACCAGTGGAACGATTGCTTCGGAAGCCGTACTGCTGGTCATTAAGAAGCTTCCTTCGTAAGCTTCTTTCATAAGTTGACGGTTTATCAGCGTTTCCATGACCTTGGAGAGAAGGGACGTTGGTGCTATGGGTCGGTAGGAGGTGGGTGACGAACATTCGCCCTTTTTAGGGACGGGCTGGACAAAAGCAGTTTTCCACTTACTCGGAAAGAAGCCTGAAGAGTAGGTCAGATGGAAAAGCTTACGCAGTGGTTTTGCCAGCGTAGAAGAACACCTCTTCAGAAGAACAGGGGGTATACCTTCCGGGCCAGTGGATTTGTGTATGTTTAGATCTTTAAGTTCTCTTGCTACTGTACGAGTGCGAAAGTGGATCTGCCCCATGGAGAAATTTACGCTCTCAAGTACAGGCGGGGACAAAAGGCTATCTGGCAGCGTTGATCTAGCTGCAAAGTATGTAGCAAGCAGATTAGCTTTGTCCAAAGAGCTGACAGCTGGAATGTCATTGCAAATGAGAGTTGGAATCGACGACGAGGCTGAATTTCTTATTTTTTTTTTTTACGAATGACCAAAAGCTTCTGGGGCATTGTAGAACTTTTTGCCTCAACTTTTGGTCAAAGGAGAATTTAACACGTCTTATTAATGCATTACAGTCATTACGGATCCGTTTGAATTTTTTCCGGGCTTTCTCAGAAGGGTTGGTTTTATAATCCCGGAAACTCAACTCTCTCATCCTGATAGCCTCTTTGCAGCTCAAGTCGTACCACGCGTTAGCCTTAGGCTTGATGCTCTTCACTCTGTGGGTAATGAATGACCGCATGCCCAGCGAAATAATGTTTGTGATCGCATCAGTAGCGGCATCCGCGTCACTATCGAGGAAGCATAGTGACCAGTTAAAATTCTTAAAGAAGTTGTTAAGTTTGCTCCAATTGGCTTTCTCGTAGAGCCATACTGTTCTTTTCGGAATTTCTTCTCTAACTGTGTGGGAGGATTACGAGAATTTGGCTGATACGACACAGTGGTCGGACGAGCCTAGAGGCGACAATATATCAACTGAATATTTTTCAGGATGAGAGGATGTTGATTGAATGCCTAGAGCAGTGTGACTCCGAATCGACTTAATAATAAAATTATCTATCCGTATAAGGTTATCCTCGTTGTATAGAATTTCTTGTAATCAGACCTTGACCTCGTTAGGATAGAATTTCTTGTAATCAGATTCTGGTGTTCGATATAAACAAAGACAGGCCCGAAAGCGGCGCTTTCGAACACCTTCAGCTTTTCTATTTGGGAAGCACTCACGTTGAACCACACAGGGCAATCATATACCATGATTGGCCGGATGAGGGTCATGTAGCTGATTACCTTAACTCAAGTGTCAAGTTGACTGCTGTGAAACAGTCCTATTGTCATAACGAAAGCATTCTTAGCTCTGGTCAGAGCTGTATCTAAATGGTTACCACCATGTAGATACTGATTCAATCAGATGCCTAGATATCTTACCACACACACGTCCCAGCGGATCAACTATGCCGAACTTGCGCCAGTTCATTTTGGTGTTGATGTTGATGTTCTGGACAGCCGGTTTCTGAAAAGGATAGTTTCACACTTCTGGTAGTTAATTTCCCACTTCCAGTCGTCGCAAACTCGTTGAATCGCATCGAAGTCACTCTGCAACAAACCGTTTATTTCTCCTACCTTCGGAACTGATCTGTTCGCAATCAGATCATCGGCAAACGCTATTATATTAGGCATAGAATCTATATATCTTTCTTTGACCCGTTTTGGAATTGGCTGTACCACAGCTGTTTTCCAATGCATCGGGTAATATGCATTACCCACGACATTGTTAAAAAGGTTTGTGTATACATCCACCGCTTCAGAGGACAAATGGCGCAGAACAATATTTGGTATCCCATCTATTCCCATTGACCTTTTCTTCTTCAGTAAGTACTCTGGAGTTAATCTTTGGAGATATTTCCATGATCGACCACGGCATGATTTGCCAGAAGATCGTCACTGAACATGGTTAAACCAGGATTCTCGGATCGCCATTGACTCATTTCATTTCCAAAATTGAAGCGGTTAAGCATTGCTCTATTCTCCAAATTTTGATTAGGGCTGGGAGTCTCGTTGACTGTGTACACTCTCTGGAAAACAGGACTAATTGTCTTTACCATATCCTGGAGATCTTCTACTATAAAAAAGTCGTTGTCAAGCACAGCTCTATCTGGATCGAATCCAACTGACATAAGTAGGATCGTTTTGTCTGTTGTTCTGTCAAGTCAAACGCATTGGATGACATTAATAAGTTCAAGCCGACTAAGGTGCATAGCGTTAGCGTTGCATAGCATGTCCCGTTAGTACGCCGAAAAGTCGTCTGCACTCGTTTCTGCCTAGAGATAGCAGAAAACACACGGATTTCTTGCTAACGTTTGGCAGCATACTCTTGGTTATCCTGCACCCTGAAGAGTCACACCATCTGGTCAGACTCCGCCTCCGCGATTATAGTTCTGTTCCTTAGCATTGCTTTAATCCACAACATTAATGATTTTTCTACGCCGTGTTCTCTGGCCGCTTTGCACATACCATCAAAAGTCGCTTTGTCGAAAGCACCCTCTATGTCGATGAAAATGCCAAGTGCGTAAGCCTTTCTGTCAAGTGCATTTTCAATTCTGCCGACGAGATTTTGAAGCGCAATCTCTCAATTGCATCTCAGATAGAGGGTGTGATCGCAAAGCGTTTTTACACAGAAGCTTGCTCCAATGCACTAGACTAGACTAGACTGTAATTTTGGCGAGTTAGCTGTTTGAGTACTTTGATCTGTAATTTTAGAGAGCGAATCTCTGCATTTTGGGGATCTTTAAACTGCTTGTATAAGAGTTTTAGTCTTGATAAGAGTCTACTTTTTAGCACGTGAAGTGCATCGATTTCAGAACTCCGATAGATGTTTCTGTAATCGGTTTGTGACATCTTCGGGATCGTCTTTTCCATTGTGCGTAAAATGACTTCGTCCATTTGTGTGAGGTACCTGTCAACCTCTTCGTTCGTAAGGTTTCTGTTCGTAGAAGGATTGATCGTACTCGAACTTATTTTTCCGACGAAGGCTCTAGAAAAATGTGGGTAGCACGTCTTTTCATAATTATAAGGGCGCGTTTGGATTTATTCTTCTAGTTTCTCCAGCTCGTTCGGTTGTTGTATTACCGCGGCGAGACCACAGTGATCACTGTCATACTCAACTCTCCGGCTACTAAATTTACGTACATCATTGTTATATAAAACGTTATGACAGATGTTATTTTTAAGCAAGAGGGCGGTCCCGCCACATCGAGTGGATTGGGGTGGGACCCTTTTGATTTTATGGTAATTTTTGTACCTGAAATTGCGCGTCTGCTTTAGCTTAGTTAAATTTGCAGCAAGTTAGAGAGCGATAGTTTGCGTATGATCCTTATCAACGAATTTCCATTCACTGCTAAGACCTTAAGGGTTCTTACCTCACATAAGCCCATTATATCTGAGCGCACTTTTCTGCAGATGATAAAAGAGGAAATCTACTCTAGCCGTCTGCGTAAGGAAACTGGTCTGTAGTTCGACTATCTGTTTCTGTAAGGCAATCATCTGCGCTTGCATCGACTGGATAGAAGACATTACATCCCTTATGGAGGGATCTGCTTCGGGTTGCTGGGCCATAGGAACTAGGGCAACCTTCGGCACTGTCCGTTGTGACGGTTGTCCGCCTGACACCACTTGGGCGTAGAAGATACCAGGCGTAACAGTGGTAGCTATAGCACGGGCCATTGAAGTGGCTGCTTCCTTTTTGTCGTTTCTTGCTTCTTTTACTCTCGGTTGGAGTTCATTAATTCGTGGGCACCCCATATAGATATTGGGGTGTCCGTATCCTCCGCAAAGTACACATTTATAGAAGCAAAAAAATCAAGAAAAAAATTCTCACGCCACACACTGTGCCATCATGATATAAAAAGTGCTATGTCGTTCTGGCTTAGAAAAGTGCAAACCAGCTGATTGGTTGAACGACCCGAAGTCTCCGAAATCAAATTCTTTTCTGATATAAACATGTTGACCTTATCTGGCAGCGGCGACTTTAAATAAAGACAGTTGCAATTGTAACAGTTGAATTTTATTTTAAATTTTCATCAGTTCAGTTAATCAGGGTTGAAGAGGCTGCACAAGTGCGAGTGTACGCTTGTGCCTATTCCGCGTTTTTTTCATAGTCGGAAAATTAATTTTGTTTAGTGCGATTTTGATAATGTCATAAAAGTGAGTTAATTTCTTAGAGTCTGCAACAGTTCCGAGACTCAAGAGCTTGCTTAGACATTTAAAGTGTCAAAGAACTGGCGGTAAAGCCGAATTAAGAATCTGATTGGAAAAAGCAGTGGTGGTTATTTAAACGAGGACTGGCCAGCAGTGAAGATGGATAAACACTTGCTGTAGAGGATCTGTAAGAAAAAGTAGGACATCAAGAAATTGAAGCAACAGTTAAGCGCGCTGCAAATGGAGGATACCGAATCAAATTCTCAACGACCGTCCGTCTGCAGCTTTAAGGATGACGAGGATGCAGTTTCACTTTTTAGTGGATATGATAATTTTAACGTTCGTTATTGGGTCAAACAGTTGGAGGGGTATTGCGAGGTCCTAAACTTTGATGAAAGGAACAAGTTCATTTACGCCAAAAAGCAAAATTGTTTGTACGAGCAGTGAATGTTCGAACGTGGACACAATTGAAAAGTGTTTTGAGAGGTGAGTTTGTGAAAGAAATGACAAGAGCCGACGTGTACGATGAGCTTTGGGAAAGAAGGAAACATCGCGATGAGTCATTCTAGCAATACGTGATTCACATGCAGGAGACAGCATCACACGGCAAAATTGAAGAGGAGGATTTAATCCATTTCATTATAATTTTAGTGTCGGAGCAGTGGTGTTCATACGCTCTACATGGCCCAACTATCTTAAGCGTTATATCCGAAGACGATTGACCAGGCGCATGTCGCTGTATAGCCCACAGAGCTCGTCATTGTATCTTCTCTTCAAGATACACAGGCCGACATAATTCATCGTACGACAGGTTCAAATATATATATATCCAAATATTTTCTATAAATGTGGATGAATGTTTTCTTTTATTGCATTCCTAATTTCAATAGCTTATTGCATTTTATTACCCATGTGTAGCTTTGCTTTCTGCTTTTATTACTCCTATTAAATGCACACTTTACTTTAATTTTTCTCAATTTTATTTCATTAATTTCGCGCTTCGTTTTACTTTTATTTTAAATCTCTTTTAGTGACGAACGCACCACCACAACTTCTTTTGCCGACCAAAACTACTCACACCTAAAAAGGAAGTGTCAAAAGCAAGATGGCGTTCGGCTCTCTATGTTCCCACTTCTCTTTGTGTTGTGTGACTCAGCGCCAAGGTGGCGCTTAATTCGCTCAGGGTATTTTATTATAGATCGTAACTACTCCATGAAGTCATAAGAATTAATAAAAAACTGGAGCAAAAAAACGACAAAATTTATCGTACGCTACTTGTTTCCTTTAAATTTTCCCAGTTTCTATTATAATAAATTAGATTTATTTATTTATTTCGCACCAGAAACATGATATTCTTGAAAAACAGTGTTTGGTGTATAAATTTACTTTGCTCCGAGAAGTGAGCGCTAAACAGCGCAAAAGGAAACTTCGGTAGAGTTTCGACAAGTTGTAGTGAATTTGTACTTGAATGATAAAAAATCATTGGCAGAAATTGTTGAATGCGTTGGAAAAAGTAAATCAAACATTCAGTATATTATAGAAACCTATAAAAAAACAGGAAGTTTTGAGTACGTACGAAGATCAGGCCGTCCACGCAAAATGACCGCAAGAGATGAACGGGTCATTATCAACACTGTTCGCAAAGAGCCAAAAACTAATTGTACCATCATAAAAAACAAAGTGTCGGAAACCTGCAGCAAAGAAATTAGCACGCGCACGATTCAAAAAACAATAAATAGACATGGATATTTTGCCACCAACACCACGGAAGAAGCCGTCGATAAGTGCTGCCAACCAGAGGAAGCGAAAGGAATTTGCCAATTTACACAAAACTGACGATCTGTCGTTTTGGAAGAAAGTGTTATTCACTGATGAGAGTAAATACAACATTTTCGGCCAAATAAAATAAATAAAAAATCTCCGAAGAACGATTAAACATGGTGGAGGCAGCGTTATGGTTTGGGGGTCCATTGCTTGGTCCGGTGTGGGAAAACTGGTATTCATAGAAGGAAATATGGACCAGCACATATATCTGGATATACTGAGGGAGAACTTAAAGTCATCGGTGGATAAATTGGGCTTGAATCGTGGCTGGATAATTCAGCAGGATAACGACCCTAAGCACACAGCTAGAAAAGTCAAGGAGTGGTTATTGTACTATGCTCCGAGGCAGTTGTATTCTCCTCCACAAATTCCAGATTTAAACCCTATTGAGCATTTGTGGGACTTCCTAGAGAAACAGCTGCACAGGCACACAATAACTTCAAGGGCAACACTCAAGGAAGCTCTGCAAATAGAATGGAATAGGGTACCCGGAGGTTTCACCCAGAGGCTGGTTTTTTCAATGCCTCGTAGACTGAAAGCTGTTCTCAAATCCCGTGGAGGTCCGACAAGCTACTAGGAAACTGCTGCGGTGTAATAACGCATTCTTTTTAGCAGGCGTACGATGAGTTTTGTCGTTTAAATGAATTATAAATTTGTTTTTTTTTTTTTTTTCAAATAAAGTCCAAAAATTTAAAACTAGATTTTCTGTTATACATAAATAATCTTTGTTTTTCATTACAATTCTGAAATGCAATCCATTATTTTACCAAACACAGTTGGTGCCGAAAATGAGCGTTTTTGAACGTCGTACAATGAATTATGTCAGCCTGTGTACTATCAACGGAAACAGGACCAAAAATAGCACGCAAAAATTTTCTCTCGAAAAGACTAAGGGCTTCCTCATCCACTTCAGTAACGTCCATGTTTCCCTTCCTTTCTGGGTGCCTTGTCGCGGCGGAAGGGCTTAAGAGTCAATGAACCTTGGTTCGAAAGATCCCAAGTGAGACGTCGAACTAAACTCCAAAAACGTCTTGTCTTTGGACGTTATAAATAAAGACTGTATGAAGGCAAACCCTAAACGAAACTCGCGATTGCAACCCGTTGTCTTTTCGACATCGACCGGGTCGAGGACTCTGGAGGCCCCAACCACCATACTCAAAACACAATCCGCCCGCAGGGGCGCTGAAAACAATGATTCTTGCCACTCACTCTACGATGCTGAGCCTGATACGCCTAATCTCCTGGCTCAGGGTCAGGAAGCTTGCCAGAGTGCCACCTCTAATGGCGCGTCTCGAAAATAGGAAAAGGAGGAACGAGTCCCAAAAGATTCGGCACCTGGGGAGCCCCTTGACTAAGAGCCAAATGAATAGGAGGAGAAGGAAGGCTGCCACCGAGCGGCGCAAAGAGATCACGAAAGTGTTCGAAAGCACAAGCGTCGAAGGCAGTACCTTTTTAATGGCGAAGACAATGAGAATTAGGTCAGTAAAAGTATCTCCAACCGTAGCTGGCCAATCCTCCGAAACCAACGCCGCCTCCTCTTCCTCTGGCTCTCAAAGCAAAAAGCGAAAAACGTCTTCGCACTTATCCGTTGGTACCACCTCCCGCACGCAAGGTGCCGCACCTAGTACTGGCTGCGGCTCGGATAAGCGGAAATTGACTGCCGCGGGAGAGCCCGCCATTAGACTGCAACGCGCGGTAAGCGGAAAACGACATCCGCAGCCCTACAAGAAGGCTGCCATCTCTTCTCTGCTGCTGCGAATAGGGAAAGCTGGCAATGACGACAGCATGACCGACGCAGAATACAAACACTGCGAAGATCAGCTGTGGGAGCTGGCTAAGGCAGAGAACACTTGCTTCCAAGTGGAGGGCTGTGCTCTGGAAAACGGAACCTTTTTGGTGAAGTGCTCCACACAGCAATCTCTTTCGGCACTTCCGGGCCGAAATTCCCCCCTGGGAACCACAAGTTTTGAGGTTCTCAGACCCTTAAGACTCACGCGCGCCATCTGCTGGATCCCGGGGCCACTCAGGAACACGTTAGATGTGCTTGCGCATCTCCGCATCCAGAACCCTGTTCTCGAAACCAGAAGGTGGAAGGTCTTCTCCCACAGGGAGAGCAAGAACCGGGAAAGTAAAGACGGTTCTACTCTCGTTGTGGGCCTGGACAAACCTTCGATTGAGACCATGGTCTCCAGATCCGGCTCTCGTCCCTATCTGCACCTTGGACGGATTAACTTCCGGGATGCTTTTCACGGTAACTCTGTATGCCACTGTTTACCCAGATCAACCTTCATCATTCTAAGGATGCTACTGCAATCCTATGTAGCAGACTTTCCATGATGAAGACAAAATCACACATCGTATCTATCCAGGAACTATGGGTGTGGAAAAATCGCGTCTGTGGCCTTGGTAGCCTACGAGGCTTCTCCCCACTCTTCGACGAGCGATCGGAAAGACCGAGAGCTTGTCTTATTGTGCCGAATCTTCGCCCAGCAACTAAGCTTGGACAATTCTGTGGACAAGATTTAGTTGCTGCGGTCATTAATTTTAAATCAGGCGGATCATGGCACAATTTTGTGGTGGCTTCGGCCTACTTCCCCTACGATTCCGTCCTACCACCTACACCAAGGGAAGTAGCGGAACTCGTAGAGTATTCCGAATCGAGAAAATTGGGCCTCGTTATCTGTTGCGACGCTAATGCTCAGAATATCTTCTGTTGCAGCAGCAAATGTAACAGAAGATGTTCGTATCTTCCCGATTTCGCATTTTCGTCTGGACTGACCATAAACAACGTTGGATCGCAACCAAGTGTCCATGTGGGACCACAGATACATAGAGTTCCGAATGGAATGCGAAACCGAAGAGCAGGAACGCTAGGATAACAAACTGGCCAAAGTTTAGGGAAGAGTTAGCAAATCGCACTGTGCCTCTCCCAAAACTAAGAACGAGGCGTAAGGTTGAGGTGGCAGTTCGGAACCTGAACGATACCCTAACCATATGCTCCGAACTGACATGGCCAGTCAAAAAACACCCCTGCAGAACCCCTGTTTCGTGGTGGAAAGCGGAATTGCAGAGAAAGCGGAAGGAAACCAGAAAACTACTGCATACGTCACTCAAGACCAATCTGGAAGAGCACTTTGACCTGTATCAATTAAAACAAAAAGAATATAAAAGGCTAATTCGGGCTTCGAAAAGTGCCTCTTATAAAGACTTTTCTGGGAAAATCGAAACAATCAGTGAAACCAGCAGACTAGTGAAAGTTCTCAGAAGGAACAAAGCAGTGAAGCTGGACACACTAAGAAAACCAGACGGTACCTATACCGAGTCTAAAGTTGAGACCCTCCAATCATGTTAGAGACTCCCTTCCCTGGGAACCAGATCACAGTTGGCTCAAAACCAGTGCCGATTTCCGAAACTTGGGATGAGCAGACAAATACTACACGCAGAGGCTGGTACATTTCATCACTCGTGGTCACTGATGAAGCCATCAAGGACCCTGTTGCGTCTTTTGATGGTTTCAAGTCACCAGACACCGATGGCATATATGCAGCACTGTTGCAAATAGGCATAGACCCTATATTGCCGGCTCTGAAAAGAATCTTCACTGCCAGCCTCGCGCTGGCATATATTCCAAGCACCTGGCGTACAGTGAGGGTAGCCTTCTTACCGAAAATTGGTAAAAGGCACTCGCCAAAAACTTCAGACCTATCAGTCTCTCCTCCTTCATGCTAAAGAGGAGGAGAGGCTGGTCGAACTGCACCTGCGCAAAAACGCTCTGCGATCACACCCTCTATCTCAAATGCAACATGCCTACCAGCGCGGAAAATCTTGCAAGACAGCACTTTAAAACCTCGTCGGTAGAATTGAAAGTGCACTTGACAGGAAAGAATACGCACTGAGCATTTTCATCGACATAGAGGGTGCTTTTGACAATGCGACTTTCGATGGCATGGGTAACGCGGTCAGGAATCACGGCGTAGAGGAATCATTGGTGTTGTGGATAGGAGCAATGCTAATGAACAGGACTACCACATAATCGTGGAGGCGAAGTGTGACGAGTTTGTAATGTTGGGGGTTAACAGGAGCTGCCCCCAAGATGGTGTCCTGTCTCCCCTCCTATGGTGCATACTAGTCGATTCTTTGCTTTCCGTTTTGAATAGTTCCATCACCTACATCCACGCTTATGTGGATGATATAGCCGTATTGTTTATCGGACCATGCCTTGCGGCAAGTGGGCAGGCGGCTCTTGACATGACCGATAGCTGGTGTACTAGGAATGCGCTTTCCGTCAACCCTCTTAAAACTGAGGTTGTTCTCTTTACGAGAAGAAGGAATATGACTGGTTTGACTCAACTGGTACTTAAAGCCGTTATTATCCCACTTTCCAATGAAGCCAAATATCTAGGTCTTACCCTGGACAGTAAACTTCTCTGGAAAAGACACATTGAGACAAAAACCTCCAAGGCGCTGCCAGTCCATCTGGCAATGAAAGGAAGTTTTTGGCAAAACCTGGGGTCTATCACCCAATAGATCCGTTTGGCAATGATAAGACCACTTCTCTCTTATGCATCAGTCGTTTGGTGGAACAAACTTTCGCGCAAATATGTGACTGCTGCTTTGACCAAGCTTTAAAGAACAGTTTGTCTCGGCTCCAAAAGGGCTTTGCCCAGCTCACCTGGCTCTTCACTTGATGCTCTGCTTAATCCCCCCCCCCCCCCCTGGATACATTCTCGGCCGTCTCTCAATTAAAAAATAATGGTCTTTAGTTCCACTAGCACTGGAGCTTTGATGACCTCGCACACCTCATCTCCTATGATACTACTCTCATATACATGCCGTCTGATTCGAGGTCGCCAATAATACAGTTGCGACGCTTATACAAAGTCGACTTTACCCATGTCTTGGACTGGCTTTGGTCAGAAACTGAAGCGGGAAAGGAATGTAGTCGGTTTTTCACGGACGGCTCCCAGATAACGGAGCGTTCTGAAGTGGGGCCTTCGTGGAAAACGACAACATCACACATCACGCCTTCGCGATCCTAATGGCTACCAACTATATTGTTAAGAATAGGTGGAAGGGAAGAAGTATCTGCGCTGCGAAGTATCGCTATGCACCTGAGTCGGCTTGGGCTTAGTCATGTCACATCCTGCGACGGCTGTGGAGAAGGTGAAGACAATTCAGAGCACTGTTAGTGTACTGTTTTCGGTCGTGTCAAGTGACGGCTATTTGGTACTGATGTGGTGGGAACTGAAAATCTAAGTGCATCTTGGTTTTTCTTCGGTTACTGCCTGGTAGTACAACGGACCAGTATTTGAGTCTGAGCGCTCCCAACCTCCAACAAAAAAAAAAAACCTCCATGTTTCCGCGCCATAAGGTAGGGCTGGGATCATCAAGCTGTAATATAAATCGAGCTTAGTTCTCCGAGAGAGGGCTTTATTACTCAATTGCTTTTTGAGCCCAAAAACCCAGCGGTTGGCAAGACTGATTCTGCGTTTGATTTCGGTACTTATGTTGTTGTCCGTATTTACCGCGGAGCCGAGGTAGATGAAGTCCCTAACTACCTCGAAGTCTCTACTGCTTAGTGTGACGCTCTGTCCGAGACGACGATGTTGTGTGCCCTTCCTTGATGACAGCATGTACTTCGTTTTGTCGCCATTCACCGCTAGACTTATTTAAGCCGCTTTTGCTTCAATGCCGGCAAACGCCTCATTGACGGCTCGCTGTGTTCGTCCAA
This sequence comes from Eristalinus aeneus, assembly GCA_955652365.1. Taxonomy (NCBI): domain Eukaryota; kingdom Metazoa; phylum Arthropoda; class Insecta; order Diptera; family Syrphidae; genus Eristalinus; species Eristalinus aeneus. The sequence goes on from OY019130.1 coordinate 41,264,137, forward strand.
GTAGGAATGCCAAAACTAGACATGGCGCTCTATAGCTCGTCTTTATGCACACTGTCATATGTGGCCTTAAAATCGACGAATAGTTAGTGGGTATCGATTTGCACTTCTTGGGTCTTTTCCAGGATCTGCTGTAATGTGAAGATCTGGTCTATTGTGGACTTCCCTGGTCTGAAACCACACTGACAGGCAGCTCACACAATACGGCAGAGAGGATCTTGTATGCGATGTTTAGAAGGCTGATCCCTCGATAATTAGCGCAGTCAGATGGGTCTCTCTTCTTGTGGACCGGGCAAACGACGCTGAGATTCCACTCATCGGGCAGGCTTTCCTCTGACCATATCTTACAGATGAGCTAGTACATGCGCCAGGTCATCTCCGGCTGCTTTAAATAGTTCTGCAGACAGTCCGTGCGCTTCAGCAGCTTTGTTCGACTTCAGCTTGGATATTGCTATCTTCACCTCGTTTAAGTCGGGGGGCGGAATTTTTGTCTATCATCGTCCAAATCGAGTAGAACATTCTGCTAGCAACGGAATTGGCGCCATCATCGCCGTTTTGGAGTCTGCAGAACTGATCCTTCCAAATTCCCAGCACGGACTGCGACTCTAGCACGGGTTGTCCGTTCTGGCCCCGGCAGGCCTTGGTCCGAACCTTATATCCTCCGGATAGTTGCTGTACCTTTTGGTAAAACTTTTGGACTTCATTCTTGCCATAACACCTTTCCACTTACTCGAACGCGCGCTTCACATGCTCCTTCGTTTTCCGTCTGAAAAGCCTGTGCTCTTCCATTCTTCCCTGTTCGTAGAGCTCACGAACAGTCCTCGTCGTTCGATGCAGCGTTGCCTTAAACGAGGGGCGTTCAATATATTCGGTATCGGAGTGAAGCTGTGGTTATATTTGTAAATTGACTTACTTATCAAGTAATACTATTATTTTAGTGCATTCATGTAATATTTCATATAAATGTGATTATTCATTCGCGTTTTATCTCTAGTTAAACACAACCATAATGACAACTGAGACGATGATGGTGAATATTGACCACCGCACTGTAATTAAATTTCTCACTAAGCAAGGAAAAAGTCAAAAAACTATTCATGAAGAGATGGTAGTTGTCTACGCACCTTCATTATCAACGCCCCGGCTACTGCTTGTACGGGAGAAAGCATCAAGGAAGTTGAAAAACTTGTTCTTGGGGATGCCCGAATAAAGGTGAATATGATGGCAGAGATCACCACGCTTTCAACTGGTACCATTCACACCATTCTTCATGGCAGAGAGAGCATTGAAGGCGACCCCCGCTCCGGCGCCCCGGATACTACATGTACGGGAGAAAGCATCAAAGAAGTCGAAAAACTTGTTCTTGAGGATGCCCTAATAAAGGGGAAAATGATGGCAGAGACCACCAAGCTTTCGACTGGTACCATTCACACCATTCTTTATGAGCCTCTTAACCTTTCAAATGTCAATGGTGGGTGCCACGAATGCTCACAGCGCCTCAGAAAGAAGTGAAAATCGCATGCTGTAGAGAGCTTTTGGAGATGTGAGAACACGGACAGTGTTATGGATCGAATTGTTGCTGGGGACGAAACATGGGTTCACCATTATGGTCCTGAAAGCAAACAATAGTCCATGCAGTGGCATAAAAAAGGAACAGAAGAACTCAAGTCGGCAATAAATAGGTATTTTGCACAGAAAGAGGAAATTTATTTTTTTGAGGGTTTAAAAGAACTTATCTCAAGATGTAAAAATATGCATTGATGTTAGAGGAGATTATATTGAAAAATAAAAACAATTTAAATTGAATTCGCCTTTTCCTTCATGTCGATACAGAGAGTGCATTAAATGCCCCTAGTAGGTGTCTTGTCTGTCTGCATTTGCTTGCCTGCACTCGTCTTCAAACCATTGATTCTTTCAAGCCACATTAGTGGCAGCTTCTCGATATCCGGGTTCTTACATTGGCTACAAAATGGTGATGACCCGAGTCGATGTTTGCACCTCGGAAGGTTCGGACATCAAGAATACTGGAGGAGCGTCTGACGCCGATCGCAACGTGATCAATCTAGTTAACGGTTGGTTGATCAGGAGATCGCCAGGTCCTTTTGTGAATGTCCAGGTGTAGGAACTGCGTTCTAGCTACAGAGAGGTTCCGCCCCGAGGCGATGTCCAACAGCCTGAATCCGTTTCCGTATGTGTTGTCGAGCAGGCTGTGTTTAACGATGACTCCAGCAAAGATGTCCTCCTTTCCCAACTGAGCGTTGAAATCTCCTAGAACGATCTAGCTGGGGCATCGATCGTATGCTCTTTCTAGGAGGTTCTTTCTAAGTCTGCCTCGTACAACAAATCCGCATCCGTATAAGCGCTGCCTTCTCTCTCTATAGCAATCGTTGTAGTATTGTTCATTCATTGTTTTTTTGCCGGGCCTATCCCATCGCACTTCCTGAATGGCGGTAATATCTGCTTTGTAGCAGGCAAGAGCCTCCGCAAGTTGTTCGGATGCACGTGGTCTGTTAAGGGACCCACATTCGGCGTTTCAGAACTATTCAGTTTTACGTGGAGAGGAAGTTACCCTCACGCACAACCCACAGACTGTTAGGCCAGGCCCATTATTTAAAACCTCGGGCAGAGGGGTTCGCTGCAGTTCACCACACAGCGGATGTTCTGAAGGCTATCCAGGGAGGACGCGAGGAGGCTGTATGTCAACTTGACCTGTGCACTAACGAGGATAGTCTTGGCAGCTCGCCTTGTTGAGTGCAATCAACAATGTTACCTCGCGTGGACAGGTTCATGCCTGTCCTAAAATAAGGGACAAAATCAATTCTTATATTCGAACATGTCTAAAAGGTATATGTTTTTCTCTCAGTTGTGGTAAAGAGGAAGCCACCTTGCATTCGATTCCGAGAGGAAATCTCCCCTTTTGCACATTACATATTGATCATCTGAGTCCTCTGCCAAACTCATAGGCAAACAGAAAAGACGTTCTTTTGGTAATTGACAGATTTACAAAATTCATCAAGCTTTACCCCGTACGAACAACTCAGAACAAAGAGGCAATTAAGTGTCTGACATCGTTCTTTGAAAATTATTCCAGACCTGTCCGTATTATCTTTGATCTTATTTTATGAAGGAAAACCAAGTAAAGTTCCTTAAGTAGCAACTCACTCACAATATTCAGTCGGACAAGTCGATCGGATGAATAGAATTCTCGTTTTAATGCTTTCAAAAAAACTGTCAGTCAGATACCACCAGTAACTGGGACAGATATTAGGCGACGATAGTATTTGCTCTCAAAAACACTATTAACAGAAGGCAGGGTTTGCTCCAAGTGTCTCACTTTTCGGTGTTCAGCAGAAAGGCAAATTTTCTGACGGTTTAAAGGAGTTCCTCCTAAAAGAAATTAGTGACAGGACGCTTCAAAACATAGAGAGATCGCAAATAAAAAAACTAGCATTACTATGATAGTCGTCACAAAAGGCCGAACAAATACAGTCCTGGAGATTTTATCATACCAGGCGTTAATAAACAAATTGTAGCTTAGTTTTGCGGTAGATACGTTGACCTTCTCTGGCAACGGCGATTTTGAATAAAAACAGTTGCAATTGTAAGAGTTGAAATTTATTTTAAATTTTTCTCGACTACACACTTGAGAAGCGTGAGAAGCTAATCCTCAACATCTTCCGTCCCTAAAGGGCATTAACCATTATTGTGGTTAAAGGTGCGTCGTGCGCAGCGAAACTTCATATTGCAGTTCTCCGCAACGTCCCCCAGCCTTCTGCACATCGAACATTGAAGTACATATTCAACTTTACACACAGACCACCTACGACATGGATTTTTCGTAGGTTGTCAATCTTGGTACCAGGGGATAGATGAACTAAGAAGATAACTGCCTTCTTCTTCGCTTTCGCTGCGGCAGTATTGAAAGGCTTAACTCCTATAAAATATACGGTTGCTGCTGCTTTTGTTGTTGGTATTGCCTCGTCCGCTTGTTTTGATTTAAGCAGTTTGCTCTCTCTTGCTTAATTTTCTTGTGCAGCGTGCAGCTCCAAAGGCGCATATGGCCGTTGAACTTTGCCCTTTCCTCGTCGAGCTTTTCCAGTTTTGAAAACTCTACCCTTATTTTTTCTGCCTCATCATCGGCGTCTGAGGTTACGAGCGCTTGAAAGGAATTTTCGCTTCTTTTATATGAACATCGACATTCATTACCCTCCGATTCGCATTGGAGGGCATCAATGGTGATAGTGGATATTGAAGAAACCGACTTTGTTGTTGCTGTTGCTGCTGTCTCTGGTGGGATTTCTCTAATCGCCACCGATCCGTCTTTATTCGGTGCGACCTTTTGGTTACATTGGGCTGCGGCTGCAACTTATTTATCTTTTTTTGTTCGTGTCCGTGTTATGAATCGTGGGACTGGCCACCCGGATGCTGTCATCGCTGTGTAGCCTGACATCTTCAGTCACCGGTGTTTTGAAATCACCCGATTTGCTGAGCTCGGTTCGCTCATCACTCTCCATACTGAAGTTTACACACATTTAGTGTTTATTAAATTCTTTTTTAAAAATAAAAATCAATTATATCACTCGCGGGATTCGAACCCGGGATCCCTTAAGTCACTACCGCTGGTGCTCTACCACTAGGCTACCGATATCACTTTAAATCACTGGATTTTCTCTCCACTTAACGAGATACGATTATTTACTTTTCAAAGTTGAAACAAGTGTTTACTTTACGAAGGCCTGAGAAACGACTCGGATAGTGCAAAGTCTTAGAAAGTACATCAACAGTATAAGTATACTTTGTTCGAATTGACAGAGTGCAGCCGATATTAATAAAAGCTTTACTAAAACATTTACTAAGATACATGTTCGTTTGTGAAAGAAGTAAAACGAAGACGTAAGACATCAATACTATCACTGTATACAATCACTTTGCAGAAAACTAAAAAAAAATTAAAACAACAAAAATATAAAAATAAAAAATAAAAGCATAAAAAACAAAACCAAAATTAAACAACACAAAATTTGACAAATACAACTCAAGCATAAAAAAGCATATACGACTTGAATCACTTGGCTGTATTCTGTTACGGCCATAGATAAGCATTGTGTATAGCTTTTTAAGTAGTTAAGTAGAATAGTTAGTTTCGCTAGTAAAAAATAATCCATGCCTTTTTTGCTTGGACAGTTTCTTGAGGCCGAAAGGTTTATAATAATAAAGTATCTAATACAATACACGTGGGTAGAGTGCGACATTCACACGCCGAAGTTCCAGGTTCGATTCGGCTCGGCTGATCACTTCAAATTTTCAAAGCACCACCTCAAAAGAATACACATGAAGAAACAGTAAGGTAGTTTTATGATGAATGACACCCCGATCGTGATTCGACGGGGGTGGCTTCTTTTCAGGGGTAGAAACTGGCCTAGACCAAAATCATAATTTAATATACTAATAATAATTTGATGGCGCGACAGTCTACCGGGGGACCAGGGCCTAGCTTGCTCATCAACTACTAGTGTTGTGCGCGCTAATGTTCTCTCACGAGTAAAAGGGATATACAGTTCTTTGTCGACTCCGAACGGCAAAGATTGAGAAGCTTTTTCTTAGATAGTTATAATTGTTGTCAGCAGCTCGAAAGAGGTGGTACCGTCAAAAATTCGAGGTGATCAGCCGAAAATCGAACTTGGACCTTCGGCGTTTTAGTGTCGCACTCTACCCACTACGCCACGGGGACCACAAAAAAAAAATCATCATTTGGTTTGGTTAAATAGACCACACTGAAAAACGTTAAGTACTCGTTTTCACAGTTATAAATTTAATCTGAAAACTGCAAACAACTTCTTAATTCAAGTACACTTTTATGTAAGTTGTATTGATGGTGAATGTAGTGTTTCTTTCCCAAACCAATTGACCATTTTTTTTTTCTTTGTACACAAAGAACCAACGTTTTAAGCCATTGTGTTAATAGTAGATGTCGTTACAAAGTCTTAAACGTTTGATATGCAATAATCTAAAGAACATTTTTCAGTCCTAAACAATTATTTTTTAAAAGTGATTGTATAAATCAAATGAAAGTGTCAAGGTGTCAAGTGCCAATGTGATTCAATTAATTAAGTAAAGAAAAGACTCAAGGGTTGGTACCCACTAGCCACCAGAGTGGCTAAAATGATGTACACAGCTAAGCTTTTCAGATTTAAAAGAATTAGTAAAACTACAAAAAATATTAATTAAAATGAATCGTTATATATACAGCTCTGTGCAAAAAAAATAGTACCACGTTGAGTTCTGTACTTTGGATGTTTATTACTTTTCTCCATGCTCATGTAAAGACACGGTATTTATTGTAGGACATCTGTTGGGCATCAGTAATAAAATGCAAAAAACAAGATAAGCGAAGATGCATTTTAAGACAAGAAAATTCCCGTTATACGAAATGAAATCGAAATTTCGGTGTGCAAAATAATAGCACCATGTCATTCTAAAAAGTGTTTGTGTACAATACACAATACTAGTAAGTAGTATATTAATTAATTATATGTTAATTATGTGAATATAAAAAGTTGGTCCTATAAATTAATACAATATTCACGAATAATTTGAATATATTTCCTTACCTTGTCTTTCCGTTCAGGTGGATCATTGCAATTGGTAGATGTTAAACGGTCATCCTGACGTATTAAAGATGCATCTTCTGTAATACTACCTTTATTCATAGTATCTTTTCTGCAGTTTTCTTTAACACTACATTTAGAACTGGGTTCTTCTGTATCGAATTCATTTTTACTGTTACAGTAGTCGAAGTTTGTGTTTTTGGTATCGTAATCAAACTCTCTTAATTTTGTTTTGTCGTTATCGACCATGGTTGTAAATTTCGAACGAGATTTAATATTATGTTTTTTATTTTTCTTTTTCTTTTTATGCTTTCTATTTTTATTATCCGTTTCATTTGAAAGGTTTACTGATGTAAAAACTTTATTTAACGATTTTGAAATTACATGGAAATTTTCATTAAGAAATTCCACTTCTTCCCTTGCTGGAGGTGGTTTCTCTTCGTCAAATTGTTTGGGTTTACTAACATTCTGTGTACATGTAGATTTTATACATACTGTTTTTTTATTTTTACCCAATGTGTTTAAGGGGTTTTTGTTATATTCTGGAAATAGAGATATAAATAATATGTTTTACTTAAAATAAAATATAATAATAATCATAATACTAATTTCGAACATATAATATATGTTAATAATACACATTTTTAAGAATAACATATGTGCAAGATGTTTAAAGTACTTAGAAAAATAGGTTTTATATCTGCAAAGCATCACTATAATCAATTATTTATTTTTATCTGAAATATTTTCTACTTTGGTATCTACTTATTTAGTGATGAGTGCTGCTGTGTTGAGTTTATTTCGAATATTTCTTAGTATGTATTCTAATTAAAAAACTTAAGAAAGTTAAAATAATTGAACAATGATATTCAATTTGCATACTTTGCCTTTTGTGGGAACAACTAAAATAAACTAAATCAAAAGAAAGAAAATTGGGCAAGAGTTTTCATGCGAAAGTGCATTCTGATAGGACTCAAAAAAATGAAAGGCTATAGTTGATCATTCAATCCAAAAGCGTGGTGAATTTTAAGTTTTAGTGGCAAACATGGCGCCCCCTGAATAGCCATAACAACACCCGTTGTATGGTGAACCAATGTATGCAGCGAGCCCCTCTGCCTGAGGGTTTAAATAATGGGCCTGGCCTACCAGTCTGTTGTGCGTGAGGGTAACTTCCTCACCACGTAAAAATGATTAGTTCAGAGACAACATCATGCCTCGGATAATGAAGGATCGACTGCTGACGACCCCAGCAAATGTTTAAAGCACAATTGGCGGAGGGACTTGACTGCTACAAGGCAGACATTACCACCATCCAAGAAGTGTGATGGGATGGGCCTGGCATAAAACGATGAAGAACTGCGATATCTACTACAGCGATTGCTATAGAGAGAGAAGGCAGCGCTTATTCGGATGCGGATTTATGCGTTCACGCCCCGACAGAGGAGAATGATAACAACATCAAGGATGATTTCTACGATCTCCTAGAAAGAACATACGATCGATGCCCCAGCTACGACACCAAGATCGTTCTAGGAGATTTCAACGCTCAGCTGGGAGAGGAGTCTTTGCATGATCTTTGCTGGAGTTTATCACACAGCCTGCGCGACAACACATTCGGAAAAGGACTCAGGCTGTTGGACTTCGCCTTGGGGCGGAACCTCTCTGTGGCTAGCATGCGGTTCCCACACCCGGACATTCACAAAGGAACCTGGCTATCTCCTGATCCTGATCCTCCACCGTTAACCAGATTGATCACGTTGCGATCGACGTCAGACCCTCCTCCAGTATTCTCGATGTCCGAACCTTCCGAGGTGCAAACATCGACTCGGATCATCACCATTTTGTAGCCAAGGTAAGAACCCGGATATCGAGAGAGCAACGGAGTCGAGACATCGATCGCTGCGAACTTTGCCGACCGAGTCTTTCTGAAACTCGCTCAGAGTTCGAGGCTTCCTAGACTAAGCATAGAAGAAGAATGGAAACGTTTTCAAGTAGCCATCAAAGAAGCTGCCACTGATGTACTGGGTTTCACGTCACCCAGAAGGAACCCATAGTTTGACGACGAGTGCAGGCAAACACATGCAATCAAACAAGACCTCTATAAGGCGACACTGCATCGAACAACGAGTGCTGTTCGTGAGCTCTACGAACAGAGAAGAAGGGAAGAGCACCGGCTTCTCAGAAGGAAAAAGAAAGATCATGAGAAGTGCGCGGTCAAGAAATGGAAAGGTGTTAAGGCAGGAATCAAGTCCGAAAGTTTTACCAAAAAGTAAAACAGCTATCCGGATGATAAAAGGCTCCGTCTAAGGCCTGCCGGGACCAGAATGGACAACTAGCAGTAGAGGCGCAATTCTGTACTGAGAATCTGGAATGATCATTTCTGCAGACTCCTTAACGGCAATGACCGCCCGCTGTTAGGCAGAATGTTCTACTCGATTTAGATAGATGATAGACATGAATTCCGAATAATGATAAAATTAAAGCAAGTGTAGTAAAAAACCGAAAAATTAGTGACCATGAAACGATTGAAATCGGGGTACCGATGCGGGTGAATGTGTGTAAAAGAAAAGAATTGATAGAATTAGTAAAGTATAATAAACGTAAATTTAAAGAATATATATATATATATATCTGAATATATGTAAATGATCTAAATAAACAGGCAGAAAACATTACCAACGTACTCGAAAAAACAATGTGTTGTATGAAAAATAAGAAATATGTATATGCTAATAGTGTAAACCAGTGGTTTAATAAAGACCGTAAAATATTAAAAACTAGAAAGTTACAAACTTATAGGCGAGCAACATGGACAAACTCAACAAATAGTTGGGAAGATTGTAGAATAGCTCGTAATGGGTTCAGATCGGCTCTAGTCAAAGCAAAGAATAATTATATTAACAAGAAAATTGAATCATCTAAGGACCAAAGAGATATGTGGAAAAACATTAAATCGTTAGTCCTAAAAGAGCAAAAAAGTGTAATGAAATTTATTGTCTTCGAAAATGTCCCAGTTAATGGCCATGCAACTTTAGCACAAAACTTTAATGTCTTTTTTGTTAAGAGTGTTTATGAGCTAAATAAAGTGATACCGTGTGTGCCATATAAAAGTCTCAGTGCTCAAACCGATGAGTGTCCCCAATTTAAGTTTAAATGTATCACATATAATAATTTCAAAAACATAATGAAAACATTAGAAAATAAAAAAGACCATAAAATATTGAGTGTGAAAATGATGAGCGACGTCCTCCCAATAATCGGTCCAATTATGTGTGAAACAATAAATAGATTGTTGACGAGTGGCAATTTTCCTCAAGTGGAAATAATCGAAAATAATACCAATTGAAAAAATAAAGAACTCAACTAGACCAGCTGACTACCGTCCAATCAACATGCTACAAAATGAAGTAAAAATTCTAGAAAAAGTAGCGCAACAACAGTTTCGAATTATTTAGAATCAAATAAGCTATTTGCAAAGTGTTAATCCGCATTCAACGGCGAATCCTTTTTGAATTTAGTTATTGCCGACTGGAAATATGCAGTACAGAATAATCTCGACAATCTCGAATCGAGACAGTTGGCAGGAGCATATTAATCGATAGATTGGAGAAATATCTTGAAAGAACAACTGAAATAACTAAAGTGGACAATAAAATATCAAGTGCAATAAATGTGACTTTAGGTGTACCGCAGGGATCTGTACTAGGAGCACTATTGTTTATACTCTATGTTAATGACATGCCAAATGTGGTGAAGCTATCGACATTACAGCTATTTGCTGATGATGGGCTACTCTTTGTTGCATGTAGAAATATAAATGAGTGTGTAAATAAAATTAACCAGGATCTACGCACCCTAAGTGAATGGTTTAAGATGAACAAATTAAGTCTAAATGTTAGTAAAGCCAAATGTATGTACATAAATGGATACACAGATTCAAATGCCATAATAGATAATGAGATAGTTGAAAATGTTGAAGAGATTAAGTATCTAGCTGTTGTTATTGATAGAATGTTGTGTCTTAACAATCATATCGACTATATATCAAAAAAAAAAAATAAGTAAAAAATTAGTTTCTTTAGAAGAATAAGAAAAAGAATATCAACTCTTTGTACAATAAATGTATACAATAGTATAATAAAGCCTCATTTTGAGTATTGTTCGACGATTATCCATCTGTCAAATACTACAATGCAGTATAGACTACAAAAGTTCGAAAACAGAGCTATACGTAGCATTCTACAGTGCCACTGGTTAACACCAATTTGTATTGTATGTTAAATGTGCTTAAATGGCTTAGTGTAAACCAAAAAACAAAAATAAATGTACTTGTTTTCATATTTAGAATGAAAAATAATTTATTACCCGAGTACCTATCTAACAAAAAAATATATGTTAATCACATACATGATTATAATGTAAGAAACAAAAATGATTTCCGTCTTCCACTGTTAAGAACAAATCGAGCACAAAATACTATATTTTATAGAGGGTTTAAATTATTTAATGAATTACCAAACGATTTGAAACAAGAAACCCGTCTAAAAGATTTTAAAAGAAAGAAAATAGATGTACAAAAACCAGTAATTAAGAGAAATGTGAAGTAAAAAAAAATCAATATGTATGTAATAGCAAACCTTAGCTAAATAAATGAAATGAAATTAAATCCTGGAAAAGACTCAAGAAATGCTAATCGACACTCACCACCTATTCGTCGATTTTAAGGCTGCATATGACAGTGTGCATAGAGACGAGCTATACAGTGCCATGTTTAGTTTTGGCATTCCTACCAAACTTGTCAGATTGTGTAGGATGACGGTGGAGAACCCTCGGTGCTTCGTCAAGGTCGGTAATGAAATCGCCGAGACCTTCAATGTCAGACAAGGCGACGCACTGTCATGTGACTTCTTTAACATCATCCTCGAGAAAATCATGCGTAACTCACAAGTCAACACCAGAGGCACGATCTTCCAGAAGTCAGTTCAATTGCTAGCTTACGCTTATGACATTGACGTGATTGGACGAACACAGCGAGCCGTCAATGAGGCGTTTGCTGGCATTGAAGCGGAAGCGGCGGTAGACTTCGTCTACCTCGGCTCCGCGGTAAACAGGGACAACAACATCAGTACCGAAATCAAACGCAGAATCACTCTTGCCAATCGCTGTATCTTTGAGCTCAAGAGGCAATTGAGTAATAAAGCCCCTTCTCGAAGGACTAAGCTCGCTTTATATCTTCATGATATAACCTGCGTCAAACTTATAATTACTATGCTAAATAAAATTAAAATAAAATTCTAAAATAATTGTTCTTTTTCGGAACATAGACTAATTGTTTAATTAAGTGTGCAAGAGGTTTAATGTGCAATAGCAGGTTTAAGATTTAAGTAAGGGTTCTTGTTGGTAGCTTTTCTCTTGAAGTAAAATAATGCAGCAAATACAAACTTTATTTTATAAAACTCTCCTAAATCTCTAACTTGTTATGTAATTACCTTCATAAATTATATCGAATTGGCTACTGAATAAATTTAATTGAAATTGAAATTGAAAAAGCTCGCACCTACAGTTTTTTCGACTACGACAAATCGAACATACAGTGCTTCCACAGTCGTCTAGCTTTCAACGCGAATATTCTACTTTAGAATAGGGCAGTTCTTCTTATTTAACAGTTCTATTTACATATAACATAGCCATTTCTTTCCCCTCACAAACTTTCACGGCTGCCGTGTGTCTAAATCACTGGTGCGCGGGAATTCGAATTGTTGGCGGATTCGGACCCCAATGCAAAAAGAATTTAAAGTTCTTCACTCAATGATTTTCCGTCACTCCCTGTGAACCCCTAAATGTATTATCATTTCGTCGAAGGATGAAAACAAACCTCTTTCTTTGTTGAGTGTCTTTGTGCTCAAAAAAGCAAATGATGCAACGAGCAAGGAATATGAACATATTTCTCTGCTAAAAGATGACAATGTTTTCATCCTCGCAAAATTACCGGCAATTGCAGAAAAATTCTAAATATGGAAATGATTTGTGATATCGCAGTATCGGTCGAGTTGCATGAAAATTTGAACTCCTCAAAGGGTATTCATTCATTCATTCATTCATTTTTATTTAAGTAGCATAAACAATAAGGCATACAGTTTGTAGAACAATATTTTTAGAGGTTTAGGACAAAGTCCTTTACAGCTATGAAATATATTTAGCAAGATTACATAATGTATTTGTATATATATTGTATGTAAGATAATTCAAGGGAAAGCTACAAGGTAAAACCCTTTTTCAATTCTTAAGACTAACATTGCACAATTCCCCATTCAAATATATTTGATGTTTACTGTGGAGAGTATTGTAGACATTTAATTAGATCGTTATCAGAGAAACTGCATTGAATATAAAATCGTAAAGTTAATTTATCAATAAGAGTTTGTATGAGGGTGATATTGCTCTGCTCATGGAGCCTACGGGTTGAATAGTGTCGTGGTAAATTTAGCATAATTTTAATAATTTTATTTTGGCTTCTTTGGAGTTTCATTATATGAGTTTTGGCACAGTCGTACCAAACAGGACAACCGTAAAGTAACATGGTTTGAAAAACAGACTTGTACAAAATGATCTTATTTTCAATTCTTATTTTGGATTTTCTGTTTATGATAGGATAAAGAATTTTAATGTACTTATTCATTTTATCTGTAGTGTAAGATAAGTGTTGCTGAAAGTTAAATTTGTTGTCAATTAGAATTCCAAGGTATCTACAGTGTTCAGACCAGTCTATACTTATAGAACCCAATTGGAGTTGAGCATTACTAGGCAAAAAACAGTCCTTACGTCTACGTGTAAACCAGACTGCCTGCGTTTTCATAGCGTATAATTTAATTTTCCATTTGAAAAATTAATTTTCTAATTCAGAAAGAGTTGTTTGTAGCACAGTGTACACATCCATAAAATATGTACCAGAAGCGAATATAGCTGTGTCGTCAGCGAACATTGCAATGTTAACATTATTGCCAGGATTGGGAATATCAGAGACATATATATTAAACAAAGTAGGGCCGAGTACTGTTCCCTGAGGCATAATAATAATAATAATAATAATTGTTGGCGCTACAGTCCGATGGGGGACCAGGGCCTAGCTTGCTCATCAACTGCTCGTGTTGTGCGCGCTACTGTTCTCTCACGAGTGGAAGGGACCTACAGTTTTTTGCCGACTCCGAACGGCGAATTTTTGAGAAGCTTTCTTAGACAGTTATTACTCTTTGAGTGTTGTCAGCAGCTCGAAAGAGGTGGTGCCGTGAAAAATTCGAAAAATTGGTGTTCTGCTGGGAATCGAACCTACAACCTTCGGCGTGTGAGCGTCGTACTCTACCCACTACGCCACGGCGGCCACTTCCCTGAGGCATACCATACGTTAAGTTTTTAATAAGTGATTTTACACTTTCGACTTTAACTAAGAACTTTCTATTGCTTAAAAACCTTTGAATAATTTTAATAATTTTTGGAGGAAATCTTAACTTGATTAGTTTGTATATTAATGCATCATGCCAAACTGTATCAAACGCCTTTACAATATCTAAAAGGACTAGCTCAGTTGATTCCTTGGATATAAATTTATCTTTAACATGTTTTTTCAATCTCGCTATTTGATGATATGTGTTGTGGAAACGACGGAACCCAAACTGAAATTTAGGCAAGATGTTATTTTCGACTAGATGATTTTCAATCATTTCCTTTAAAATAGTTTCTAAAATTTTGCTCACACAGCTTAGTAAACTTATAGGCCTGTAGCTGTTAGGGTTATCTATTGCTTTGCCGGGTTTAGGAATTGGAACTATTAAGGCAGTTTTCCAGCAAACTGGAAAGTAGTTGAGCTTAAGACAAGAATTAAAGATTTCTGTGAGAAAACGCAAGCCTGTGAGAGGCAGAGATTTTAACATTTTATTGTTTATACCGTCTAAACCTGGACTTTTTTTATTTTTTAATCGTTTGATCAAGCTTTTAACTCTGCTTGTATTCAGCAGATTTGCACTTGATACTGACTGCGTTTCTTGTGAAAAATTAATAATTGTGTTGGACACCTCAATGGAAGTGGAAGAATCACTTAAGTTAGCAGCAATTTTGTGATTAGTAGCAAACGTTTCAGCCAGAAGGTTGGCTTTATCGGTTGGAGTAATATAAAGCATATTTTGAAATTTGAGAGGCGGAATACTCAAACCTTTTCTTTTAATAATTTTTGAAACTTTCCAGAAAGGTTTACTTGCTTTATCAAAAGAAAGAAGATCATTCCAACGCTTATTTTTGAATGCTTTTATTTCATCTGCAATAGCTTTGTTCAGATATTTCGTGCCATAACGAAAACAGTCATACCGATATCGTATCCATTTCCTTCTTTCTGAGTTTCGCAGACGTATAAGTAATAATATATTACTGGGGAGCTGAACTGGGTAGTTTTCTTTCACAAGGATCTTTGGTACTGCGAAATCTGTAGCTCTTTTCCTTAACGAAATAAATTCTGCACACATAGAATCAATTTGTGTGTTACTGATAACCGGTGAAAAAATAATATTGTTTAAATTGCAGTTGGAGTTTATGAAGTTAGCGAATTTATTCCAATTTGCAGCTGAAAAGTTGTAATACCATGAGGGTTGTTTAATTTGTGTATTCAATTTTAAATTGATACTGAGAGGTAGGTGATCGGAACCCAAATGATCGTGAGTTGACGGTCTGGTACAGTTTGTACTTACATTAGTAATAAAAAGGTCAAGAGTAGATGGACTCTTGGATCTGGATGAAGGAACATAGGTCGATTCAGGAGGATACAACAAGGAACAATTTGGCCTATTTTCATTTATATCATATAATATGTTACCCCAACAGTTCGCTCTGAGACAATTCCACTGTTGATGGCGACAATTTAAATCTCCACCAAGAATAATTTTACCGCGATGACGAAATATTTTGATTAAGTCTCTCCTAAAGTGAATTGTTTTATCATGCGTTCTATTTCCTCCAGGAAAATAGACAGAAAAAACACTCACTTTGGAATTGTTTTCCAAATGTATATCAACACCAATGGACTCAATACAACCAAGATGCAAACCCGGATGCACCGAATGTGAAATGTCTTTTCTTAATACGATAGCAACCCCACCCCCAGCTGTGTTACTTCTGTCAAAGCGATAACAGTTGTAATTAGGATGAGAGACGGATTTATTTTCTTTTAAATGCGTTTCCGTGAGCAAAGCAATATCAACTTTTTTATTAATAATAAAGTTAAAAAATTCAATTTGTTTATTTGTTATGCTTCTAGCATTCCAAGTGATAATGTTAAGATTTCTAATTAGCATAAGTGTCAGAGTACACGTATTTGATAGCTAATGATGTAATTACATTAAACTGATCACTTTTTGATGAACAGGTTTGGAGCTTAGCTAATACTTCATTTAAAAGAGAGTTGATCTCTTCGAGAGAGAATAAACTGCTGGACTCGTTTACCGCGGGAGATGAAGTTTTTTTTTTTAAAGGAGATTTTCCTATGCGCAACGTGTGCATGCAGGAGTGGAAGAGAGTGATATTGTGGAAGAGATCGATTTGGTGTATGGGAAGGAATAGTTTTAGAATGTGAGGGCAATGGAGGAAAATGGGAAAGAGAATGTGGATCGAACATTTTTTGTGGCGCTGATGAAGCTGGTGTGTGATTTCTTTTACTAGCATTTTGGTGAGCGGAGAATTTGTGGCGCATTTCCAGATATTGCTTACGGTTACTGCAGTTAGGATCAGATGATTTGTGTGGTCCATTGCAATTTGCACATTTAATCACGTCAGCTTTTTTGCATTCAGTTGTTTTGTGCTCACCGGAGCAGTTGGCACAAACGCTTTTTGCATGACAATGCATGGATCCATGCCCGAACCTTTGGCAATTGTGGCATTGTGTGATTTTTCCGGGGTTTTACTTTTTAAAGTCCCATCGAATTATTGTTTTGAATAAGCTGTTATGATTTTTTTTTTAATTCATTGAGTTTTATTGTACCGGATTGGATATACACAATATAGAAACAGTTTTTATATTTATTTTTTTGATTTTCATTATTCAATATAATATTTACGTCTAAGCACTTTATTCCTGATGAAACTAGTTCGTTTTTAACCACTTTTTCGTTCATGGGGTCAAGCCCTGAAAGAATTACTTTTAAGGGTCGAAGTTTAACCTCGTCAACTCAGTTTAAATTTTTTTATAGAATTCCAGAGTGGAAGGAATAATTTTAATACCAAGTGATATATTTTCAATTAGGTATTTTCCTATGTTTATCTCGTTCAACATGCGGCGAATACGTTCACCAGACGAATTTAGCACAACTATAGGTGGTCGCCCTGGCGTAGTGGGTAGAGTGTGACGCTCACACGCCGAAGGATCTAGGTTCGACTCCCAGTTCAAAACCAATTTTTCTAATATTTCACGGCACCACCTCTTTCGAGCTGCTGACAACACTCAAAGAGTAATAACTGTCTAAGAAAGCTTCTCAAATTTCGCCGTTCGGAGTCGGCAAAAAAAAACTGTAGGTCCCTTCTACTCGTGAGAGAACAGTAGCGCGCACAACACGAGTAGTTGATGAGCAAGCTAGGCCCTGGTCCCCATTGGGACTGTAGCGCCAACAATTATTTTTATTATTATTATAGGAGAAACACTATCTTTTATGACGTTTGAACGTTCATTGTTATCCACATTCACGGTTTCATTCATATCACTTAATGATGCATAATAATTATGATTGTCGACCATTGTCGATTCAATTTTTTGTCTGTTAGGAGATGAAAATTTGCTGGGAGGGCGGTTAACGCCGTCACCAGAATCAGTACGTGTACGTTTACTCGAAATTTTAGATATTTTTATAAACTCGCGAGGGAAGTAAAACACTTGCTCTTTCTTCAACTACTCGAGAGCCCCTCAAAGGGTATTGTGTATGTTCCTTGCTTAATAAAGACCGATGAAAAGGAAATAATTAGAAACCTATTACGTGGACACATGTACAATGATCATTCACTCAACACATGCCCCAGCAAATAGGGCGTGGACATCACTGGGAGGAAAGGAAACAAGAACCGAAGGCACTCAGCCTTCTTGTCTCCCATCCGGCCAGAGGTGTTCACGACCAACATCAATTGTTTAACAGAACTTACAAAAAATAAATAACATCAAAAGTTACAGTCAATCCACCATAAATCATAACAAAGAAATAAATTTAAAAGTCCTTCAGTGGAACATTCAAGTATACTTTAACAACCTTGCAAACTTGGATATCCTAGTCAACAAGTATGATCCAGAAGTAATAGCGTTGCAAGAAACGAAAATTCGAATAGAAAATGCACCCTCGAAGTACAAAATCTACATTGCATATTTCAACAACAAACCACATGAAAGAATTAAACACGGTACAGCTATTCTCATCAAAGCACGTACCCCACACTTATACGAGCTGCCAAAGTGGTATGCTCCAGCAAACCTTAAAGATTAAACTTAAACAGCCAATTACAATACAAAACATCTACCGACAATCCGATCAGCCTACCACACAAGAAGAATTTTACGACTTAGCTGCAAATAACTCTACGCGCAATATAATAGTTGGTGACTTCAATGCCAATAACCTGACGTGGGACTCCCCTCACACCAATCAGGCAGGTAAAATTGTTGCGGAACGGCTACAAAACTCCAACATGGTTTTTGGTTCACCCACCCACTTTTCCACAAGAAATACACTAACGACCATTGACTTGTCGCTCGCCTCCCCGTCCGTAGCAGTCAACGCCACATGGAGAAGGAAACGATCACTTCTCAGTTCTAATTGATATAGGTTCCTCGTATTCAAGCCCAAAAAGTTTCATTCCCGATTTCTAGAACAGAGAGTTGACTGGACAAAATTTAAAAGGAATGCAGACATCATTTCTAAAGACATTCCCTCTTCTACAAATATAAACAAAGAAGAAACAAATTTATTTAATTCCAAAAATTCATATAATATGGTCTCCCGAACACGTGAATATTGTAGGAAACGAAAAAGCTCATCCCGCTGCACGGGAAACCATAAAAATACCATTGTATTTTACTCCACCTCCATTCTCCTTGTCAATCTTTAAGCCTGTCAATCAAATATCAATCAAATACTTTTTAAAGAAGGCACAAGGAGAACCTAGGAAGAGTATCCTACAACACCGATCTCAATCGCTTGCAATGTGTACAGCTCTGTCGCATACGGTTGGGACACGCGCTGTTCTTTACAAGAATGAACGCCCTCCGCTTTATAATATTAGTCAAGAACCACTTACAATTGATCATTTCCTACAGAGTTGCAGATTAACTGTTAGCTGTTTCTAAATAAATTTTTCCTTTTTAAACTAATAAATAAACAAAAACTAAATCTATTTTAATAATTTCAAATATATTATATGTACAGTACCTCACAAAGTTGAGCATACACTCACAGCTTAAACATATTTTTATCTTTTTCGCCTTACAAAAAGTAGTTAATTAATAAAATTTAAAAGCAGTTCGAATTGACATATTTCAATTGCTAAAAACCATAAACAAAAATATGAAAATTAAAAAAAAAATTGCTATTTCTAAGCAAAATAAAACAGGCACTTCATTTTAACACACAAAATTGAGCATACACTTAAAGTAAATTCGAGTTACGACTAAAACACAGAACAAAAACAGTTCCAAATAAAATTTCAGTAACGCTTGGCACCTCCTTCAGGGTCTATGACAGCTTGTAACCGCCGTGGCATGGATTTTACCAGTTTTTCAGTAACTAAATAGGAGGTGTGCTTCGGATCATTATATTGTTGGAAGTAGAAAACCGAAGGTAAACCTAATTTTACTGCGGAACTTCGTAAATTTCGTTTTAAAATATTCAAATACCCAATTTTGCCCATAGTGTTTTCTATAAATTCGAAGTTTCCACAGCCATTTGAAGCCATATAACCCCACGACAGCACAGATCCTCCCCCGTGTTTTATGGTTAACTTCATGTTTAGCTTTGAGAGCTGTATTTGGTTCCCTCCAAACAATTTGTTTGCCATCAGATCCAAATAAATTAATTTTTGTTTCATCTGAAAACAAAACACCTTCCCAAAAGCTTTCCACCAGGTGGTTTACATATTGTCTAGCAAACTCCAATCCTTTCTTCTTAGTAACTATGGAAATGTACGGCTTTCTTCGGGCGATCCTACCATTTAAATTATTCTTTCTGAAGACTCTGCGAACGGTTTCCACTGAAAGAGGCTTATTATCAGCCGTCAACTTTGGAACGCTAGATTTTGGATTGGACTTGATTGTCCGAACAATATACCGCTCATTTTGTCCTGAGAGCAATTTTTTTCTTCCCCTTCCAGGTCTGTTTTTAGTGTCCCTTCATATCTATAATTGTTTATTATTTTGTGTACCGTTGCATGCGATCACCCTACAGTTTCTCCTATTTTTCGCATTGACTTCCTCTCGCAAAATAGCTTAGTCTGTTTTCGCATGTTTTACATATTTTCGCACAAAGAAGAGAATATCGATCTTTTCAGTTCAAAAGCGTGTGCAGAAATGACCATCAGGGACATACGTTGCTTCATTCCTGAACAAATTTGCATGGATCGATTCTGCGAAGCTTGTGTATAACGCACACATAACATCTGTATGCTCAATTTTGTCTGTCGATTTCAGGGGTTGTTTCCTTTTTCATGCGAAAAGTACCGGTAGGAAGTCGCCTGGCTGTGAATTTGGCATATACTCTTTTTTAAGATTGGAATGATTGTATACCAAAAAAATAAAACAAAAAAGTGGTCGACCTTAAAACAGGACGAATATGAAGTAATGATAAGTGTATGCTCAATTTTGTGAGGTACTGTATATGTATATATTGAATGGCAAGACAGTCCACAGGGGCGGCAAGACCTAGCTTGCTCGAGGAACCTTCATTTTTCTGCCGACTCCGAACGGCGAAGTTTGATAACCGTTTTCCTAGTATTGTCTGCAGCCCGAAAGAGGCGTTGCCGCGAAAAGTACGAAGTGTTCAGCCAGGAATCGAACCCGGACCTTCTTCGTGTGAGTGTCGTACTCTACCCACTACCCCACTGCGGCCACAAAATAAAAAACACTTATCGATTAAAATAAAAGGTGGTCAGTAAGCTCAATAATTAACGTTTCAATGCATTTTTAGGCTGAACAAAACTGACCCTCAACCTTGAATCAGCGTCATAACAGATCAGTGTGTCATTGGAATACATGCCTTCAGACTCGGCGTCCCTCACAATAACTTCTACACGAGCTGAAGAAACGAGGATTAGATAGAATCCATCTTTTATCTCCTCTGCAACTGTCAAACTTTTACAAGGAAAAAAAAACACCTTTAGCAATATTTTTTCGGCAAACTTAGTAACGTAAGTGTAGCTGCATAGCTAGTACACATTAGTTTCATTGAACCATCACAACGGGTAAAGTAGTGTCCTGCTCTACATAATCAATTTCTTTTAACTATCGAAATACTAAAGTTTGGTATTTTTACCAAAAGAAAACAAATCACCCGAATAGCCCTCATCTTCTCTTTCACGCTACAATTAAAATTCTAAAGCGAACTTATAACAGAATATCGTTGAGGCCAATGATGAACTTAATAATAATAATAATATTGTTGGCGCGACAGTCCACAGGGGGACCAGGCCCAAGCTTGTTCATCAACTACTCGTAGAAGGGACCTACAGTTTTTTACCGACTCCGAAGTTTGAGAAGCTTTCTTAGACAGTTATTACTCTTTGAGTGTTGTCAGCAGCTCGAAAGAGGTGGTACCGTAAAAAATTCAATCGGCGTATAAGTATCGCACTCTACCCACTATGCCACGGTGGCCACAAATGAACTTACTGAATAACAATTCAGGAAGGGCCGTAAATGGTTGGTTATAAAGAGGAGGGAGTAGAACGTACTGATTGCGTGTTCCACAATGCCTGGAGTGAGGATATAATTTACCTGTAGATTGTTTGAAGGGAGAGCCACAAAGTAGAACTCTTGTTTTTACCCAAGTAATACCCATTTTAACAAATTCACGGGTACCAGAGTACGCAGGTTTTTCGAGTAACGGGTACCCACCATATTGGATAGTGGTTACCCAAGTCCCAAAACAGAGGTAATTTTATGAGAGTTCCAGTAAGGATGTTATTATCACTAGTGCCGTAAGGGGGAAGAGATGTTGTATAAAAAACGACAAATGTATCCTTCAAGTAGCACACAAATAATAAATTAAACTGAGGATACTTCTGAGGTTTTAAGTTATTAGTCGCCTAATATATCGTATCAACATAACTTGATTTTGGAAGCTAAACGAAACAAAACAATACCGACAACAATACTGTTGGGATCTATTGAAATATTGTTTTGTAAAACATTTACTGTGTTTTCTTATTCAAAAAGGTCCAAGTGTTAAAAACAATAATGGGTGCGAGAAGAAAAAGTTGGGTGTGATGAATTTCAAACTAAGTGAAGACAAAAAAGATATTGTGTGCAATATTTGTGAGTATTATAAGATACAATGTACGCAAAAATCTGAGAAAGTAACAACTCAAACAAAACATTTTAATAGATTTATATTATAGGGCTTTCAAAAGACAAATTATTTGTTATATCTGCTGGACAAAAGTATTTAGCTCGGCTGTGGCCTCCAAGTCGGTTAAATAATAATAACAATTGGTTGGCGCGGCAATCCTCAGGGAGACTTTGAGAAGCTTTTTCTTAGACAGTTATTATTCTTTGAGTGTTGTCAGCAGCTCGAAAGAGGTGGCACCGTGAAAAATTCGACATCTTCAGCGAGGAAGCGAACTTGAACACGGCGACCAAGTCAGTTAAACTAACATACAAAAAATCAGTGCAAGGGCTCATCAATGATAAAATAAATGGTAATCGTTTCCCATTCTTTCTTATTAGAAAAACTCTTGAAGCACAAGAATATATTAATTTGTATAATATATTATTTGATTCTGATGACTCAGGTAATTGCTTAAATTTGAGGTCACAATGAAATGTACTCCGCGTAACACCCTTTTTATGTTTAGTAAGGCTCCTTATGGCCTGTGCACGCGAGGAAACGTCGTTGATTGCGCTCAACATGGCGAGCTGCCAAGGCTATCCTCGTTAGTGCACACGTCAAGTTGACATACAGCCTCCAAGCGGCGCCCCCTGGATAGCCATCGCAACACCCGTTGTATGGTGAACCAATGTATGCAGCGAGCCCCTCTGCCCGAGGGTTTAAATAATAGGACATCCTTGCTGGAGTCATCGGTAAACACAGCCTGCACGACAACACATCCGGAAAAGGACTCAGGCTGTTGGACTTCGCCTCGGGGCGGAACCTCTCTGTGGCTAGCACGCGGTTCCCACACCTGGACATTCACAAAGGGACCTGGTGATCTCCTGATCATCAACCGCTGATCGTCAACCAGATTGATCACGTTGCGATCGACGTCAGACCCTCCTCCAGTATTCTCGATGTCCGAACCTTCCGAGGTGCAAACATCGACTCGGATCATCACCATTTTGTAGCCAAGGTAAGAACCCTGATATCGAGAGAGCAACGGAGTAGACAGGCCAAAACGGTTTGACGTCGAAAAGCTACAATCGCAACCGATCGCTTTGCCGACCGAGTCTCTCTGAAACTCGCTCAGAGTTCGACGCTTCCTGCACTAAGCATAGAAGAAAAATGGAAACGTTGTCAAGAAGCCATCAAAGAAGCTGCCACTGATGTGCTGGGTTTCACGTCACCACGCAGAAGGAACCCATGGTTTGACGACGAGTGCAGGTAAACGCACACAGCTAAACAAGACGCCTATAAGGCGACGCTGCATCGAACAACGAGGGCTGTTCGTGAGCTCTACGAACAGAGAAGAAGGGAAGAGCACCGGCTTCTCAGAAGGAAGAAGAAGGAGCATGAGAAGCGGGCGGTCGTGGAAATGAAAAGGTGTTATGGCAGGAATGAAGTCCGAAAGATTCAACCGAAAGGTAAAACAACTATCCGGAGTATATAAGGTTCGGACCAAGGCCTGCCGGGACCAAAACGGACAACTCGTAGTAGAGTCGCAGTCTGTGCTGAGAATCTGGAAGGATCATTTCTGCAGACTTCTTAACGGTGATGACGGCCCAAATACCGCTGTTAGGCAGAATGTTTCACTCAATTTGGACGATGATAGACAAGCATTCCGTCCCCCCGTCTTAGACGAGGTGAAGATAGCAATATTCAAGCTGAAGTCGAACAAAGCTGCTGGAGTAGACGGACTGTCCGCAGAACTATTTAAAGCAGCTGGAGATGACCTGGTTGGGCGCATGCACCAGCTCATCTGTAAGATATGGTCGGAGGAAAGCATGCCCGATGAGTGGAATCTCAGCGTCGTTTGCCCGGTTCACAAGAAAGGAGACCCCTTTGACTGCGCCAACTACCGAGGGATAAATCTCCTGAACATCGCATACAAGATCCTCTCTGCCGTATTGTGTGAGCGTCTGAAGCCGTTTGTCCATGACCTGATAGGTCCCTATCAGTGTGGTTTCAGGCCAGGGAAGTCCACAATAGACCAGATCTTCACATTACGGCAGATCCTGGAAAAGACCCAAGAAATGCAAATTGACACTCACCACCTATTCGTCGATTTTAAGACCGCATATGACAGTGTGCATAGAGACGAGCTATACAGTGCCATGTCTAGTTTTGGCATTCCTACCAAACTCGTCAGCTGGTGTAGGATGACGATGGAGAACTCTCAAGAGTTCAATGACCTTCAATGTCAAAAAAGGATTTAGACAAGGCGACGCACTGTCATGTGACTTCTTCAACATCATCCTCGAGAAGATCGTGCGTAACTCACAAGTCAACACCAGAGGCACGATCTTCCAGAAGTCAGTTCAATTGCTAGCATACGCTGATGACATTGACGTGATTGGGCGAATACAGCGAGCCGTCAATGAGGCGTTTGCTGGCATTGAAGCGGAAACGGCTAAAATGGGTCTAGCGGTAAATGAGGGCAAAACTAAATACATGCTGTCATCAAGGAAGGACACACAACATCGACGTCTCGGACGGAGCGTCACACTAGACAGCAGAAACTTCGAGGTAGTCAAGGACTTCGTCTACCTCGGCTCCGCGGTAAACAGGGACAACAACATCAGTACCGAAATCAAACGCAGAATCACTCTTGCCAATCGCTGTTTCTTTGGGCTCAAGAGGCAGTTGAGTAATAAAGCCCTCTCTCGAAAGACGAAGCTCGCTTTATATAACAGCTTGATCATCCCCGTCCTACTCTATGGCGCGGAATCTTGGACGTTAGCAAAGGCGGATGAGGAAGCACTTAGTCTCCTCGAGAGAAAAGTTCTGCGTGGAGGAGAAGATTCAATGACAAACTCTGTAGGCTGTACAGCGACATGCGCCTGGTCAAGCGTCTACGGATACAACGCTTAAGATGGCTAGGCCATGTAGAGCGTATGGACACCCCTGCTCCGGCCCGAAAAGTCTTTGAATCCGAGCCATTGGGACAACGCAACAGAGGACGGCCTAGACTGAAGTGGCGCACACAAGTGGAGAAGGACCTCAACCAACTTGGAGTGCGCAACTGGAGACAGCTGGCGAAAGATCGTGCTGGCTGGAGAAGCATGTTGATTGAGGCCCAGGTTCACCCCGGACTGTAGCGCCACAAGAAGAAGAAGAAGAAGAAGGCTCCTTATCTTATTTCCAGAGATGAATTGACTTCAAACTAATATATTAAGATCGACTTTTAAAATCCAACTTAAATTCAAACGCGATAAATGAATGTAGCCGCTCAGAAGAGCAAAATTGCGGCATATTAACGAACTGGTGTCGGTGATCTCTAATTTCAACAATATTGCGCCAACACTGACTCGGACCACCACCTTGTTTGTAGCCAAGGTAATGTTGCGGATATCCCGAACACCGCCAAGACAAAGAAGACTGTGAGGAAGTTCAACGTCAGCCGGCTACAATCGCAAGAGATTGCTAAATCCTTTTCCTATCGTGTCTCCCTTAACCTCTTAAGAAATTCTACGCCGCCAACATGAAGTATTAAAGACCATTAGCAGCATTGCCAAAAAGCCATCAGTGCTGGGTTTCAATCCGCCACCACAACGAAACTCCGATTTGACAACGAATGTCAGCAGGCGACTGCACTGCAAAGAAGAATAAGAGTTGCTCGGGAGCTCTACGAGCAGAAGAGGAGGGACGAACACAGGCTTGAGCATGAGAAGCGCGCGATCGGCAAAATAAAGGGATATTACTGCAGGAATAAGGTAAGGAAGTTTTATCAAAGATTAAAGTTAACCAGCCAAGGTTATAAAGTCCGAACCGAAGCCTGTATTGATGATCAAGGGAACATGGTAGTAGAGTCACAGTCGTTGCTGAGGATATAAAGAAATTATTTCTGTAGATTGTATAACGGCGACGAAGAATTAAATCCCGGTGTCAGATAGAACGAACCATTCAACCCCAATGAAAAAGACGATGAAGATCAACAATTCCGTCCACCCGACCCGGATTAACTGAAATCCAACAAGGCTGCGGGAGCTGACGGCCTACCTGCCGAACTTTTTAAGACCACAGGTTATGATTTGGTAAAGAGCATGCACCAACTTATTTGTAAAATATGACAGAGGAAAACATGCCCGATGAATGGAACCTTAGCATTGTTTGCCCGATGCATAAAAAAGTAGATCCTTTGAACTGCACCAACTACAGAGGCATCAGTCTCCTAAGTATCGCATACAAAATCTTATCTGCCGTGCTGTGTGAACGCCTAAAGCCATTCGTCAACAGCCTGGTCGGTCTATACCAGTGCGGCTTTAGAAAAGGAAAATCCACCATGGACCAAATATTCACAATACGGCAGATTTTTTAGAAAACCCAGAAGCAACAAATCGATAGCCACCATCTTCTCATCGATTTTAACGCCGCGTATGATAGCATCTGCAGAGACGAGCTATACATAGCTGTGTCTAGTTTTGGCATCCCTATCTGTAGGATGACGATGGAGAATGCACGCTGCTCCATCAAGGTCGGTAGAGACCTTACCGAGACCTTTGATATCAGAAAAAGATTCAGACAATGCGACGCACTGTCATGCGAATTTTTTAACATCGTTCTTGAAAGAATTGTTCAAAACTCCAACCCCAACACCAGAGGAACAATCTTTTAGAAGTCCGTCCAACTACTCCCATATGCCGACGATATTGACTTTATCGGGAGAACGCAGCGTGATGTTAATGGCGCTTTTATGGGTATTGCAACGGAGGCCGCGAAGATGTATTTAGCGGCAAACGAGGGTAAGACCAAGTATGTGGTGTCAACGAGAAGGGACACCCAACACCGACGTCTCGGTCAGAACATCACAGCAGACATATATAACTTTGAGGTAGTCAAAAACTTTGTCCACCTAGGCACCGCTATTAATTCAGATAAAGACACGAGTGCTGAAATCAACCAAGGTAACGCTTTATAAGACGTTAATTATCCCAGTCCTATATGGCTATATGGCGCGGAGGCATGAACTTTGTCGAAAGCGGATGACGCTGCTCTTGGTTGCTTCGAGAGGAAAATTCTTGTGACTTTTGGTTCCGTCTGCATATATGGTGAGTGGAGGAAGAGATATAATAACGAACTATACGGGCTGTGTAGCGACATCGACTTAGCCAGAAGAGTTAAGATCCAACGATTTAGATGGCTAGGTCATGTAGAGCGGATGGAAACAAAGGCTCCGGTCCGAAAAGTCTTTGAATCCACCCCGAGGGACGGCGCAGAAGAAGACCGCGACTCAGGTGGTGCACGCAAGTGGAAAGGGACCTCAACCACATATGCGTGCGAAACCCGAGACAGCCGGCTAAAGATCGAGCTAGCTTGTTGGTTGAGGTCCAAGTTCACCCCGGTCCGTAGCGCCACCTTAACATAACATAACATAACACGATCTCTAGGAAATCAAGATAATTCAAGATTTGAAGACGGTAGACCATTTAAATCGACGTACGTTCCTCGATTGGGTTCTGGAGAAGACGCGTCAAGATGAAGAATTTCATCACAAAATCATCTTCAGGGACGAAACTCAATAAGCACAATCCACATGTGCTTTATGAAACACCACTTCATGTACAAAAAAATAATAGATTAGCGCGGATTGCGTGCCGGTGACGTTATTGGCCCATGTTTTTCTGTTGACGATAAGGATCATCACGTTACGGATCGGTGGTGACCAGTAGGAGGAGGAGCAGAAACTTAAGAGGCTAAACTGCGACAGCAACAACACCAAACGCGTTCTGCTACATCAAAAGCTGCTCAACAACAACATAAGCAGCAACGGGCGCAGAAGAAACAGCAGCAACAGTCGCAGAAACACCAGAAGCCACAACGACAACAAGAAAAGCATCCTGAGCAACAGCAGCAGAAGTTTTGTTGCCCACCAATCAACGTCTTCGGCATGGGGAATGACGAGCTGCAGACCTTATGTGAGTTGGCTCTAGGAAATACGAATTTGTATATAGTATATAAGACCCCCTCAATTCAAACCGTCCACCCCTAGAGGGGAAAGGCCACAGCTCTTGCTCCTTAAAGGCATAAATCCTCCCATTGACCCGAAGGTCCTCCTCAACAAGCTGCGCCAAGTTGAAAGCGACGAAGGCCAGTTTGTAGGGGCTAAGCCCTCATCACTGCGACAGCGAAAGCGAAGAAGGCACTTCCCTCCTTCTTGGTACAGTTATCCAACAGCACCAAAATCGACAGCCTAGCAAGATCCGTTTCGTAGGCGATTTGTGTGTAAAGTACTTCTATGTGCGAAGTGCAGGAAACTGGGGCATCGCGGAGAACTGCAACTGGGAGTTCGGCTACGCACGATGTACATTCAGCCACAACAAAGGAGATTGACCTTTAAGTACGCGCGAAGTCGAGCATAAGGCGTTCCTTAAATGTGTACTCTACGCAGGAAATGGACACCCTGCAACCTATTTGGTATGTCGACGAATCAAAGAACTCCGTCAGAGAGTAAAGGTGGTAAAGGTAGCAGCCAGACCGGTAACCGGTGCTGTAGCTACTACCTTTACGCCAGCCATCTCCTACCACCAAATGGTGTCAGGCAGAGAACCGGCACAACGGACAGTGCCGAAGGTTGCCCCAGCTCCAATAGCAAGGCAATCCGAGGCAGAACCTTCAATAAGGGATGTAATGTCTTCCATCCAGTCGATGCAAACGCAGATGATGACTGCCAGAAACAGATGGTCGAATTACAGAACAGTTCCCTTACGCAGACGGCTAGAGTAGATTTTCTCTTCTCTCAGCTGCCTGCAAACTGCCCTCTGAGGCAGTGGACGTATACACAACCCTGTTTAACAATACGCTAAATAATGCACACTACCCGGTGCATTGGAAGGCAGCTGTGATACAGCCTATTCCGAAACGTGGAAAAGATACCTACGTCCAACGAATCTCCGGTCCATAAGTCTCCGGTCCATAAGTCTCCGGTCCATAAGTCTTCTTCCGTGCAGAAGGGATTTGGTTTCAGAGCGGGGCACGACACCATTCATGCCGCGTATTAATTGGTTTCTGACATTCAGTGGAACAGAACCAAAACACAGTACACAGAAGCCTGTCTGTTTGACATGGAACTATATATGATCTACGACATGGTAACAAACAGAAAGTTCGTTATGAAAAATGATAACGAAATTTCAACTACTGTGTTCCATATAAAGAATGGGTTGCAACAAGGGGTGGTGGGTTCGCCGATCTTATTCACTATATTCAATAGCGACCTTATAGCATCTATGCCTAACATAATAGCGTTTGACGATGACCTAAGCGCGTACACATGTGATCCGAAGGTAGAAGAAATAAACGGTTTAATGCAATTCAACGATTTTGCGACGACTGAAAATTGAAAATCAACTATCAGAAGTGTAAAACTATTCATTTCAGAACCCAGCTGCCCAAAGCCTCAAGGGACGCGAAATTGAACTGGCGCAAGTTCGGCATAGTTGACCCACTGGGACGACCATTAACCGTGAAAAGTGTAGAAAGATATCTAAGTATCTGAGTGAACCAAATAGATACAGCTCTGACCAGGATTAAGAATGCCTTCGCTATGGCAAGGGGACTGTTTTACAGCAGTCAACTTGACACCAGAGTAAGGTAATCTGCTACATGGCCCACATCCGACCAATCATAGTATATGGTTGTCCTGTGTGGTACAATATGAGTCCTTCCCAAATAGAAAAGCAGAAGGAGTTCGAAAGCGCCGCTTTCTGGCCTGTCTTTGTTTATATCGAACAGCAAAATCCCAGTACAAGAAATTCTACCCCAAAGGGGTTTTGTACAACAAAGCAAACCTTATAAGGATAGATAATTTTATTATTAAGTTGGTTCGGAGTCACACTGCTCGGGCCATGGCTTCAAACAACAGTCTGATCTTTGGGGCTTAGTAACCAAATGAAGTGTATCATGAAAAGGTGTGCCTTAACGGCTTCATTCCGCCTTCCTTTCCTTTCCTTTATCTGGATTCCTTAGGCATTATACAAGATAGGGAAGGCTGCCCTACCATCTTCCACCTCGTACGCCGAACAAAGGAAGGCAACTCCAACACGAGCCGGACGTCTCTCGCAGTCAAGAGGATCTCCTATGGTTCATTGAGAGCAGTTTCTGCCAAAGAACGTCGTTTTTACGGGGGGTTGCACCAGACCCAGCTTTCGATGCCTCTAGCTTCGTAAGATAAATATAGATTAATCTATCTAATAAATATAGATAAATAGACTTAAAATGATTTAAAAAAAACGAACACAAACATTTAATAGAGAAGCCGAAAGGTAAAGACAAAATGAAGTATTCTAGGTTAGCTTAGAGCACTTATTAAAAGTCAGTAAGTTTGAATTAATATCAACAGATTATACTATTAAGCTAGTTTAAGTATTTGTTGTCTATCACGTAAGGAAAAAATGAAAGGTATTAAGGTTCGTAGCAGTGTTGCAATAAATTCAGAATAAGCAAATCGAAAAGATTAATGAAAACACTACATAAGTCATGTGTATCATCCAGAGTAAAGTTTAGTCGACAAACAAAAACCAAAAAACTGCGAATAGTTTGACGGTTCCACCAGAGGTAAGGGATAATTTCTAGGTGTTTATTGACCCAATCGTTTTTCACACAGGTTTGTCCTTCGAGAAGAGAGTCTCGTACAGTACAGTTTTCCACCAAAATATAACCTAGATTTACACTGTAAGCAATATACAGTGTAATAATGAAAAAAAAAAAATACGATAGTGTTAGATGAAACGAATAACTAAGCAAATGAAATAAACTTTACAGTTTGTTTATTTCATTTATATTCATTTTTCACAACCAATTCTTTTACAAAAACAGGCCAATCATAACTGAATACATATCTTAAACAAGAGTATATGCCAAATTCACAGACAGGCGACTTCCTACCGGTACTTTTCGCATGAAAAAGGAAACAACCCATGAAATCGACACACAAAATTGAGCATACAGATGTTATGTGTGCGTTATACACAAGCTTCGCAGAACTGATACATGCAAATTTGTTCAGGAGTGAAGCAATAAATTTCCTTGATGATCATTTCTGCACACGCTTTTGAACTGAAAAGACCGATATTCTCTTCTTTGTGCGAAAATATGGAAAACATGCGAAAGCAGACTACTTTGTCAACGAGAATGCTCATAATTAAGCTATTTTGCGAGGGGAAGTCGATGCGAAAAATAGGATAAACTGTAGGGCGATCGCATGCAACGGTTCAAAAAATAATAAACAATTATAGATACGAAGGGACACTAAAAAACACACCTGGAAGGGAAAGAAAAAAATTGCTCTTAGAACAAAACGAGCGGTATATTGTTCGGACAATCAAGTCCAATCCAAAATCTAGCGTTCCAAAGTTGACGGCTGATAATAAGCCTCTTTCAGTGGAAACCGTTCGCAGAGTCTTGAGAAAGAATAATTTAAATGGTAGGATCGCACGACGAAAGCCGTACATTTCCATAGTTACTAAGAAGAAAAGATTGGAGTTTGCTAGATAATATGTAAACCACCCGGGAAGCTTTTGGGAAGGTGTTTTGTTTTCAGATGAAACAAAAATTTATTTATTTGGATCTGATGGCAAACAAATTGTTTGGAGGGAACCAAATACAGCTCTCAAAGCTAAACATGAAGTTAACCATAAAACACGGGGGAGGATCTGTGCTGTCGTGGGGTTATATGGCTTCAAATGGCTGTGGAAAGTTCGAATTTATAGAAAACACTATGGACAAAATTGGGTATTTGAATATTTTAAAACGAAATTTACGAAGTTCCGCAGTAAAATTAGGTCTACCTTCGGTTTTCTACTTCCAACAAGATAATGATCCGAAGCACACCTCCTATTTAGTTACTGAAAAACTGGTAAAATCCATGCCACGGCGGTTACAAGCTGTCATAGACCCTGAAGGAGGTGCCAAGCGTTACTCAACTGTAACTTTGTAACTGTTTGTTCTGTGTTTTAGTCGTAACTCGAATTAACTTTAAGTGTATGCTCAATTTTGTGTGCTAAAATGAAGTGCCTTTTTTTATTTTGCTTAGAAACAGCAAGTTTTTTTTTAAATTTCATATTTTTGTTTATGGTTTTTAGCAATTGAAATATGTCAATTCGAACTGCTTTTAAATTTTATTAATTAACTACTTTTTGTAAGGCGAAAGAGATAAAAATATGCTTAAGCTGTGAGTGTAGGCTCAATTTTGTGAGGTACTGTATACGCAAAAAT
Organism: Eristalinus aeneus; assembly: GCA_955652365.1. Classification (NCBI taxonomy): domain Eukaryota; kingdom Metazoa; phylum Arthropoda; class Insecta; order Diptera; family Syrphidae; genus Eristalinus; species Eristalinus aeneus. The sequence continues at coordinate 41,296,550 of OY019130.1, forward strand.
AAAAATACAGAAAGTGGGAAAACTCTAAACAGATTTCAACTACACAAAAAAAAATTTAAAGAAGACACTTGAAGTAATAATACAAGTGGTTTGTTCTGTAAGTTTATTTCTAGACTTCGGCGCAGTTTTCGTTGAAAAGTTGTTGGTTATTGGTTTGTGTTTGTTTTGCTCGAAAAAAGCTCGCTATTGTCTTGTTTGAGTTTAGTAATTAAAATACAGGTAACCCTCCTACAACGCGGATTTCTATAACGCGTTTCGCTACAAAGGGGTTTCGAAAATACTGACATTTTCTTATAACGCTACTCTTACAACGCGATTTTACGAAAATTTTTATGTAAAAAATATTTTTCAATGATTACTATTTTAATTTAAAAAAGGCTTCCCAAATAAAATTCTTTGCATTTTGTTCATATATTGATACCTATCTTAAGAGCTATCAAAATTAAGTTCTAAAACGACAACATTAATAAATGGTGTTTCCCCACGGTTCTAACATCACACAACGATTTATGCTACTTTTTTTTGTTAGTTTGTTGTCGCCATTCCAAATAAGAGCATCAATCTAAAAACGCGTGTAAAAAATTACGAAAAATATTCAGTCTAATTCCAGTTTAATTGTAAAAAAATTGTGAAACACTTTTTTGTTTTTTTCGTAAAAGTGATGAGGAAGAGTAGAAATGATCGTTCTAATTTGGTTTTAATTTATTAAATCTTCAACAAAAATATATTAAGCAGATATCTTTCCTATACAAATTCCAATGCTTTACTGAAAATTTTTTACTTCGGAAAACTCTGATTTTTGTATGAAGTTCATGTCTCTTACAACACGATTTCTTACAACGTGGCATTTTTTTGGGAACCTATTCTCCGCGTAGTAGGAGGGTTAGGTGTATTACCTTTCATGAACTAAAAGGTTAGTTAAGAAAGGCGAGATTTGGGTATAATTTAGATATGGTAAAGATTTTTTATTAGAGTAAGTAGATCTCTTGTCGATATTTAGTGAGGGAATGTGAAGTAACAAGTACTTGGTTAGTTTTATGTTTTGATTTATATGTCTAGGTTTGATATCTTTAGTAATGATAATTATCTCGGTACCCCTACAGGGATGGATGTTTTTGTGATATCTGTTACAATTTAGTATTTAAGATAGACGACTCTTTGTTACTTCACAGGACACAACACTTCAGCAAAAGCAAACATGTTCTTTATTTGGTTTGGATTTGGTTTATATGATTGGGATAAGGAAGGCACAATGTTTCGTCGATCGTGCAATGAATCGAAAAGATCTACGGATAGTTCATTTCCGCAAGTATCTCTCGACTGATATTTTGCATACTGGTGTTAGTTTAAATAGAATATTTAACACATCTTTTACGACAATTGAGAAAAAATCAAAGTTAAAGATTTAATATAATGTTTGTTGGGATGTATTTTTGTCCAAGTAATACTAGTATGTACCGTTTATGCATGCTAATCGGGACTTGACAACTTAGAATTTAATTTGTAAACAGACTCTTTAAGTAATCACCATACTGACGCACTCAATTTAAACATGAAAGAAGTACATGTTGCTTTTTTTGGCAGCAGGAAATCCAAACGAGCAAATACTTAAAACGAGTGTACCATCATAAAAAAAAAAAAAAAATATACGTAGCTTACGAAATTCAAAATTTACCTTATATTTTGAAGAGAACTTTTATTTCAATAAGTTTTTATTGCAGCCTTTTTCCTACTTATTATACTCATGAATCCCCTTCGACAATTGCATTTTGTATATTTTTGTGGACTGAAACCCTCGCTTTCTTACGGCACCACCTATTTCAAGTCGCTGACCACATTCAAACTGCAAAAAAGTCGATCGCTCGATTACGTACAAAAGCAGAAGCAGTGTTTCAACCTAAACGCATCCTACTCCATATGCAACCACAGCAACATTCAGCGGCCAAATCGATCGGCTCGACACGATCAGGGATAAAACGATAATTATGGAACAAATGACAAATGAGAATGTTAGAAACCGCAAAGATATCTCAGCTGGCTTATATTATGTCCTAAAAGCCTATCACCACTACCACTTCCTAACATATTTTTGTGGCTTACTTGCAAATTTAAATAAGTAAAGGGTACTTCTCTTATTCTCTTACTCTTACAATCAACACGCATCGGGGACTATTCTAGTGCTTATGTTTACCGTTCAGCATTAAAACTTAAAAAAAAAAATCTCGGCTGGCATTTTGGTGTAGCATCTTATACCAATGACATCATAGAAGAACAAGCATTTGGAGTCGCTGCTTCAACAAAGTAAGAAGTGGAGTTTCCAGCTGAAGTTTGAAAACTGTGTATTTCACCAAAGAAAAATAACTTTAGTAAAATTCATTTTATACGAACATATATGCATATTAAAGGCACCTTAATGCAGAAAGCAGCATTGAGCAATACGTTGTTTATGTTAAATTAAAATGTAGAATACGTAAAACAAAAAAAAATTGCAAATGCATGTGCACTTTTTATCTTATTTAATAAACCGTAACCTCACTCCAATGAAAGATAAGTTAAAGTAGGCGCTAAATGCTTTACTGAAACAAGTCACAAGGTATGAAGGATTATCAGTTGTGGACATTTAACCCTTTGGAAATAAAAATATTTGAAAGTAGAATCGAAATCCAAAATTCCCTATTTCGAATCTTGCGAAACGAATAGTAGATCTTTGATACTTGCTTAAATATGACCGAAGCATATTTCTCTATACAACAAGATCCACAATTAATGAAGGTTACTCACTTACATTTTTTACTAAGTCGATACAATTATTTAAATTTTAAATACCCACCTATCGAAAAGTGAAATAACGTTGCGGCGACCAAAAATTTTCAGTTCAGCCAAAAGATTCTTGGAATAGTACATAAGTTATGAATATAACTAAAAATAGGTATTATGCGAACAAACAAAAGGACATGCCAATCTACCGGCCTTGTAAATAGATGTGATCGTACAAAATAATTTTTAAAGTAAAGATGATCAGCACGCAAAGTCGACACACACGCATCATGCACAGTTGAAATTTGCCTTGAATATCGAACTCTAACTCTATGAAGCCGACTTCATAACAATATTTCAAGGAATAAAATGGAGCTTTAACGAAGAGCACAAAGGATTGGAAAATGTTATCATGGATATAACACTGACACTTTTGTGTGATGAGAATAAAAAACGTACAGTGGTGAAAAAAAGTAATAGAAACAAAGAAGTTTTTAATGTGCAACGTTTAAGAATGCTGTAAAAAAAAATAAAGGTCTTTCTGCAATAAGTAAGTAAATGCTACCTTACTATACTTTAAGACTATGCAGCAGTTTCGTCTTATCGGGTTTTAATTATCTCGGTTAATAAAAGCTTCGAGTAGAATGTTTGAAAATACAGGAAAACAATGGATGAAATGTCAAAACTGAAAGTGTTCTTAGCAATTTGTTTTAGACCCAAACAGAAAACTCGGAGAAGGAAACGGAAAGCAACTACTAGTTACTAGTGGGACAGTGAAAAAAAAATTCATCTGCTTCATCAAATGAACAGAGCAAATTATCTTGATAATTTGATGAGAAACAGAAACAGAAGCGGAACTGTTTGGCAGATCCCCTAGGAAGGCAGTTTTTTTTGAGTAAGCAAAATATTCAAAGCAGATAAAATTTAGGAACTGGGCACGTATATCGTGGAAACTGGAACAACACGCAATGTTCAGATAAAACTAAGATAAATTTGTTTGGTTCCGACGGGAAAACGTACGTGAGACGTTCAAAAAACGGAATTCGATACCAAGTACACCAAAAACAATACATTATAATAAATCGACTTGTAACGGTTTCTTAAAAAAAAGGTTAACTTTAGTTAATAATAATAATAATTGGGTGGCGCTACAGTCCACAGGGGAACCGGGGCCTAGTTTGCTCATCAACTACTCGTGCTGTGCTCGTTATTGTTCTCTAACGAGTAGAAGGGACCTAAAGTTTTTTTGCTGACTCCGAACGGTGAAGTTTGAGAAGCTTTTTCTTAGACATTTATTACTCTTTGAGTGTTGTCAGCAGTCCGAAAGAGGGGGTGCAGTGAAAATTCGAGGTGTTAAGCCGTTTAGTTAATAAATACCACAAAGCAATCTTGTTTCTATTATTCTTTCTACAAATGTATAAGCATTAACTGTATAGGCATTAATCGTACCATTCACAAATTGTTTGTCAAAATCATTTCTTTTCAAAGAAAATGTATTTTATTTTATTTTATCACAGGTAATAATACAAATGAATTTGAATTATCCGTTAAACATTAAAAAGACCGGGGAGCAGAGCCCATATGGTCATAACGTTAACAAACGTATATAAACATATAAAATAATATATACATACAATATATTTGAAATTATTAAATTTGATTTAGTTTATGTTTATTTATTAGTTTAAAAAGGAAAGATTTATCTAGAGGGATGGTGGTGTCTAAAAGATCTTGTAAAGAAGGTACATTGTTTCCGAAACAGCTAACAGTTAATCTGCAACTCTGTAGGAAATGATCAATTGTTAATGGTTCTTGACAAATATTACAAAGCGGAGAACATTCATTCTTGTTAAGAATATGTATTTTGTTGAACAACACGTGTCCCAACCGCAAGCGATTGAGAGCGGTGTTGTAGGTCTCTCTTCCTAGGTTCTCCTTGTGCCTTCTTAAAAAAGTATTTGATTGGTGGTAAAATACAATGGTATTTTTATGGTTTCCCGTGCAGCGGGATCAGCTTTTTTATTTGAATTTTTGGAAAGTGAAGCCTTATTATGGACCGGATGAATAGAAAAGCAGGTGTTCTGGTCTTCTTGTTGCAGACACTGTGTAGTGAACTCAAAGAGTCACTGCAAATGGCTATCTTTCCTGCGGTTGCAGTGCCAATTTTGATTGGATCTATTAGTGCCATAACTTCGCCCACAAATGGACTGTTATTTGGTGTTAAAAGTTGTTGTGTAATGACTCTGTTGCAGTTGTGGTCATGTCTGTATACACAGTGTCCTGTAGATTCATCCGTTGTGGAAGCGTCAGTGTACAGGACACAGTCAAATTGTCCTGTGGATAGGATTTCGGCAAACATTTTCCTATAGATTTCAAGTGAATTCTTAATTTTAACAAATTTGGCTAGAGATGTGTTTATGGCTTCTTTTGGGAATTACCAAGGACTCGGATCGTAAAATAGGGGTTCAGGAGCTTGAGTTTTAATCGATGTTAGATACCTGATAGAACTGAAGAGCGAACTTTTAATATTAAATAACTTGCACCTTTTCCAACCAGATTTGCACATTTCATGAAGGGGATAGTGGCAGTCTATGATGTCTTTTACTGTTAACTTTATTTGTGTTTTTCTTTTCATCTGTGCAAAGTCTGTGGTGTCTGTTTCAACTAATAGCGCTTCTATTGATGATGAGGGCAATGCTATGATAGCTTTCAAGGTATTTTGGTTGAGTGTGCAGTTTCGGTATCGGGACTAAAATAGCATTTTTCCATTCATGTGGAAGTATTCCGTCGGCCATTATGTTATATAAATTTGTGAGTCTAAGAAAAAACTCACCTGACAAATGCTTCAGCATAGTGAAGGTGATTTTGTCAGAACCAGGTGTGGATCTTTTGGTTGCAAATAACGCTTCCTTTAATTCTTCGGTCGTTATTGTAGGATATGGATTGTTTATTGAATTGTTCACTACGAGTTCTTTTTTTTGTTTCAATACACCTGATGTAAAATTAGTGTTTGAGCTGTAGCTCACCCATTGTTCTGCTAACAATTCAGCGATTTCTTTTTGATCTGTTGTTGTTGAAGTTGTCTGTCTTATAAATGTGAGTTTGTTTTAAAGTATCCTTGAATGTTCCACTGAAGGATTTTTAAATTTATTTCTTTGTTATGATTTATGGTCGATTGACTATAACTTTTAATGTTATTTATTTTTTGTAGGTTCTGTTGAACAATTGATGTTGGTCGTGAACACCTCTGGTCGGATGGGAGACAAGAAGGTTGAGTGCCTTCAATTCTTGTTTCCTCTCCTCCCAGTGATAGCCACAACCTATTTGCTGGGGCATGTATTGAATTATTGATAATTGTCGGAAGTATCCATGTTATAGGTTTGTTCTTGAATTAATTTGTTAGATAATATGGAAATAGGAGTATTAGATGTGTTTGTTGGGGCTGTTGGTTTAATTACGTTTCTTTGTTTAACGTGTGTTGAAGTGGTTTTTGACAATGATGGAATAGTGGTTCTTTTAGCGTTCTGGTATGCTTAATATCCAATTGGAGGGGACGAGGGAGTGGGAAGGAGGAGGAGGGCTTGGATTTATTCAGAGATTTAGATTGAGGTTCCTTTTGTGTAGTAGGTGCATTATTGCTTGAGTTGTTTAAGTTACTGTTGTTGTTATTATTGGTTAATGTATATTTTTGGTTGTTAGTACTTTTTGACAGCTAGGCAATGTCTTTGGTATTAACTGGAGCAATTTTGGCCTTGTCAGCGTAGGACATGGTTCTGGATATTGGTTGAGAGGGGTACATTTCATTGTATGTGCGTTTGGCTTCTCCTATGCTGCACTTGTTTCTTGTTTTTATTGCTAGGTAGTACCTGGGACAGTTTTTGGAAAAAGATAGGTGAGGTCCGGAGCAGTTAGCGCACACTATTCTTGTGCATTCTGACGGTTTATGGAGTGGCAGATTGCAAGTTTCGCAAATTTCGTCTTCTTCACATATCTTAGCGGTGTGGCCAAGGAGATGGCATTTTTTTGCATCTCATTGGTCTAGGGATATATTTCTGAACTTTTGTTTTGCACGACGCTATGTCAATTACTGGTGGATATTGGTAACGATCGAAGGTAAAATAGCATCAATCCTGTTCTCCTCCTTCATCTGTCTTTTTTGTGAACTTTTAGGCATCAATCACACCTTGTGGCCAGAGCTCTCTAATTATTTCCTTTTCATCGGTGTTTATTAAGCACCTTTGAGGAGTTCAAATTTGCATGCAACTCAACCGATACTGAGATATCACAAATTAGTTTCATATTAAAAAATCGTTCTGCAATTGCCGGTGATTTTGTGAGGGTTAAAACATTGCCATCTTCTAGCAGAGAAATATTTTCATATTCCTTGCTAGTTGCATCAATTGCTTTTTTGAGACAAAGACACTCAACAAAGAAAGAGGTTTGTTTTCATCCTTCGACGATATGGTAATAAATTTAGGGTTTTTCTGGTTGTTTATTTGAGGGAGTGACGGAAAATCATTGAGTGAAGAACTTTAAATTCTTTTTGCATTGGGGTCCGAATCCGCCAACAATTCGAAACCATTGCCGGGTTTTTTTTCTGTTTGGTCCCGGGGCCATTTGATAAATTAGGTAGAGTTCCCGCGCACCAGTGATTTAGACCCACAGCAACTGAGAAAGTTTGTGAGGGGAAAAAAATAGCTATGTTATATGTAAATAGAACTGTCAAATAAGAAGAACTTCCCTATTCTGAAATAGACTATTCGCGTTGAAACCTAGACGACTACTGCAAAGAAAAGTTATTTTTGATGTGTAGGATCATTCTGGTGTTATATGAACCAATATCGAAAATAGTAAGTTTTATGAAATGGATATCGTAAGATTAACGCTTTTCAGGTTTTCAATACACACCTATTTTGAATATAAATGTACCACTAATACGATAGTAAGCACGTGGAAAAGGTTCTTCGACAACGCAGTTAACTGGAGTTTGTAATCAGGAGAAAGATAACTATCTATGGTATTAAACGCTCACTCGGAAGAGTAAGAGTGAGAGTATCCTGTTTAATATAAGCTCCAAATTATTTTTGACTTGTGTGTAAGAATTTCAACTATTTTATGATTTCAAACAGATTTCTCTCCTATATGATTTTGTTCTTTTAAGGGATATTAAACGTATGCAAAAATGTGTAGGTTCCGGTTCAAAGGTCTTCTAACTAAAAGAGGAATCAAACAGTTCGATGATTTGATGCGACATAATTTCTCTACAAAGAAGGAATTCACTCTCATGATATTAGCAGAGCTAATATGACATTACTTTCGGAATAGCACGTAAGTATTATGGTAAGTTTTGTTTGCCCAATCCTTAAATTACTAAATATTACTCTTTTCTCACGTATTTATATACTTCGTTACAGTACAGAATACATATTCTTAAATCAATCTTAGTTATGTTGCCAATATTATATTTATTTACCAGGCAGTATTATTATTCCATCTGTTTCAGCACTAACATCCGATTACCTCTCACTGTATTCCTTTCCCGTATCAAATCATATTAACCTTTATTTACTTATTTATTTATTAATTTTAACTAATAATTATAAAAATTATAAGTTGAACAATAGAATTAGCCAGAGCATCAAGGCCTTGGGCTAGAAAGTGAGAATTATTATATAAGGATAATTATGGGAGAGGCGGCTATGTCCAAGTTTCAGTCTTAAAATTTTACTAATTTCAACACGGGATAAATTGGTATCCGTGGCATATTTTTTGATAGGAAACACATTATTCTTAATAATTCTGTACCTAGACAACGTTTTCTCCCAAGTGGGTTTCATAGAATCTGTAGATTTACAGACATAATCGTTTAGATATTTAATGTTTCTTTGACAGTTTTGTCTGCAAACTCATTGCCTGGTATTTGAACATGACTTGAAATCCACAGAAGTTTGATATGAGGGAATTGAGAATGTAGTAGCTATCGGATGAAGGACGGATAATAGGATTAATTCTTGGGGTTTAGTATAGCATCAACGAAAGAAAGGAAATCTGTGCTTATGACAAACTTTTTTTTTTCTAATTTTTGGTAAGTTGTAGCGCTCTTAAAATGGCAATTATTTCACCCGAAAAACTTAAGGAGTAAGAAGGTAACAGGAAGGACCCAATAGTCTTATCTTCAGTGGTAACACTAAAACTTATGCTGTCGCTCATTTTGGAGCCGTCTGTATATATAAAATAATTTTGAAAATTGTTTTTTAGTACAGATAAAAAATTGCGATATTTAGGTTATTGCAAAAAATAGAGTTATGCTCTATAGAGGACAGATTTTTTTTTGTTAATTTTAAACTTCTTTGTTACTCTACTAAGAAGGGAGTCTTTAGAAACTAAAGGAGAACTATACAACTTTAGTATGGATCGTTCTATAAGACCCTCAGCCGTTTGCTTCGTACAATAAATTATTCATTGAGGAGGTACGGAAAGCATTGAGAGTCATTCTTATAAAAGAATTATAGATTGTTTTAATTTTGTATATATCTGATTTAGGGAAGAGATCATAGAGGAAAAGACCATAGTTTATTTTACTTACTATTATTGCTTGAATAACTGAAACCGGGTTGCAGTTAAATTTGTTGTGTGAAAGTATCCTTATTATTTGGAGTTTTTAGCAGAAAGCAAGAAATAAAATTTAATGAATTTTAGTTTAGCCTTTAGTTTTTTAAATAATTTTTAAATTATCGACTGTTTCTAAGTTTAAAGGTTAGATGCTAATAAGCAGTTACATCTGTGAATGAATCTGTGTGATGAAATTTTTGAAAATGGATTTATAGAATTGAACGAGTCTAGCTTTCATGGAAGGTGAGAGCTTTTTTAACTTTGGATAAGATATCCTGTCATTAGAAGTTTTGCCTTTAAGTTTATTTAGCGCAATTTCTAGTTAAAAAAAAACTGATATTTTAAGCAATATTCTCTGCATTTTTTGAAAGGAAAGATGGTACAGGGGGAGAAAAAGAAGTTTGTTAAAACGGAAGCAATCAGTAAATTTGTGATCATGAGATTCTTTAGACCAGAACCCAGCAAAGGTTTTGGCTATGGATTGGGGATTTGTGATATTGGTGTTAGAGAAGGTAGAGGGAGAAATACACTGGATGCGGGATGAGGTGTTCATGTCCTACAGAACTTGCTAATAGTGGTCCAAATTTTAGGGGTTGATTAATTTAGGGAAGTTAATTTAAGAACTTGAAATTTGAAGAATTTTGAAATTTTAATTTGCCTTTTATATAAAGCCATATATAACATTGATTTTGAGGGATAAGTAGTAATTAATACTAATAGGCATGTTAGATATTGATTTTAAGTGTGTATCTTGAAGAGCTATAATTTCAGGAGATAAATGTTTAATAAGTCTTAAATGTTTATTATAATTATTTAAACATCCTTTTATATCCCATGTATTATTAGAAGAAGGTATTTAGAAGTTGTAATTGAAGCGACCCCCCAAAGATTGTTCGGCTGCTTGCCCAGAATTGGACTACATGGGGGGCATGGGCCTATGCACGCGAGGTAACGTCGTTGCTTTCGCTCAACACGTCGAGCTGCCAAGGCTATCCTCGTTAGTGCACAGGTCAAGTTGACATACAGAATGCACGCGGCGCCCCTTTCGATTGCCATCACAACACCCGTTGTATGGTGAACCCATGTATACAGCGAGCCCCTCTGCACAAGGTTTAAATAATTGGGCCTGGCCTACCAGTCTGTGGGTTGTGCGTGAGGGTAACTTCCTCACCACGTAAAACTAACGATAGTTCAGAGACAACAACATGCCTTGGATAAGGACGGATCAACTGTTGACGACCCCCCAAACGTTTTAAGGACAATGATTTTCGGTTTTGCACGTGGAATGTGAGGTCCCTTAACAGGCCACGTGCAGCCGAACAACTTGCGGAGGCCCTTGACTGCTGCAAAGCTGACATTACCGCCATCCAGGAAGTGCGATGGGATGGGTCTGGCATAAAAGCGATGAAGAACTGCGATATGTACTACAGCAATTGCTATAGAGAGAGAAGGCAGCGCTTATTCGGATGCGAACTTGTTGCTCGAGGCAGACTTAGGCAAAAAGTCTTGAGCTACGACCCCGTCAGCGAACGCCTCATGACAATCCGCATTAAGGCTAAATTCGGGAACATCAGCCTAATATGCGCTCACGCCCCGACAGAGGAGAAGTATGACAACATCAAGGATGACTTCCATGATCTTCTAGAAAGAACATACGATCGATGCCCCAGCTATGACACCAAGATCGTTCTAGGAGATTTCAACGCTCATTTGGGAAAGGAGGACTTCTTTGCTGGAGTCATCGGTAAACACAACCTGCACGACAACACAACGGACACAGGCTGTTGGACTTCGCCTCGGGGCGGAACCTCTCTGTGGCTAGCACGCGGTTCCCACACCTGGACATTCACAAAGGGACCTGGCGATCCCCTGATCAATCCACCGTCAAACAGATTGATTACGTTGCGATCGACGTCAGACCCTCCTCCAGTATTCTCGATGTCCGAACCTTCCGAGGTGCAAACATTGAGTCGGATCATCACCTTGTTGTAGCCAACGTAAGAACCCGGATATCGAGAGAGCAACGGAGTCGAGAAAGACCAAAACGGTTTGACGTCGAAAAGCTACAATAGCAGCTGATTGCTGGGAACTTTACCCATCGAGTCTCCCTGAAACTCGCTCAGAGTTCGACGCTTCCTGCACTAAGCATAGAAGAAGAATAGAAACGGTCTCAAGAAGCCATCAAAAATGCTGCCACTGATGTGCTGGGTTTCACGTCACCACCCAGAAGGAACCCATGGTTTGACGACGAGTGCAGGCAAGCGCACGCAGCTAAACAAGACACCTATAAGGCGATGCTGCATCGAACAACGCGGGCTGTTCGTGAACTCTACGAACAGGGAAGAAGGGAAGAGCACCGGCTTCTCAGAAGGAAGAAGAAGGAGCATGAGAAGCGCGCGGTCGAGGAAATGGAAAGGTGTTATGGCAGAAATGAAGTCCGAACGTTTTACCGAAAGGTAAAATAGCTATCCGGAGGATAGAAGGTTCGGACCAATGCCTGCCGGGACCAAAACGGACAACTCGTAGTAGAGTCGCAGTCAGTACTGAGAATCTGGAAGGATCATTTCTGCAGACTCCTAAACGGCGATGACGACCCAAATCCCGCTGTTAGGCAGAATGTTTCACTCAATTTGGACGATGATAGACAAGCATTCCGTCCCCCCGACTTAGACGAGGTGAGGATAGCAATATCCAAGCTAAAGTCGAACAAAGCTGCTGGAGCGGACGGACTGTCCGCAGAACTATTTAAAGCAGCTGGAGATGACCTGGTTGGGCGCATGTACCAGCTCATCTGTAAGATATGGTCGGAGGAAAGCATGCCCGATGAGTGGAATCTCAGCGTCGTTTGCCCGGTCCACAAGAAAGGAGACCCCTTTGACTGCGCCAACTACAGAGGGATTAGTCTCCTGAACATCGCATACAAGATCCTCTGTGCCGTATTGTATGAGCGTCTGAAACCGTGTGTCCATGACCTGATAGGTCCCTATCAGTGTGGTTTTAGGCCAGGGAAGTCTACAAAAGCCCAGATATTCACATTACGGCAGATCCTGGAAAATACCCAAGAAATGCAAATTTACACTCACCACCTATTCGTCATATTCGTGCATATGACAGTGTGCATTGAGATGAGCTATACAGTGCCATGTCTACTTTTGGCATCCCTACCAAACTCGTCAGCTGGTGTAGGATGACGATGGAGAACTCTCGCTGTTCCGTCAAGGTCGGTACCGAACTCACCAAGACTTTCAATGTCAAAAAAGGTTTTAGACAAGGCGACGCACTGTCATGTGACTTCTTTTACATCATCCTCGAGAAGATCGTGCGAAACTCACAAGTCAACACCAGAGGCACGATCTTCCAGAAGCCAGTTCAATTGCTAGCATACGCTGATGACATTGACGTGATTGGACGAACACAGCGAGCCGTCAATGAGGCGTTTGCTGGCATTGAAGCGAAAGCGGCTAAAATGGGTCTTGCGGTAAATGAGGGCAAAACGAAGTACATGCTGTCATCAAGGAAGGACACACAACAAAAACTTCGAGGTAGTCAAGGACTTCGTCTACCTCGGCTCCGCGGTAAACAGGGACAACAACATCAGTACCGAAATCAAACGCAGAATCACTCTTGCCAATCGCTGTTTCTTTGGTCTCAAGACGCAATTGAGTAATAAAGCCCTCTCTCGAAGGACTAAGCTCGCTTTATATAACAGCTTGATCATCCCCGTCCTACTTTATGGCGCGGAATCTTGGAGTTAGAAAAGGCGGATGAGCAAGCCCTTAGTCTTTTCGAGCGAAAAGTTCTGCGTGCGATTTTTGGTCCTGTTTGCGTTGATGGCATCTGGAGGAGAAGATTTAATGACGAACTCTATAGGCTGTACAGTGACATGCGCCTGGTCAAGCGTCTACGGATACAACGCTTAAGATGGCTAGGCCATGTAGAGCGTATGGACACCACTACTCCGGCCCGAAAAGTATTTTAATCCGAGCCATTGGGACAACGCAACAGAGGACGACCTAGACTAAAGTGGCACACACAAGTGGAGAAGGACTTTAACCAACTTGGAGTGCGCAACTGGAGACAGCTGGCGAAAGATCGTGCTGACTGGAGAGGCATGTTGGTTGAGGCCCAGGTCCACCCCGAACTGTAGCGCCACAAGAAGAAGAAGAAGAACGCGATCCGCTGATAGCACGGTCATTATGGTTATTTAAGGCTTTTTCGTTAAGACAGGCCATTATCTGCTGAAGTGGGTAGATAAGTGATGAGATGAATATTGTTTGAAAGAATTCCATTCCATGAACTATGATTTTGGGATACATGTTCTTCTCCAACAGTAGTGTAATACGTATTTTCTTGGATAAGTTGTTGGGTTAGGCTGGATATTGGTGATTGATTTTTATTATTGTTCTGTATTGTGGATTTTTCTTGGTTACGTTTGTTATTATTTGCTTGTAAATTTAGTGAGCAGGAATTATTAGTTGGGGAAGAATTGGTACTTGGTTGTAACTTTGACAAGTGTATATATGAAAGAATCATTACTTTTGTGACTTGATAGTGTAGGGTTTGAATTATTGGATGTGGTGGACGTAATTCCTTCTGATGAATATGGTTCAGTTATTGGTTGTGGAATAGTTTTATTGATTGAATTTTAAGATGTTGTAAGATTGGTACCGATTACCTTTCCGAATGAGTTTTAAAAAAAAAATTTCAACTTTGTGTTATAGAGGGGTGTACCGAATTGAGTACACTGGCCAAATGTGTATACACTGCTACCTTAGCTATGCAATATTTTAAAACACTCCTTCTCGATGCAAAGAGTAGTTTGGCATTTCTCACAAGTCTAGCGAACTCTGTTTTGGCAAATTCTGCAACGTAGCTGTTTTTTAATTTTTTGGGAGAAGTACCCACCCCCGCTGCTTACGAACTGGTCAGTAATTGTTCACGAACTGGTCTTGAAGGTCAACCCCACCCACTCCCTTATTGTATTGTTTTGGCTGTGGAATGGTAATTTTTTCTTTCTCGGTTCCAAATTGTCAAAATTAGTTGTAATGGTTACAACAGCGTTATATTTCCACCGCGCGAATAAAGTGTTGTTTGTTTTTATCAAATTTGTTGTGAAAGTAACCACGTTTCGCCTTCATTATTGTCTTCAAAGATTGGAGTGGGCATTTTTTTGTTCTGTTGTCCCGAACCGTACCAGTTGCCCGAAATTCTTTCTTTCGCAAAGTAATCATAAGGTAATCATGGTAAGGACTTGGTAGACTTTAATGCATTAGATTGAAATTTTTCGCATGGCAATACACATCAATGTTATAACAATATTTATCGCTTCTGCAAAGCATCCGCTCCTTATATCCAAAACATACAGGTTTCCACGGATAGAATTGTCGGCCAGATGAATAAAACGTTTAATTTCTTTGAAGCGATTGCGGGGCATAGAATTAGCTGCCATGGAATTCTGGTATCATCGTCTAGGCACCAATTCTTAGGGCGAAATGTGGTAGCCAGAAAAAAAGCATTATGCCAACGAACTTTTTTCCATCCTTTTTTGTAAATGAGAATGTGTGACAGTTCTGTTCCAGTGCGTATTTTTTGCTTTGTTCTATAATCAAATTCTTCACATCATCATTGAAGAAATTTTCAAAGATTTGAACTTCGTCTTTCAATCCCACTTGTTCTTTAACTTTTGCCAAATTTTCCAAATATTGAAATGTTTCATTCATTTCTTTTGAATACTCCACATGATTTGACCATTCTGGAGCTTTATATTGTGGTTCACATTTAGCTAAAGTTTCATCCTGTATATTAGCAAGTGGTATGTCATCCTTGCTCTCAAATCCATCATTAGTTTCCATTTCTTCTAACTTCTAGAATGTCAACCGGAATATGGGAATCGAAAAAATCATCCTCGCATATATCCTCCTCGTCCGCTTGAATGTCTACATCCGGTGGAATAACCACTATTTTGCCACACGTCATACCAACAAATAGTTAGCAGCAGTAAGATTGTGTATAAGTGTTCTTATTTTAAACAATGCAATAATGTTTTATTCTCGTTCAAATCCAGCGACTTAAAGAGTAAAAAATATATTGCATATGATATAGTTATATTCTTCACTTACTTATGCATTAAAATGTCCAAGTACGCCAGTGTAACAAGAAGTTAAAAATGCAATTCATTTCATCTAATCTAAATTGTTTAAAGTCCGTAATTCAATTCGAAATAATAATAATGTTGATTGATTATGTCATATTGTACATTTTAAAATGTTCTCCGTGATTACATCAAACTTTGAATATAGTATCACTAAACGATCTCCTGAAAAGACATTTCCCAAAATTTGGAATGAAAATATAATGAAATATTTCTTTCACTACACATTACAGTGATCGGAATAGCTGAAGAACCGGTACGGGTTTTCTTTTCCTACAACAAAATGCACTTTACTCTTTTGTGCTTTGTCTCAAACATTACTTTTTATAACTTCAAAGTTTAAATTTTTTTTTATATTTATTCCGATTATATAGTACTTGTAGTACTACGAACATTATTACGATCATGACACCAAAATACTTTACTCATTTAGATGAAGAAATTAAAGTGACACTTTTTCTTATTTGAATAATATTGTTTAAGCACCCTTACAAAATTAAAATTCTTAAATTCTTTAATTCATAAACATTTTGCGCTTGAATTAAATGTGTAATACAATTTGTAAAGAAATCATTCCCACATCAGTTTCCGAATATTAATTCAATACAATTTTTGATCTTATACTTTATTTTTAAAGGGCGTTCAATAGGCATGTCTTTTTTAAATATCTACACTCATATTTATTTATCGAATCATCATGAAATAACAAACAAATAGCAACGTTTGCACGTTATTCAATTTTTTACCAAACTTTTCGCTCAGCAACCTTAAACTTAAAGAATACAAACTAGCTTTAGCATCGAGACTAATTTCTGGCTCCCAACAAGCATTATATATTGTGCAGGTAGTGATTTATACGTGCTTCACGACGTGCCGTTATATCCCGAAAAAGTCCCTTTTTTAGTTTTTATACTTTCATGACAGAGGTCTCATTGGGCCATATTCATAAGGGTTATCGCCATATTACTATGAATGGAATTCGGACCATAAGTGATGCTTTTTGCGTCTATTGCAAAGGAAACAATATGCGGACGGGGCTGCAAGCCGCACAACATATGTTACAATTGATTAACTGAAGAGAAAGTTTAGCAAAAGCGTCGTTTTAAGTGGTCGAACCGTCGCAGTGCCGCCTTGATGTGACTGAACTTCTTTAAAGTATTTTTTTTTTTTGTTGAGGCTAAGTGAAGACATTCGTCCTTAGCATCAAGCTCAGGGCTGATCCTGGAATTTTGGTCGATTTAAGCGAAAAAGTGGGTTCAACGACAGAACTTCTGCAAACGTGCTAGCGTGCGTAATTGGTACTAAATGCTCCTATCCAAAAAAAATGTGCTATATTTTTGAATAGATTTGTCTTTTTTGTTCTACTTAAAAAAAAAACTCGAAGCAGTCAAAATGAAAATTTCTTTGTTTGAATCGAACATATTATCATTCGATAATGTCAAATAAATATATTTAACCTGCAGTGTCAACACAACAATATACAGCTCTGTGCAAAAAAATAGCACCACGTTGAGGTCTGTACTTTGGATGCTAATTACTTTTCTCCATGCTCATGTAAAGACACAATATTTATTGTAGGACATCTGTTGGGTATCAGTAATAAAATGCAAAAAACAAGAAGATGCATTTTAAGACAAGAAAATTCCCGTTATACGAAATGAAACCGAAATTTTGGTGTGCAAAATAATAGCACCATGTCATTCTAAAAAGTGTTTTCGAAGTGTTTGGTGGTGTTTAGTTTTTTTTTTTTGTGCGTCAAAAGATTTAAGTAAAAATATTTAAGTATTTTGAAACTAGTATTTTTAAAATACAACGTTATAAACAATTTAAATGGGTCGCGGTGTGCATTGTACTCCTAAGAAACGTGAACTTATAAAAAAATTAATTTCTGACGGAAAAACGTACAAATTTATTCGGGAAATCGTTGGTTGTTCGAATAAAATGATAACTAACTTTATTAACACGTCGAAAAAGAAGAAACAAGAGGTAGAAAATCGAAATTAACCTCTACCGACGAGCGAAGAATGATAAGATTAGTGAAACAAAACCCATTCATCACATCAAACAAAATAAAAGAGGAACTAAATCTGCCCGTATCAACATCAACCATAAGAAGGAAGTTGATAGAGAAGGAACTACCTGCCAGAAGTCCCAGAAAATTACCCTTGCTGACAAAGATCCATCTTCATAAAAGAAAACAATTTGCGCAAGAACATTTGAACTGGGAAGTAACCAAATGGCGTAATATATTATGGACAGATGAGTCTTAAATTGTTTTATTTGGAACTCCTGGGACCAGGACATTTGTTCGCAGGCAAAAAAACTAAGATTTTAAACCGAAGTGTACTTTAAAAACCATTAAGCACGGCGGCGCGAAAATTAACATATGGGGATGCTTCACCTACAACGATACTGGTCCTATATTTTGGATAAAACCAATGATGACCGCCGAAGTTTATGTTGGCAGAATGAGGGAAACCATGTTACCCTACGCCGAGTGGAATATGCCTCTCACATGGGTCCTGCAGCAAGACAATGATTTTGAATTTTTTGCGAGGAATGGGGTTCAAGTTATGGAATAGCCACCGCAATCTCCAGACATAAACCCCATTGAAAATCTTTGGACAGATGTTAAGAAAGCTGTTTTTAAAGCGAAACCAAAAAATGCACTACACCAATCGGAAGCTGTGCAGGCTGCCGCGACGTTGTGCCGCTGTGCTCAAAAATTAGGGTTATAAGACGAAGTACTAGAACAGTAGTATAAATAAAAAGAATAAAAACCGTACGATTCCACTAATTTTTTTTTTTTTTTTAATTTTTAAAAATATTATCAAAAACATTTTTCACAATCGATCCATTTAAATTCATAAATGTATGCAGATTCATTAAATGTAAATAGAATTATTTTATATACTATCTATTTATACATATAATTATTTTTCTTACTCTGTTTTTTCTCTTTGTTGTTAAGAAACAAAATATTGTAATCAGCAGATTGTAAATCCATTGATGATGAATAAATAAATAAATAAAATAAATTTTGCATTTTATTTACGACGTTTTACTTGTGGTGCTATTATTTTGCACACCAAAATTTCGGTTTCATTTCGTATAACGGGAATTTTCTTGTCTTAAAATGCATCTTCGCTTATCTTGATTTTTGCATTTTATTACTGATACCCAACAGATGTCCTACAATAAATATCGTGTCTTTACATGAGCATGGAGAAAAGTAATTAGCATAGTACAGACCTCAACGTAGTGCTATTTTTTTGCACAGAGCTGTATATATATATATTTTTTTTTTTTTTGGAGGTTGAGATAAACTGCACTGGAGCGCTCAGACTCAAATACTTATCCATTGTACAACCAGGCATTTACCTTCATTTAATGTAACAACAATATATATGATTAACCACAGAAAATAGATATAAATTCTCACCAACTGTAGGGTAATCACTCAGAAGAAACCGTATGTTTTCTAAACGAATTTTACCACTGTCACCATCATCAAACTCCACACTAATAAAATCTGAAGTCCTATCACATTTTCCTGAATCGATTGCTTTACCCGGATATAGACATCGATATTGCTGGCTCCAATATGCACATAATCTTGTACCTACGGGCACATTATTTATGGTTGTTGGAGTGACTTCTAAAATCTATTGCAAAGATTATAAACAATTCAATTAATAATATAAGCATTGTTAACTACTTACCGTATCTTTTAAAATTTCTTCTCTTGACATTATGTGTGATTTATTACCTCTTTCTCCGTCAAGTGTGATTGCATAAACATCGGGAGGTTGTAGGGGTTTAAGTACTCCCGCGTAGAATAAACCACCCATATCAGTCAAAACTCTGGTTTCCTCACAATATAAATGTTCAATTGACAATTTTAATTTACTGTCCATAAAATCATTATTATCAATTTTCATGGCATTTAGGGAAGTATTAGACAGAGTTATTTTATTCGATTTTGTTTCATTTTCAGGTTCTATACTCGCACTTTCATTTTCGTTCCAATCCATCTTAAGTTTCACTTGCTTATTAGAAACTAATGAAGTGCTATGTTTTAGTTTTGAAATAATATTTAAATTTGATTCTGGATTGGTTTCAGCTTTATCTAATATAGGAGCGGGCTTACTTTTACTCTGTGTTGAAATATATCCATTATTTTTCATGGCTTCGGAAGGCGGTGTATTTTGACTTTTTTCAAGAAAATATATGAAATTAGGATTCTTATACGAAATATTTGCAAATTTATATTCTGTTGAGGATCGTTTTTTCAACTTTTTTAGCTTATTTATTTCTTCTAATTTACGTTTCTTTTTTTTATACTGTCTTGTTATATCTGCTAATCGCATGCGCATATCAGACTCCATTGCTCGGAAAAATTCTTGATGATCGGCCCACTTACTTAATTTTTTATAATCAACGTCAACTTTTTTAAATGCATTTTTTAAATTTACATGAAGATTGCTTGACTTTAAACGCTTTTTGTCAGGGCATACATTCATATCATTGGAATTTTTGTTCTTATTTTTTTTATAGTAACGTGATCTTAGTTTTGCATGTTTGCACTTTTTTCTTTTTGTGCCGGTCGTCTCCTTTGCAAGCTTTGCATGATTGTTGCACTGAACTTCTTCCT
Organism: Eristalinus aeneus; assembly: GCA_955652365.1. Lineage (NCBI taxonomy): Eukaryota > Metazoa > Arthropoda > Insecta > Diptera > Syrphidae > Eristalinus > Eristalinus aeneus. The sequence continues at coordinate 41,316,724 of OY019130.1, forward strand.
GTATTCTTTGCTCCGCTAATGCACATAAAAGGTTTAAACCACCTAAAGGTAACGCATTGTTTGATGAAATTAATGGATTTTGAACACTATTTTCTTGGTTACAGTATTGCATTTCATTATCGTATGCTCTTTCACTTATATTTCCCCCCGTATATTCGTTTGGTTCTTTCTTAATGCAAATTTCTCTAAACGTGCTTTGATTGTCAAAGGCGCCTGTACTTATATTTGATAAGAGCTCTAATCCTGATATTTCAGACACAGGACAATATGTCTCTTTGAATGTGGTAAATTTTATATCGGCAGACGAAGTTTGTTTATCAGAACAGGATTTATCGTTTGCATTACTTGATATACAAATTTCGCTTTCAAAGGAGCTCTGCTCGGTTTGATCAAGGCAATCGTCCTTCGAAATAACTGCATTTTTAAAGTATGCTTGACCTGATTTAACCGGACTTTCTTTTGACAAACCCTTGATATCAAAACTGTTTGTATGAAATTGAGTTGTCAAAGAACATTTTGTTTTCCCATCCAAATGTCCAATGCATTGATCTGCGTCAGGTTCTAAAAAGATTTCATCCTCACTGCATACAGGAGTATCTGTCTGAATATTTACATCCTGCATTTTTGGAGTAAAAGGTTTAGATACAGTAGAATCTTGTGATAATTGTAAACGGGTGTTCACACTGGGCGATTGCGTTGCAAAGTTTGCCATACAGATTTGAGTGTTTATGAACTCTGGGGGATGAGGGGAACTTTCTAACACAATTTGGGAAGGATCGGTTGGAGCTGAACAGTCAACACCAGAATTTGTGTGTAATTGAATAAAGTTTGCTCCGTTTTCTATTTTGGATTTAGAAGCTTTGTTCGTGAGAAAAAATCCATTGCTTCGGTCTTCTATTTTCATTTCATATTCTTTTAATGGCTGATCTAGTCGTTTAATGTCAGATGAAATTGATACAAATCTATTTATTTGTGAATGCTGACAGAACGTAGATGTCGCCGCACCAGTGGGAGTTGTTAAATAATTAGTTCCTATTAATTGTATGTGAGGAGCTGATTGTGGACTCATAGATGAAAACATATAGTTCTGTGTTGTCGATAAAGAGCCCGCAGTATTATGCGGTAGATATGAAGGCCACATAAAAGTTGCTTGTGGAAGTGATTCTGGAAATAGAAAAATAATGCAAAATTATGTGTTTCTATTGCACTCTTGCATCTTGCAATTGACATTAATATTAAAATTATGCTACTTGTTTGCAAAAAACATACTTAAATAAAGACTGCTAGAAGTCTTAAAAATAATGGTTACATTTTTTTCAAGATATATTAAATCAAACCTTATTCGCCTTATTCAATGCAAGCAATCTTCAGCCCCTACAAAAAAAATAACCAGAAAACCTATAGGATAAAATTAGTGGAAAAAAATACAAGAACAATGTGTTCTATCCCTGATACTTATCAGGCCAACGATCCATGTAGTGTCTTTGCTTAAGCTTTTGTAGTCTTTCACTTTAATCAATTAATCCCGGGTACACGTTGTCGTGCGTTGTTGTCCATTTGCTCGATATGGCTTGCCAATGTAGCCGTCGGATTTTTGTCTGCCGAATTATATCCAACTTGTTACAATGATCCCGTTTATTTCTTGTCTTCAATTCGCCTTCCTTGCAAACGGAACCGTATATTCGACGCAATGTTTTTTCTTGAAGGTACTAGGTATCTGCCCTATGTTTTGTACGAAAACTGCACTTCATATAGAACTACAGGTAGGATTACCGTCTGATAAGGCATTGTATTAGTCCTTCCACTCAGAATTTTTAACCATAACTATTGTAATAGAAATAACAGCCGTTGGATCGGATTCGAATCCCCATCAAGTTGTCAGTGTAGAGTTCACACTTGCCCCAAGGTAGGTACCCCAAAATTGTTACGACCGATTGCCACATTTTGATCGAGGATATATTCGACGGATTCAACGCTTAGGATAACTTAAGGCGTATGTTCATCTCTACTAAGGCCCATAAAGCTTTCGAATCCGAGCCATTTGGACAGAGCAACGGAGGACGGCCTATGTGGAGATGCACCCACTGAGAAGAAGGACCTCAACCAATCAAAAGTGCACAACTTGAGGCAGATGGCGAGGAATGGTGCGTGCATGGTTAAGGCTCACGCCTAAAATATATATATAATAATATATATATAAATATATATATACATATATATATATATATACAGTGTTGCAATCCAGGAACCATGGTACTCTACACCTGCCGAAACCTGTGCCAACTTAGCTCACTCCATGGGACAAAGATGTGAGGCAGTGATTAAAAACAAAGGTGCTGAAAAAAGTACTAAAAAGAGGATGAGAACTTTCATCGTAAAGTAATTTACTACATAAAAAAATTACAATATTAATTTTGTTTCTATTATTTTTTCCAGGCTTAAAATCGACAAAAAACTGAAATTGATTTTTTTATTTTTTTTTAATTAAATTTATATTTGATCATATTATCATAAATTAATGAACGACCCAATATATATTTAATTTATGTTTGCCTTCACGTTTTCATTATTTTAATATCAAAAAGCGCAAAACAAGTTTGTTTCTATTATTTTTTCCAACACTGTATATACATATATAAATTTATATGTATATGTATGTATATATTTATATATATACATATAATATATACATATATATATATATAATATATATAAAAATCGATCGTCATTTAAATATTTGTAAAATGTGTCATATCTGTATATATATGTATACATACACACACATAAATTCCAGTGATGAGGATCAGATAAATTACCTATGAACCCACCTGATGAAAACTTTGAAAACATTAGTGATAATGATAATGATGAATGTAAACATACCGATACATAAATAGCCTAATTCAATACATATAGCTTTGTTACTGAAGGAAAACTGTCGACGTATGGGCATGATTCTATGAAGGAAGAAATTTCGACTTCAACACACACCTGGGAACTGGCAGAGTTACCACACAATAAAACGGCTATTCTTAAAGCAGTGAACCAAAAAGGTATCAGGCTAAGTTAGTTGGAAAGGGGTTTTCCCAGAAATATAATGTGGATTGTAAAGAGACTTTTAGCCCTGTAGCTAAATTTGCAACCATAAAGATGATTTTAGCAATTGGAGCAAGTAAGAACATGCTTATGAAGCAGTTCCATATAGAAACTGTTTTCCTTACCGGTGAATTAGAGGAAGAAATATATATGATTCAAACTAAAGGCTTTGAGAATGGCAGTGAACGTGTGCTGATAAAGAGGCATTTTCGGTTTGAAGCAGGCATTCAGATGCTGGAATAAAAAGTTTATGAATTTTCTTTGCTCTTTGAATGGGGGGTTGGAAATCGACAGAATAACGAACGGAGGGATTTCATTTGAACAAAGTCGTTATGTTAAAAAGATTGTTACGAAATTTAATATGCGTGAAACGAACCCTGTAATGACATCAGCAGAGCCCTCTCGTTTTATTGGAAATGCTATGGCAACAGTTCAACGCTCTTTTCCGTACCTATAGGCTATGGGGAGGCTAATGTGTTTGGTAATTGGTACTCGGCCAGATCCATCATATGGTCTCGACATTGTAAGCAGAAACTTGGAGCATCCAAATATGCAGAAGACAGAAATCATTACATTGTAATCATGTGTGTGATTAACATATATTATTTTGTTTGACAGGTACTCGGGTAAAAAATTATTTTTCATTTTATATACGAAAACAAGTATTCATTTTTGTTTTTTGGTTCAACTAAGCCAGTCTATCTCGCATTGTGCTACTTGTCAGATGCATAATCGTCGAACAATGCTCAAAATGAGGCTTTATTATACTATTGTATACATTTATTGCGCAGAGAGTTTGTAACCTTTTTCTTATTCTTCTAAAGAAACTAATTTTTTTACTTATTTTTGTTTGTTTTTTGACATATAATCAATATGATTGTTAAAACACAACATTCTATCAATAACAAAACCTAGATCCTTAATTTCTTTAACATTTTCAACTACCTCATTATCTATTACGACATTTAAATCTGTGTATCCATTTATGTACATACATTTAGTTTAACTAACATTTAGGCTTAATTTGTTCATCTTAAACCATTCACTTAGAGTGAGTAGATCCTGATTAATTTTATTTATAGACTCATTTATAACCCTACTTGCAACAAAGCGTAGCCCATCGTCAGCAAATAGCTGTAAGGTTGATTACTTCACCACATTTGGCATGTCATTAACATAAAGTATAAGCAATAGTGCTCCTACAGATCACTGCGGTACACTTATTTACATTTATTGCACTTGATATTTTATTGCCCACTTTGGTTTTTTGAGTTGTTCTTTCAAGATATGATGTGAACCATGTCAGCTCTTTCTCTCTGACACCATATTTCTCCAATCTATCGATTAATATGCTCCTACCAACTGTCTCGATTCGAGATTGTCGAGATTATTCTGTACTGCATCTTTCCAGTCGGCAATAACGAAATTCAAAAGGAATTCGCCGTATTAACACTTTGCAAATAGCTTATTTGATTCTAAATATTCGAAACTGTTGTTGCGCTAATTTTTCTAGAATTTTTACTTCATTTTGTAGCATTAAACTTAAATTGGGGACACTCATCGGTTTGAGCACTGAGACTTTTATATGGCACACACGGTATCACTTTATTTAGCTCATAAACACTCTTAACAAAAAAGACATTAAAGTTTTGTGCTGAAGTTGCATGACCATTAACTGGGACATTTTCGAAGACAACAAATTTTATTACACTTTTTTGCTCGTTTAGGACTAACGATTTAATGTTTTTCCACATATCTCTTTGGTCCTTAGATGATTAAATTTTCTTGGTAATATAATTATTCTTTGCTTTGACTAGAGCCGATCTGAACCCATTACGAGCTATTTTACAATCTTCCCAACTATTTGTTGAATTTGTCCATGTTTTTCGTCTATAAGTTTGTACCTTTTTGTTTTTAATATTTTACGGTCTTTATTAAACCACTGGTTTACACTACAAACACATATTTATTTCTTACTCTTCATACAACACACTGCTTTTGCGGGTAATTTGGTAATGTTTTCTGTCTGTTTATTTAGATCATTTACACAAATATATATACAAAGTTACGCACAATATACTCTTTAAATTTACGTTTATTATGCTTTACTAACTCTATTAATTCCTTTCTTTTTTCGGATTTTTTACTTGTTGTAGCGCTACAGTCCGGGGTGGACTTGGGCCTCAACCAACATGCCTCTCCAGCCAGCACGATCATTCGTCAGCTGTCTCCAGTTACGCACTCCAAGTTGGTTGAGGTCCTTCTCCACTTGTGTGTGCCACTTTAGTCTAGGTTGTCCTTTGTTGCATTGTCCCAATGGCTCGGATTCAAAGACTTTTCGGGCCGGAGCAGTGGTGTCGATACGCTCTACATGGACAGCCCGCAGAGTTCGTCATTAAATCTTCTCCTCCAGATGCCATCAACGCAAACAGGACCAAAAATCGTACGCAAAACTTATCTCTCGAAGATACTAAGAGCTTCCTCATCCGCCTTTGCTAACTCCAAGATTCCGCGACATAAAGTAGGACGGGGATGATCAAGCTGTTATATAAAGCGAGCTTAGTCATTCGAGAGAGGGCTTTATTACTCAATTCCCTCTTGAGCCCAAAGAAACAGCGATTGGCAAGAGTGATTCTGCGTTTGATTTCGGTACTGATGTTGTCCCTGTTTACCGCAGAGCCGAGGTAGACGAAGTCCCTGACAACCTCGAAGTTTCTGCTGTCTAGTGTGACGTTCCGGCCGAGACGTCGATGTTGTGTGTCCTTCCTTGATGACAGCATGTATTTTGTTTTGCCCTCATTTACCGCCAGACCCATTTTAGCCTCTTCCGCTTCAATGCCAGCAAACGCTTCATTGACGGCTTGCTGTGTTCGTCCAATCACGTCAATGTCGTCAGCGTAAGCTAGCAATTGATCTGACTTCTGGAAGATCGTGCCTCTGGTGTTGACTTGTGAGTTTCGCACGATCTTCTCGAGGATGATGTTAAAGAAGTCACATGGTAGTGCGTCGATTTGTCTAAAACCTTTTTTTGACATTGAAAATCTCGATGAGTTCGTTACCGACCTTGACGGAGCAGCGAAAGTTCTCCATCGTCATCCTACACAATCTGACGAGTTTGGTAGGAATACCAAAACTAGACATGGCACTGTATAGCTCGTCTCTATGCACACTGTCATATGCAGCCTTAAAATCGACGAATAGGTGGGTGTCGATTTGCATTTCTTGGGTCTTTTCCAGGATCTGACGTAATGTGAAGACCTGGTGAACTTCCCTGGCCTGAAACCACACTGATAGCGACCTATCAGGTCATGGACAAACGGCTTCAGACGCTCACACAATGCGGCAGAGAGGATCTTGTATGCGATGTTCAGGAGACTTATCCCTCGGTAGTCGACGCAGTCAAAGGGGTCTCCTTTTTTGTGAACCGGGCAAACGACGCTGAGATTCCAGTCAACGGGTGTCTTGTTTAGGTACGTGCGCTTGCCTGCACTCGTCGTCAAACCATGGTTCCTTCTGGGTGGTGACGTGAAACACAGCACATCAGTGGCAGCTTCTTTGATGGCTTCTTGACAACGTTTCCAATCTTCTTCTATGCTCAGTGCAGGAAGCGTCGAACTCTGAGCGAGTTTCAGGGAGACTCGGTCGGCAAAGTTCCCAGCAATCGGCTGCGATTGTAGCTTTTCGACGTCAAACCGTTTTGGCCTGTCTCGACTCCGTTGCTCTCTCGATATCCGGATTCTTACCTTGGCTACAACAAAGTGATGATACGAGTCGATGTTTGCACCTCGAATGGTTCGGACATCGAGAATACTGGAGGAGTGTGACGTCGATCGCAACGTGATCAATCCGGTTGACGGTTGATTAAACAGGAGATCGCCAGATCCCTTTGTGAGGTTCCGCCCCGAGGCGAAGTCCAACAGCCTGAGTCCGTTTCCGGATATGTGTGTGTGTATGCTGTGTTTACCGACGACTCCAGCACAGATGTCCTCCTTTCCCAGCTGAGCGTTGAAATCTCCTAGAACGATCTTGGTGTTGTAGCTGGGGCATCGATCGTATGTTCTTTCTAGGAGATCATAAAAATCATCCTTGATGTTGTCATGGGCGTGAGCGCATATTAGGCTGATGTTCTCGAATTTAGCCTTGATGCGGATTGTCATGAGGCGTTCGCTGACGGGGTCGGGACTTTTTGCCTCTAAGTTTGCCTCGAACAACAAATCCGCGTCCGAATAAGCACTGCCTTCTCTCTCTATAGCAATTGCTGTAGTAGATATCGCAGTTCTTCATCGTTTTTATACCAGGCCCATCCCATCGCACTTCCTGGATGGCGGTAATGTCTGCCTTGTTGTTTGTTGCCTTGTTGCCTCCGCAAGTTGTTCGGCTGTACGTGGCCTGTTAAGGGACCTCACATTCCACGTGCAATACCGAAAATCATTGTCCTTAAAACGTTTGGGGGGTCGTCAACAGTTGACCCGTCCTTATCCGAGGCATATCGGGTTCTCTGAACTATATGATTCTTACGTGGTGAGGAATTTTAATATTAAGATCGCCCATCACTATAATTCATTCTGGTTTCTTATAAGTTTCTCCAAAAAGTCTCTGAAATTCAGACAAAAGTTTACCTCCGGTGTACTCGGCGAACGATACACGCCTCCTAGTGCTATGTTATGATCAAGTCACATAAGCCTTATAAACATCCGCCAACTTTCCTTGCCTACGATTATATTTTCAAAGGACGTGTCACATGTTATGGATTGTTATCCTTGTATATATATTTCACTGTCGTCATTTCTGTCTGTATATTGTTTGAATATTTTTTTTTATAAAGATGAAAGTGTTATGATTTATTCATCATTATAATTAAAGCAAAGGAACTTAAATTTGACTCGCTGTACATTTGTATCACTGTACTGAAATTTGTTTGCTTTTCCACGAAATGCTGTTAATATTGTTATAAGTAAAACGCAGGTTTTTTTAGGAACAAATTGTTAAAAACGTCTTTATTGCTTGGTGGTTTTACAGCGAATAACAAAAAGGAATAGTTTGCAGTCGTGCTGCCAAATTTTCAGAATTCAAGAGATATGCTTGCTTCTACTTTCGTATAGATGGCGCCAAGTATCATCAGTGAAGTAGTACTCACATTTCAACACCCCCACTTGATACTGCGCTTCATTATTATGTGTGATCTAGTTGACTTGAATCCCCATGACTGATGTGCACCACTCGTGCTTTTGACGGCTAACCGGTTTAGTTAGTGAATCTGCAATCATGTTCTCTGACGGCACCTTGAAGAACTCGACCTGCTTCTTCTTTGCTGCATCGCGAAGAAAATGATGCTGCACATCAATATGCTTCGTCCGTGCATGATGTAGAGACTTTCTCGAAAGATCCAGAGAGCTTTGGTTGTCACATCCGATGGGTATGGTGTTGTCACTTGACGAAATTTGAATTTCCAATGCCATCCTCCTGAGCCACAGTGCTTCCTGAGTTGCATGACCAAGTGCCATGTATTCAGCTTCGGTGGTTGAACTTGCTACTGTCTGTTGTTTCTTGCTCGACCAACTGATTATACCATCCGCCAACTTAAAAACATAACCGCTCACAGAAACTCTGTCATCAGGATCGTCAGCATAGTCTGCATCCGAGTACCCTACAATTTTGCTGTTTCCAGTATTTTTAAATGTTATCTTAGCTCCTACGGTTCCTCGAAGATATCGCATAACTCGCTTTACTGAAGACCAGTGCACTTTTCAGGATTAGAATTGAACTTGCTGGGAGCCCCCACTGCGAATGATATGTCTGGATGTGTTGTTTGAGCTGCACACAATAGACTTCCAATCGCCATTTGATAAGGAATATGACTCATGGCTTTCTTTTCTGCATCATTAATTGGTGCCATATTACGACTTAATTTCTTGCCACATTCCAAGGGTGTAGAAATAGGTTTCGCATCGCTCATGTTGAATCGCCTTAGAAGGGCTTCGATGTATGCTGAGTAGAAAGTCGCCAGCGTAAACAGCAATGATAATTACCTTTCCTGTATCAAGGCTATGACAAACACATGTATCAAACTTGGCTTGAACAAGCCCGAGATCACGAAAATCCTTATCCAGCTTCTCGTTCCACAAATAGCCAGATTGTTTGAGATCATACAATGCTTTACGTAATCGGCAAACCTTTTTCCTGTCAGATTGAACTTCACCGTCAAATAATTTCGGTTGCTCCATGTAGATATCTTTATCTATATTAGGCTGCAAAAATGCCGCCACCGCATCCATCTGATCAATATTCCAGTCATTAAGAGTAGCCACAGCAATCAAGAAACGAAGTGTTGTACCTCGGACGACTGGCGCAAATGTTTCGTCAAAATCCATTCCAGTAACCTGCATGCATCCTCGAACAACGAGACGCGCTTTGTAGCGAACTGTTTTACCAGTCCCATTCTTCTTTTTACGAAGAACCCATTTGCATGAAATTGCCTTTCGGTCCTTAGGCAGATCAACTAGCTCCCAAGTATTTTTCTTGATGAGTGCCTCATACTCCTCACGCATGGCCTGCTTCCACATGTCAGCATCGCATCGAGAAAGTGCATCGCTCACGTCCTTTGGATCTCTATCAGAACAAATTTCCAGTGCAGAAGACAAAACGTAGTCATTGTATCGAGTTGGCATTCTACACTTACGTCTAACATGTTCACGAGTTATTTCTTCTTCAGATGTATTGACAACGTTTTCCTCCTGATTGATGTCTTCATCGATTCCTTTTGGAAGGAATTCATCATCTGCAACTGCTTCAACTGCATCGCTTTCAATTGGATTGGAAATGTTGTCTTTAGCTGCCGTTTCGTCACAATTTTCTTGAAGTTTCTCTTCAGCGTTGTTAACTTCATCATACACATACTCACCGTTTGTTCCGGATTCATATTCATCGCCCTTAAACATATATTTATTTTCATCGAAGATGACGTCTCAAAATTTAATAATTTCGTTTGTTTCTATGTCAATCATTCGATATCCCTTTGAGTCTGTGCAGTAACCAACAAAAAAGATGTGCTTGAGATTTAGCATCCCATTTTTTACGCTTTTCGCGAGGAATGTGTACATAAGCACATGAACCGAAAACTATCAGATGTTCTAAGTTGGGCTTCTTACCAGTCCAGGCCTCTTCTGGTGTCTTGTCGTTTACAGCAACAGTTGGACTTCGATTTTTTAAATAACAAGCTGTATTTACCGCCTCCGCCCAATATTTCATTGGCAAATTAGCACCAAACAACATTGATCTTGCCCTCTCCATCAGGGTTCTATTTACGCGCTTAGCCACGCCGTTCTGCTCCGGGTTGTATTGGATAGTGGTTTGATGTTGTATACCATGTGCTTTTAGAAAATGTTCAAATTGACTGCTGACAAATTCCTTACCATTGTCACTACGAATAACTTTAATTTTGGATGATGCCTCTTTTTCAACGCGAACTTTAAATTCTTTAAATTTTTGAAATGCTTCATCCTTACTTGATAGAAAGTAAATAAACGTTTTTCGCGTGAGATCGTCAGTAAAAGTAAGCACATATCGCTTGCCGCCAATCGATGGTTCCTGCATAGGTCCACATAAGTCGGTATGCACCAAACCCAACTTATTAGTAGAACGACGTGCTCTTCCCTTTGGAAACGGGTTTCTGTTCTGCTTCCCTTTTGCACAACCAACGCAAACACCATCGCTTTCTTTGTCCTTGAAAGCAATACCTTCTGCCATACCATCGCGAAGCTTCTTCATGCTACCTACGCTTAAATGGCCTAGTCGACGATGCCATGTTTTTAAATCAGTACATACTGATGATGCACAGGCTTTTACACTTGACTTTTTAAAGCGTTTGAGTTTGTACAAATCTTCACCAGATGAAGTCGCGAAAGCGATGACTGTACTTGAACCTCGAACAGAAATTATGCATGTTTGATCATCAATAATCGTCGTTACAATGCCCTTCTTACCCAGCTGTTTACAGGAAATAAGATTAAACTTCAATCCGTCGGTAGATCTTACATCACGTATTGGTGTTTCTACGCACTTCCCTTCAATATCCAGCAGTACTACAGTGTCACCCATTGCTGTGATTTGGAAATTCTCACCAGACGCAGTTACCACCTTTCCTCCAGCTTTAAGTTATTTTACGTTGTTTAACCAGTCCTTTCTTCCAGTTAGATGAACAGTCGCTCCGGAGTCCACGTACCAATCATCGCAGTTGAATTTTCCAACACCTAGCGCTGTAGTGGTACTAACTTGTGTCATTAAACCTGTTTCAGACTTCTCCCGCACGTACTTCTTTGGAGCGTGGCAGTCTACAGATCGGTGACCAGGCTTGTCACAATTAAAACACTTACCGCGGAACTTGTTTTTCTTTTTAGGCAACCGATGATTTGTCGACAATGCAGTCTCCTTACCAACATTCTCAAATCGCACCGATTCAGCTAACAGACGTTCCTTCAACAGATCTGTACTAAAATCAGCACCACAATTTTCGAGTGCCATAATTAAAGGCTCGTAGGAATCTAGAAGGCTAACACAAATCAAAGCCGCAAGGACACCGTGTTTGATTTTGTTGTCGTTTGCTTTGAGCTGTTGGGCGAGCATTACCTTCTTGTTCAAGTATTCCGACATACTTCTACAATCAGAAAAACGAACACTGACCAGTTGCTCCATTAATGCTGCCACTCTTGAAAAACCTTTTGGCTCATAAATACTTTGAAGCCGGTCCCACACTTCTTTTCCAGTTTTCAGATCACGAATATCTGTGAAAATGTGTGTTTTAACACCAGACACAATTGCCGCCAAGGCACGCGACTCCAATTTCGCATCCGCCTTTGTTCCATCGACGAACTCCCAGAATTCACAATCTATGAGGTGAATTTTCATGGCGTACTTCCAATCGATGAAGTTTGATCTTCCATCCAATTTCTCAAAAGTAGCTGGAACTGATGTATTAGACATTATGAATTTTTGCTCCACAGCACCTTTATTGCGTCGATCATTGATTAAATTTTTATATCAAAAGTGATTTTACCACCTGGGCCCATAACCTGTTATAAGTAAAACGCAGGTATTTCCAGGAACAAATTGTTAAAAACGTCTTTATTGCTTGGCGGTTTTACAGCGAATAATAAAAAGGAATAGTTTGCAGTCGTGCTGCCAAATTTCAAGAGATATGCTTGCTTCTACTTTCGTAGAAGTATCATCAGTGAAGTACACACACTCACATTTCAACAAATATTGTCATTCTTTTTTCTTGTTACCTCCAATATACATGCAAATGAGCGTTGGAATTTAAAACGAGGTGAATTCTTTGTTTTTAACGAATGAAAAAAAAAAAATTTGCTGCCCCTGGGACAATGCAACACTTTTTGCGTCAACTTTTTATCATAAGATGAACACGTCTAATTAATACATTGCAGTCATTTCGGACCCTTTTGAACTTCTTCCGATTTTCCTCAGAAGGAGGATTTCATGCCCGACAAAATTATGTTTGTAATCATATCAGCAGCAGCATCCACGTCACTATAGAGTTTAAGTCCCTAAAGAAGTTATTAAGGCCGCTCCATTTGGCTTTCTCATAGAGCCATATTGTTCTTTTATGGATTTGTTCTCTAACTAATTGGGGCGAGTATGGGAAATTGACTTATATGACACAGTGATCTTTCAAGCCTAGAGGTAACAGTATGTCAACTGAATATTTCTCAGGAAAAGATGCGAGAAATAAATAAATTACATTAGCAAATATTTCAACATACCTTCCTTCGGGTGTTGTCTGGCCTGTGTGTCGAAGCCAAGTAGATTAAATTGTGTACATTTGAATCTCCCACAATAACGATTTTAGTGCGAGCAGTACAGGGATACAATTCTTGTAATGAAATCGAACAGTGCGACAAACTTATTGTAAGTTGAATTGCTGACCAGGTTTGGACTTCTATAAATAAAGCAGCAGGAGACCGCGATGAAGGTAAAACAAAAGCACTAATCTAAGTCCAGGCAAGCTCAAATTCGACAACTTGGTATTCTTAAATACCTGTGTTTTACTTAGCGCCAAGAGAGCTGGTTTATAGCGGGAGAGGTGAACATACACAGCAAAGAAATTTACTCTAAGCACACGAACGTTGCTGACTTCAAACCGAAATTGCCATATCTGTCTCAGACATTCAGTAGCCATTCAGAGCAGAATTTAGAAGTGTAAATTTTGTGTACAGCTTTACTACACAAATCAATGAAGGTGAAGTAACAAAAAAAAATCACGCTCCATAACCAACTACAAAAAATGCTAAGCAAACTCAGTCATTGTCCCAGCCCGTCGGGAAAACAAACGTGAGTTGCGACCGAGTTGAGAAGGATGGCGAGAGGGAAAGACGGAACTGCAGTGCACAACACTTTATTGGTTTTTTTATTTTTTATTTCGTGAAAGCGTATGTAAATATATTTGATGTGATGCTAATGTACTGGATGATTGTATTAGCTTCGTCCGTCAGGTAATAACTTCTGGTGTTCGCCATGTAGCAGATCAGAAATTGCATTGTTATTTTATACAAATTTCCTTCCTGTTATCATGTTATAGAATATATAACCTTAGTCGATTCAGGTCAATTTAAGATAAAGACCTTTTTACTATTCCGGCATCAAATGGGTTTTCCATACCTATCAGGCATGGCATCTTCCTTTTCCATTAAAATACAATGCTTGTAGTGCGATAAGATTATAACTTGCCTGGTAAAACAAACAATTAAGTTGCCAAAAATTAAGTCGGGACTGTTGAATGAAAGCATTATTTGCTTTCACATTTCTGGACATAATCAATTTCACTCACATCTGGATGGATGCCAACTGTTTTCGGTAGGCTTTGTTTATGTTTGTGTTTAGTCAGGCAGTTTGAATGTCGCTCTGACCTTTCCTAAAGAAAATTTTTCTTACTTAAGGGAAAAACATTGGGTTTTTCATTGTTACTGCCCAAACTTAATAGCCCGAATAAAGACTTGAAAATTACAACCAGACTGTTGTTCGGTAAGAAATTGTTGAAGAATCTTAACAACAAATTTGCTTTTACTATTCGGTGTGACTTCTACTTTTCTTCCTTTCTTTTGGTTTTTCGCTGTCAAAACACGTGCAGTATTTCCTGATGGGTCCTAACAAACAGCTAGTGAACCCACTGATCGAATATACCTTGTGAAATTTAACAATCTTATTTCTTCGCTATTTTAGCCGCTATTTCGGGACGACTCAAATATCACCATTCAAAATCCGCCGATTAGTAACATGCTCCGCCCACGTTAACACTTAGACAGGAGCTGCCGCTGCTGTTTAGGCAGTTATTGTTTTTTAGCCTGTTTTTGTGGTTCTTTTAGCTGTTTCTGCTGCTGAAGTTTCTGATACTGTTGGGCTATCCTCGACTTAGATTGCAGTTTAGCCAATTGTTGCTTGGGCTCTTTGGCTGCCTCTCCATTCGCTTTCCTTTAACTGAGTTGTCTGTGTCCTCTTCTTAAGCTACTCGTTCGGGTGCTGGATAGCATGAAGAACCGATTATACACTGTCACTTGTATAACTTTATTTGTTAGGCAACGGCTGCCTAGGCTGCACTTTATAACGAACTCCAAGCCTCGCGAAACGTCGAAGTTTGATGGTTTGCAAATGCATTGTTATTTGTAAATACGAATAACGTTTTTCTTTTGTCATCAGCACTTTCTCACTCATCGGAACACTACAGCTAATATGAAACACTAACAATTCAAACCTTAACGGGATTCTTTTGAAACAAAAATCTCAACAGCGTTCTAATCTTATGATCTGTCGTGTCATCCGTTTTGTTTTAAAACCTTAAGCTCCAATTTAGGGATAAGAAATTATTATGAATTGCATATGCCACAAGTGTGCCGTAATAATCGTAATAGCTACATACCAATAGCAGTGGCCGCTGGAAGTAAAAGCAATTGTCCTCGACCAGGATCTCTAGGGTACTGTAATCCCACAGGCGACATAGAAAGGACTGGTTCCATTGGAAATAAATCTGAAAATATAAATCGAAGTGTTTTCTAAGATTCAGACAAGTTTTCTTAAAGTAAACCTTCAGATCTAATTTGAATATGTACATCAAACTTAACTTATGAACACAATCCTTTTATAAGCCTCTATCCCAAATTGATTTTTTTCGGATGTAGTGTGGTTCTTCAAAACTGAATGAAATTCATACATAAAAAGCGGAATTCTCTAATTTGTAAAATAAATATTTATTGCAAATGCTTTTAGAAGTTGTTTATATTTAAGCAACTTTACTATCGAAAATGTAAGAACAAGAACAATTAATATCGTACAATGATCTTTACACATTACATTAACGTTCGTTGCACTACTTAGAATCAAAAAAAAAAAATGTTTGCTTGCTTATTCGCGAATTAAAATATTTTTTTTGTAGTAGTAAAATGCAACTTTTTTTTTCTCGTCTACGAATCTTCTCTAAGAACTGACTTATAAAACTATACATTGTCCTAACTGAACTTCACTGCATGTCCAATTTTGTTGACACACCTTTTTGGGGACGATGGTCTACCTGTGGCAATGGAATGCAACAATACAAAAAGGTGTCGGATTGTGTCTCTAGCGTGTTGCGTGAAATATACATGTATTAACGAAAGTTGTATGCGCTTGGATGTCATGTACTATGCGCCTGGGGAGTGATCTTGGCTGTGTGTCTGATCATATACAGGGGTGAGGGTGGAAGTAGGAGAATGGTAGTGGAGTGTCTGACGTAACTCCTCCCTCCTTAAGATTCTTCTCCGGAGAATCCAAATTATTTATTTCAACTTTGACGTGAAAGATCGCTAATAGGATGAGGGTGATTATAAAAAATACTACTAAATGTATGAGTTCGTGTTCGATGTTTCTCGACTTTATTTCTTCGATTAATTTTCTGTTTTCCAAATGTTTGATATGCATTTGTTCTGTAGTGAAGTTCATTACAATTTTTTGTATGGTCAAATTGCTAAAACCAGGTATAACAAAGTTATCGTATGTTACAAAATTTTCATATATAATGTTGTTTATTGTAAATTTACAGTTTTCGAAACGTATTACATTGTTTCCCATTATATTTAAATTCTAATTATTACAATTTTGTTTGATTGATGTATATGGAATGTTTTTGGTTACTACAATATTATTTTTAATTTGTTTTATTTCAAAATCTTTATTTTTCTTAAAAGTATAAATTGGGTATGGTTTAAATATGTTCGAAATTCAATTATCTTGTATTATTCTTAAGGTATTCTCATTCACTATTTGCATCTTCATAACTTAAGAACCCATCAGTTATGAATGACCTGTATGATGTCACTAGTTCAAGATTATCTTTATTTAAGATAGGTTCAATGAGAATTCTATTGAATTTGGTGTTCGAATAAACTGGAGTCATCAGAAGGAAAATTATTTGATCTTTATGTAAAATAACGGAGCTTCTTATGTCCGCCAGTTTGTAAATTGATATGTTAAATTTTTCTATTTCTTTTGGTGATAGTAAGTCTCTTCCTAAAGCCCCTAATTTGCTAGTAATTGTAAATCGTACTGTATTTGAAAAGCTATTGAAAAGTTGTTGTTTAGAAATAAACATGTCTTCAAAATTCATTAGTATCATATCATAAAACCATTAACTTGTAATAAAATAATTAAGTCAATGTAGATTCACTTCAATAATGTACGCTAAATTTCCTACACATGTATCACAAAATTTTTCTCACTGTACTCATCTGCATGTGAAGAGAACATCATAATCAGACACTCACTAAGCAATTTCTAGTCAAGCGCCCCTTTGTATCGCTTGACCTTGAATTCCACATGATGCAAAAATTAACTGCAATGCGAATGGTGTGTGAGCAACTTGCTGGAAACAGTTTAGCGTATATCTCGTTCATTTCTTTTTCGATCGCCCTAGCGAACACAATCCAGACAATAAAGTGTAGAGTCCAGGTGGATGTACAGTCTTTAATTTTTACATCATCATCTAAATAACATTCACAAACAGTTGTATTTGAATTACTTCGGAAAATTCCTGATTTACGGGGTTTTCTAGGGTCAGTAATTGTTTCTTTATTTGTATTCGTTTTGTTTTGTTGTTCGTCCGCTGTTAAGTTGTATGTATGTATGTATGTCTATACGTCGTGCTTGGGTTGCCAAAATTCAAGTTAGTAAGATCAGTACCTGAAATTAATCGTTTTCATATTTATATATTCGTTTCACTTGGTTTTTATAAAAAGTGTTTCCTTTTTCGTTTCTAATATGGTTTTTGTCTAACACTACAACATCTGATTTTTTGTGGGTGGGCTTAAGTTTATTGCTACTTCTAGTTTTTAAATACCTATGCTTCTGTTTTGTAAAGTCGATATCTGTCCTACTGCTGTTGAGCTTATTTATGTACTTTTCCTTTTTTTTCTAGCTAGTTCTACTATTTCGTTATATTCTTCATTCTTTATAGTTCCGTTAAGGAAGTCAATTGGTCTCCTCTTTGTTATGAGTGGATTGTTTTGTTATATATGGTAAAGGCTTTAAAAATCATATCTCGTAAAGTGTCTTTATTGTTGTTGTCGGCTCTGAAGGTTATAATATGTTCGTTAAGAGTGGAGTGGAACCTCTCTACATCAGAGTTTTCTGTTTTGTTGTAAGGAGTAGTTATATGGAGGTCAACGTTTTGTTTTTTCATATATTCTTTTATTGAGATTGAGGAAAAGCCAGATTCTCCGTCTGTGGTTATTTTTTCTAGTATGCCGAGGGTTGCAAATCTTTGTTGGAGGGTTTTTAAAAGCGCCGTCCAGTTTCTTTGCTTGATTTCATATACATTGTAACGTACATTAAGTTGATGTTAGCATACCATATGTGAATGTGGATGATTTGATTAGGCTTACCAGGTGTTTGCGTTATATTGTACTGGATCTTAAACGGTTATCTTTCACATTTACTTTGATTGCAGATATCGCATATATTTATAAACCTTTGTATTCTGTCTTTTAGTTTTGTTGCATAATAAATGTCTTAAATTTCTGCATATGTTTCATTGATTCCTCTGTGGTTTAATAGTTTATGAGTTTTCTCGATTACTTCTAATACTTTTTCTTCATCCGTTAGATCTCTTAGGAATTTGCTACATTTTATTACTTTCAGGAGTTTATTTTTGCAGAAATATTTTAGATTAACATTTTGAAATTTTGTGAATAAATGGTCATTGTTGCAAAATATTCATACTATACCCTTCCCTGGAAAAATTTTTTTCATGATTTCTACGAAAAATTCTTCTTTAGGATCCCTTAATTCGATAACTATCCTTCTTTTGCCAAATTCGCTATATATTTTGTGGTTATTGATTTTGTCTGTTATGTTCAGGATTATTTGAGTTTTGTACAGATTGAATGGTGTATTTACTATAGGAATGTGGTCACTACTGTCCTCATTTGCGCTGTGGATAGTAGCTACGATGGACTGATTGTTTTCCATGCCGTTATTATTTTGTCGGCTGTCGGGGTTTTTCTCATTTTCGTTGAGGTAAACCTCCATTCTTGACAATCCATCTGTTACTTGGATATCTTTACCCTGGACGTATTTGATATCGAAATATATTCTTCTAGTTTTATGTTCCATCTTTGCAGTTTAGAATTTGGTTCTTTGAGTGAACTTAGCCAAACTAATGGGCGATGGTCGGTCCTAATCGTGAATTTTCATCCATACAGGTAGCATCTAAAATATTTTGTGACTTCTATGATCGCCAGTAATTCTTTTTTCTATAGTGGAGTACCGAGTTTCATGTTCATTAAGGGTACGGCTATAGTAGCATATCGGGTGGTTTTCTTGGCTTCAAACTCCACCAAATGCATAATTTGATGCATCGGTAGTGAGGATGCATTTCTTTTCAAAATCAGGATATTTGAGAATTTGTGCGGATGTGATTAGGGTTTTCAGATTTTCAAAACTCTCGATATAGTCTTGATCTTGCAAATTTATCTTTCGTTCTTTTTTCAAAAGGTTGTCATGGGTTTTGCTTCTTTGCCGTAATTTTTTATAAATTTACGGTAGTAGCCTGTAATATTGCTGCGATTTTATTAGGGCTGGGTTTTATACCCTCTCTGGTCACAATGCGACCCAAAAATTCAGTTTCCTTTTTCTGGAACTCGCTTTTGTCTAGTTGGACTTTAAGATTCACATCCTAAAGTCTGTTAAGTACTTTTGTAAGTGAAAGAATATGCTCTTCTAGACCGGAGGAAAAGATGATTATATCATCTAAATACACCCAGCATATCTTCCCTATGAATTCACTAAGAACTGAATTCATCAGCCGCTTAAAAGTTGCCGGCGCATTTTTCAAACCAAATGGCATACGCACGAATTCGTAATGCATTGTGTCATTTGAAAAAGCCGTCTTCTTTATATCTTCGACCTCGATCTGATGGAATCCTTTGGCTAGATCGAGCGTTGTGAAGTACATTGACTTTCCCAATTTGTCGAATATGTTATCCATATTCGGTATTGGGAATTTGTCGTCTACAGTAACCTCATTGAGTTTTCTGTAGTCGACTACTATTCTCCACTTTTCTCTTCCAGATGCGTCCCTCTTCTTTGGAACGATGCGGATAGGAGCAGAGTAAGGTGGGTCGCTTGGGCGGATAATGCCTTCGTCCAGCATTTCCTTGATCTGAGATTTTACTTCGCGTCTATGTATTTCTGAGTACCTGTAGTTCTTAGTATAAATAGGGAAATCATTCACTATTTTTATTTTATGCTTGATCGCATTGGTGAATGATAGGTCGCTCCCTTCTTTATAAAATACTGACGAATATTAGCAGACGAGTTTGGTAATTTCTTTTTTTTCTTCATCATTGAAATGATTTACCCTAATTTGTTGGAGAATCGGATCCTTGCTCGGTTCCGTATAATAAACTTATAAATTAGGTAATAGTTTTTCGTATTCGCTTTGGTAGTTTTCATCATCTTTGTTAAAGTATATAGGGATCATGTTTTCATCAATAATCAAAAGGTATCTTTCGAAATCTAGGATTGCTTCTAAAGATAAGAGGATATTGTTACCGATAAGGCCATCAGACACGTCATGAAATCTAAACTCTAAAAGTTCTGCAGTTTTGTCTTTTACCAGTTCTTCAAACAATGGAATTCTAACTAAGTTTGAAATATAAAGTGGACTGCTGGTTGTTTTTATTACGACGGGTGTTTTAAGTTTAATTGCCCACTTCGGATAACAGAGTCCTGGGTTTAAAATGCTCGTTTCCCAACTCCATGTCAATTAGAATTCAAAGAAATGTATTGATTTTCGTTTTAACTTTTATATAGTTTGCCTTTGGGCCTACTTTCCGAAAATCCTCATTCCTTAGGGAGTTTACCTGTCTACTCATTGCGGAAAGCGTGTCCATTGGTTCCGTACCATTATTATTGTAAGAAGTATTATTAGAGCGGTTATGTCCTGATTGGTTGTCGTTATTGTTTCTGAAATGGTTGCTACCAGTGCTAAGAGGGTTGTGGTTGCTGTTAGTTACATTGTTTGTGTGAAACTGTCGCCCGTAATTTTCGCTATGTCGGTTGTTCGTATGAGTATTATCGGGCTGTGTGCTCCTAAAGTCGTTTTGTTGTCTTATATTGGTCTGTCTGATGTCCCTGAGGTTTGGTCCAGTGTATGCGTATCCCGTTTCGTAAAGAATTTGCATAGCTTGCTCTAAGTGCTCTGGGTTTCTACAATATAATAAGCCTTTCAAGGGCTCGGGTATTTTGTTCATAAATACGCGCAGAGCTGTCTTGCAATTCTGCTCTATTTTTATGGAGTTACTTCCCTGTTCTATCCTGATTTTGTTATTGAGGCTTAGAACGGCCTTTATATTGTTATAGAAATCCTGGCAGTTATGCTTAAATTGTATACCCCTAAAGTCGTCGTACAACTGTTCCGCCGGCTTCCTATCACCAAAGTATTGAAAAAACACCTTCTTTACTTCGCTCCAATTTTTAACATTATTATTTATTTCATCGCCTCTCTAGCTTTGCTTGTGAGTTTACTTTTTATTATGTCAACTTTTTACTTTTTATTAGTCTGGCCAGTGGCATCATACTGGCCTAGGGTTGGGAAAATTCAATCTACTAAGTCTGTAAAACTATGTAAACTATCCCTGCTTGCATCATATATTGGTAAACTATTTAGGTACTTTATTGGGTCTATACTTAAAACTAGGGGGCTTACTGTTGCTGAGGTTGTGTTATGGTCCGTCGTTGCCATGTCTTGTCGAATTCTGTCTCTAGCGTGAAGCGTGATATATGCATGTATTTACGAAAGTTGTATGTGCTTGGGTGTCATGCACCATGCTCGTGGGGAGTGATCTTGGCTGTGTATCTGATCATATACAGGGGTGAGGGTGGAAGTAGGAGAATGGTAGTTGAGTGTCTGACGTAACTTTACAATAATAAATTCTAGAAAAATAGATTAAACTCTTCTTATCGAGAGAGAAGAGTAGCGCGCACAACACGAGTAATTGATGAGCAAGTTAGGCCCTGATCCCCCTGTAGACTGTCGCGCCATCCAATTTATTTTTATTTTTTCACAACGCACTTTTTACCTTTAATCATCATACCATAGATCATATGTGTATTCAGCAGTGTTTTACCTCTGCCGATTCTGATTAACTTGCTTCTAACTAAAGGGTGTCGAATGAAGAAGAGTTTATTTTTAACAAAAAAAGGTACTTCTATTTAAAATAACATAAAAAAAAGTTGAAGTTGGATTTTGGTCGAACTTTTGCTCAAATATGTATACAGGCTACGCGGTGACACGCATTTAGACAAGCACCTAAGAATAATATGGGTGAAATGACTAGCTCTTTTTAAATTCACTTCATAACTCAACTTAGCGAGTTGTCCGCGATTAAGACGACGGTGTGTCCTCATCATCTCAGAAACTAGACAACGCACATTGTCTGCCAATTTTACGCTGGACAGGGTATGGTTAGAAGTTAAAAGGACTTTTTCTAAAGTTTGTCAAACTCCGCAAGAAAAAAAAGTCGAAAACCAAGAGGACCTTCTTCGGTTCGCTAGAGCGGTAACCCATATGTGAAACAAAACAGCACAGTTCTACGGTGATGGCACGAGTCCGGTGTAGGACAACCTTTTTTTAATGAAGACACCTAATTGACAATTTCCACTTCATACTTCCCCAAACTCCCTTCAATGACCACTCTAATTAAACATATAAACAGAGTAATTAAGTTTATATAGGTTCTCTATAGGCCAATGGAGTTTAAAGGCATTTATTAAAAATATAAAAAATAAACATAAAAAAAACATGTTCTATGACGTATTACATGTACTTGTGGGGGCATGGGCCTGTCCACACGAGGTAATGCCTTGGACAATGAAGGAACAACTGTTGACGACCCCGGCAAACTTTATAAGGACAATGATTTTTGGTTTTGCACGTGGAATGTGAAATCCCTTAACAGGCCACGTGCAGCCGAACAATTTGCGGAGGCCCTTGACTGCTACAAGGCAGACATTACCGCCATCCAGAAAGTGCGATGGGATGTGCCTGGCATAAAAACATACTACAGCAATTGCTATAGAGAGAGAAGGCAGCGCTTATTCGGATGCGGATTTGTTGCTCGAGGCAGACTTAGGCAAAAAGTCTTGAGCTACGACCCCGTCAGCGAACGCCTCATTACCATCCGCATCAAGGATAAATTCGGGAACATCAGCCTAATTTGCACCCACGCCCCGACAGAGGAGAAGGATGACTTCTATGGTCTCCTAGAAAAAACATATGATTGATGCCCCAGCTAAAACACCAAGATCGTTCTAGGAGGCTTATACGCTCAGCTGGCAAAAGAGGACATCTGTGCTGCAGTCATCGGTAAACACAGCCTGCACGAAAACACATCCGGCTGTTAGACTACTCATCGGGGCGGAACCTCTCTGTGGCTAGCACGCGATTCCCACACCTTTACAAAGGGACCTGGCGATCTCCTGATCAATCCACCGTCAGCCAGATTGATCACGTTGCGATCGACGTCAGACACTCCTCCAGTATTATCGTTGTCCGAACCTTCCGAGGTGCGAACATCGACTCGGATCATCACCTTGTTGTAGCCAAGGAAGGTACCCGGATATCGAGAGTGCAACGGAGCCGAGACAAGCCAATACGGTTTGACGTCGGAAAGCTACAATCGCAACTCGATCAAAGTTCGACGCTGCCTCCTATAATCATAGAAGAAGACTGGAAACGTTGTCAAGAAGCCATCGAAGAAGCTGCCACTGATGTGCTGGGTTTCACGCCACCACCCAGAAGGAACCCATGGTTTGACGACGAGTGCAGGCAAGCACATGCAGCCAAAAAAGGACGCCTCTAAGGCGACGCTGCATCGAACGACGAGGGCTGTTCGTGAGCTCTACGAAGAGAGAAGAAAAGAAAAGCAACGGCTTCTCAGAAGAAAAATGAAGGAGCATGAGAAGCGCGCGGTCGAGGAAATGGAAATGTGTTATGGCAGGAACGAATTCCGAAAGTTTTACCGAAAATTAAAACAGTTATCCAAGATCCTCTCCGCCGTATTGTGTGAGCGTATGAAGCCGTTTGTCCATAACCTAATAGGTCCCTATCAGTGTGGTTTCAGACCAGGGAAGTCCGCAATAGACCAGATCTTCACATTACGGCAGATCCTGGAAAAGACCCAAGAATTGCAAATCGAGACGACGTCTCGGACAGAGCGAGGTACTTCGCCTACATCGGCTCCGCGGTATGTAGGGACAACAACATCCGTACCGAAATCAAACGCAGTATCACTCTTGCCAACCGCTGTTTCCTTGGGCTCAAGAGGCAATTGAGTAATAAAGCCCTCTCTCGAAGAACTAAGCTCGCTTTATATAGCACCTTGATCATCCCAGTCTTACTTTATAGCGCGGAAACATGGACGTTATTAAAAGTCGATGAGGGAGTCCTTAGTCTTTTAGAGAGAAAAGTTTTTTTTTTCGAAGGTATATTTGTTTATCTGGACACCGGAGAGTAATCTTCAGGCAGATTGATTAACTTGAATCAAACAATAGTTTTTGATATATGATTTGAAGGATTGAATTAATGACAACAAGTAATATCACAAGTTGGAATATCTTACTTTCGTGCACTTAAAGGCAGAGCTGGGCCAGTAGAGCCTTGTCGAGGAACTTCGCCACATCATAGAATATAAGTCTCAAGAGTTTTTCAGACACCGCCACAGTAACAGCCGACTTTATAGGCCACTAATTGGAGCCAGTAAGACCGCACTCACGCTTGGTCTTTAAGGTCAAGGTAGGGTTGATATTCCGGCTCAAAAAAAAGAGTAGTGTACTCGTTTTCAAGTCGGTGTACTCTAATAGAGTATACAAAAAGCTCTTTTTTAAATTAACTTAATTTTCCCATTTTATATTCTTCCTTCAAATGTACTTTTTACAAAAATATTTAGCCATTTTTCAACGTCCACTTGTAGAAGAGAAGAATTGAGAAATATGTTTTGCTGTAGTGTAACTTTCCTAAACTTAAGAGATACATTCGATTTATTTGGTTGTCGTTACCAAATAAAACGAATGTATCTCGTTCTTGAATTTATCTGGAATGTTTTGAGGACAATCTCAAAACATTCAAAATTTACTAAAAAGTGAACATTTAATTAAAATTTACTTAGCTTACTAGCCACACATTTATTATTATATATATCTTATCTTATATTTATTAAGACTATAAGGTCACTGGAAGCAAATTTTGCCACTATTGTAGATATTTATTTATAAGAGACAATTTAAAGTCAAAATTACTGCAAAGAAAAAATTATAACTAATTATAACAAACAAAAGAAATTAAAACCAATTAAGCAATCGTCACCTGACCTGTTTAATAAGATAAAAACTGATTTTGTTTTGTTTATAGACAAGTTCTTGCTTTATTTACAAAATTGGTTTGATGTTAATACTGCTAACCGACTATCTTTTAACATGTATGGCACATACATATTGTTGAACTAAAACTTAATTTGTTAAAGTTAAACATACACATGGAGAGTGTATATTCAGAAATAATAATTTAAAACTAACTATAAGATGAACAAACCTAATTTTATTGAAAAAAAAAATACTAGAGAAAAATGGCAATTTATTTTTATAAAATGTTCTTATATAAATAAACTTTATTTAAAAAAAGTGTAATCTATATATTTGCTACCTGTCCCTGCTGCTTTAGTATTCACTGAAAGAGAATTGTCAGTCATGAATGTAAAGTGGCGAGACGAGATATCACCAGGCCAAGGTGACAACTACTATTCTACACGAGGCAGTCGTATGGAGCTCAATTGCATAGCAGCGTACAAATTGCAAAAAAGTTAAAAGACAGTCCATTAAATTTTTCTTATCCGAATGCTGACAAAGAACTGAAAAACGAGACGTTAACAAGGGTGTTCACCCAAATGAAAAGAAGATACTGAATAAAGCATAAGGGCTAGCTCTAACTTTGGAAAGCGCCTGCCAAGCTTCTCAGGGAAGAAGAAAAATATCAGTGAATGTGTATTAAATTCAGCAGGTAAACGTCACAAACCGAAACGTTACTGTCATTGATAAAACATTTTATCCACTACGAGGATTGCCTTTTATATTTCGGAATTGGAGAACAAAAGCAAATATTAATTATCGAAAATAGCTTTATTGTTTTTCAAAATATTCTCCATTAAGATCTATACACTTTTGCATGCGTTTGAACCAATTGTCGAAGCACATTTGCCACTCTGATTGAGGTATCTCCAAAACATGCATTCTGAACGCATCAACCGCTTCTTCAGGTGTCGAAAAACTTTGACCTTTCATTTTATTTTTTACGTACGGGAATAAAAAAAAGTCATTCGGAGCCAAGTCAGGACTATACGGCGGATGACTCATCAGATCGATGTTTTGAGTGCAGAAAGATGCAGTTGTTTGAGCCGATGTCCGAGAGCTCGCATTGTCGTGGTGAGGAGTGATCCGTCTTCGGCGGTTGGTTTTCCTGATTTCTTGGAAGACAGCTAGCAAACAAATGGTTATGTACCATTCAGAATTGACTGTTCTGCGTTGTTCTAGTGGTACGGTTGCGACATATGCAGTTTTTCCGAAAAAACAGGCGACCATTTGTTTGGAAGTGCTTCGTGCGCGATCAACTTTTGTTTGATTTGGTTCAATTTGAAACACCCATACAGTCAACTGCTGTTTACTTTCGGCTCATATGTCATAGACGTGTTTCGAAGCACCGCGATCGTATTTTTGGAGCATTTTTTTTCGACCAATCGACCAATGAGCGATTGACAAACTGTGCGGGATCTAACGCCAGCAAATTTTTTTTTGACGGTCAAATGTTCACGCAATAAACACGAAATTTGTCTTGGAGTGGACTACGATCTCGATTGAATTCACCATACCATCGATAAACACTGGTCCTTGATGGAGCTTCATCGCCAAAAATTGAATTATGTTCATCGATGAACTGTTGTTGAGTTAATCCACGTCGAAAGTAGTAAAAATTAATCGCAAGAAAATTTTCACGATTTAATTCCATTTTTTGAGCGAGATGAATCTTTTAAGTTACTGTTAACAACACAAATAGTGCTCGAAAGTCAAAACGTTCTGAGTACGTATATTCTAAAAAATGTCAAACTTTACGATAAAACTGGCAGTTCTCAGATTGCAACACTAGGGCTGCCCAATCCCGAAATATAAAAGGCAACCTCCGTACAACAAAATACCGTTTGAATGAATTTAATGATTTTAAAGCATGATAACGCACGACCCCATGTAGCGATCCAAAACTATCTGTAAACGCTAAAATGGAAGGCCTTAATCCACCCGCTGTATTCTCCAGACCTTGCTCCTTTTGATCATTGGGTTTTTTGACAGATGCAAAACGTTTTATGAGGTAACCGCTTTGGATCTTTGGAAGAAATGGCTCGGTAATTTAATTGATGCTAGAGAAGACTCGTTTTTTAGGTATGGTATTTTTTTTTTAATTTTTAAATAAAAAAAAATTAACACGAAAATGGATTGAATCGCCGACTTACATTAACAAAATTCTGCATATGCAAAACTAAAATGATTTTAATTGGTTAATTCTTAATTTTTTTTTAATTTCATATATATAAGCAGCAGGATCGCATACTAGAAATGTTATATTTGTGAAACTGCAGATTGGTGCCCAAAACTTTTGTTCACTGTACTAAAAATAATTTACCTATACGAAGTAGTACAAAATATTTCATTGGGAATTTAAAAAAATGCTAAATTCTTTTCGATCTCTTGACGATTTGTTAAATTATTTTTCTCTTGAAAAACATTTCTGCATAATTATGAATAACCCGATCATATTCTATTAGAAAATCTCACCTTTCTTGCTCTACGCCTACGTTGGTGTGGAATTTGAATTGCAAGGACATAATAATGGCGTTTCTGTAGCATGTATGATTTCGTTTATATCTTATTTCATTATGTATAGAACTTGAAATTTGCTTAAAGAAGAATTTGTTACTTTCACTCTTTCTTAAAGTCTTTAACTTAGCCTAGCTAGGAACTTAGTTCCCTATTGCAAGATCGTTGCACCTGTTATTAAGAATTATTTTTTTTAAATATCCCAAAGAAATTTAAGACTTACGCAAAGGATATTTTTTTAAAAAGTCTTTCTACCTTGCATTATCTGAAAAATTTTCGTTAAAGTAGCAGCCACCATTTTTAGAAGCTAAATATTTTTTTTCAACGTATAATCAATACCAATCAGTAATTAATAAATATGCTAAAGGGATTGTTTATACCCTTAAGTGACCGGAATTAAGAGGAAGAGAGGGAAAGGAGATACGGATGCACATTGGTTTTAAATGCTTGTGGATTATATTGGGGAGGGGGTGAAAAGTTGCGAAAAGTTGTAACTGTACGTCTTAGGTCTTAGGAGGATCACATAAGATAGGAGCGTTATACTCAAACTTTCGGCGGATGTACGCCTTAATTGTTGGCGCTTAAGTCCAAAGGGGGACCAGGGCCTACCTTGCTCATCAACTACTCGTGTTGTGCGCGCTACTGTTCTCTCACGAGTAGAAGGAACCTACAGTTTTTTGCCGACTCCGAACAGCGAGATTTGAGAAGCTTTCTTAGACAGTTATTACTCTTTGAGTGTTGTCAGCAGCTCGAAAGAGGTGGTGCCGTGAAAAATTCGAAAAATTGGTATTGAGCTGGATGTCGAACCTAGACCCTTCGGCGTATGAGCGTCGCACTCTACCCACTACGCCACGGCGACCACGCCTTATATATTGATGCCAAGTAAATATTTCTTACATCGCTTTAAGAAACCTAGACATTTCGCTGTATTTTTGAGGATCTCGAATAAGTCATGGTTCCAACACAGCGTTGAGTTGATACACATATCGAGGATGGAAAGTCGTTCTGTTTCAAAAACGCAGAAGCCATTCATAGATAATGGCTGATTATTTTGAGAACGCTTGAGTGACAGTAGATTTTGAGTGTGTCATGTCCCTTTGACATTTCTTCCAAAATTTCTAAGTTCCGCTGGATAACATATTCAACAAAACCTAAAAAGGCTTCGCAGAACTCAATCGCTAACACTAAGGGCACTTCAATTGCCAGCATACGCGAAAAACTTTATTTATATTGAGTACAATTCAGAATAAGAGCAAATCAAAAACAACATCGATCATTTGCCGTAATCGTCACCATATGCAGATAAAATGTACGAACAATAACAGCACCAATAATAAATCAAGGATAAATATTGAAATTCGAGATTTCATTAAGCTGTAAAGGCAAAGGAGTGGTAAAACTCTCCTCCAAAAACTAGGATCAAGCTGGCTTTATATAACATCCCTGCCCTTCTTTATGGTCCAGAAGATTAGACAATCACAAAAATCTTTTCTAGAGAAAAAGAACAGTCCAAATGGTCGCCACGAAATACTAAAATGTTTTATATTTGCCCACATTTTGCATCAGGCATGCACGTCGCAATGCGCAGGCTGTCCTGCTGGTTGGAGATTACTTATTGCTCGCAAAGAATTGTCGTGGTAAATCGAATCCAAATTGAAAAAAAAAATAATTACAAAATAAATTATTTCATTTTATTATTTATTTTGGAAGCATTTATATGTCAGAAGCTAGTATACATAACAGGTATACCAGTATGAAATGCGCGTTTTTTTTAAATAAAACACTAATTATTAATGGGAAAGTAAAAACATTTTATTCAAAGTATTGGCCATTGTTTTCTACACATTTTGACCACCTTTCTGGCAATTTGTGAATACCACACCACTAAAATTGATAAAAACAAATGGTAGTCGGAAGGAGCCAAGTCTGGTGAATACGGCGGGTGAGGTAGCTGCTCCCAGCCAAGTGTTTTGATTGTATCCTGAACCGGTTTTGCTTTGTGTGCAAGTGCATTGTAATGGAGCAAAATTACCTTGCGTGTCTTCTGGCCCATCCTGGTCGTTTCCCGATCAATGCATGGTTCAAATTGATCATTTGTTGTCGGAAGCGATCAGTATTAACGGTTTCACCAGGTTTTGGGAGCTCGTGGTACAGCACACCTTTCTGGTCCCACCAAACACACAGCATTGTCTTCTTTTCGAATCGATCTGGTTATGCATTCGATGTTAATGGTTGTCCCAGATTAATCCATGATTTTTCCGTATAGGATTCTTAAAATAAATCCATTTTTCATCGCCAGTAACAATCCGATGCAAAACCGATTTTCTTTCCTGTCTTTGAAGCAAAATTTCACAAGAGTTTTTTTGGTTTTCCATCTGTCTTTCATTCAATTCATGTGGCACCCATTTTCCACACTTTTGGATCTTTCCCATAGCTTTTAAACAGTCAGAAATTGTTTGTTGTGCAACATTGAACTTTGCTGCCATTTGCTTTTGACTCAAAGTGTCATCTCCATCCAATATCGTTTGCAATTCGGCGTCTTAAAACTTT
Source organism: Eristalinus aeneus (assembly GCA_955652365.1). Classification (NCBI taxonomy): domain Eukaryota; kingdom Metazoa; phylum Arthropoda; class Insecta; order Diptera; family Syrphidae; genus Eristalinus; species Eristalinus aeneus. Next base: position 41,346,826 of record OY019130.1, read on the forward strand.
TTTGGTGGTCTTCCACGTTCTTCATTTCTCACATCAAAATCATTATTTCTGAACCGTTAAAACCATCTTTTGCATGTTGCTTCTGACAGAGCGTGATCACCATATGCCTCGACAAGCATTCGATGCAACTTTGCAGCACTTTTATTCAAATGAAAACAAAAAATTAATGCTTTCCGCAAATCATCACTTTCTGGTACAAAATTCGACATTTTTAACACGATGCAAAAATATGATGTTGTCTGTTCAATGACTTGATGTATACTAAATATTTTTCTCAGATGCCATAGCAAACAAACAAAAAAACAAGGGCTCATTCACAACAAATGTTCCCTATCGAGACATTTGTATCTTGACGCTCACTTCATGCCGGTATACCTGGTATATCATAATCAAAATTTAAGAAATAAGCAAACAATAGAAGAATTTTTATAATTGGAATAATATATTTTTTAAATAATACTATTTTTAAATATTTCTCTTCGGATAAAACGCCTTAGATGGCTAGAACATATAGAGCGTATGGGCACCACTGCTCCCGCCCGAAAAGTCTTAGAATCCGAGCCATTGTGACAACAAAACAGAGCACGGCCAAGGTGGCACACGAAAGTGAAGCAGGATCTCAACCAACTTGTAACGCGCAACTGGTGGCAGCTGGCGGAGGATCGGGCTTGCTGGAAAACATGTTGGTTGAAGCCCAAGTCCACCCGGACGAAGGAGAAGAATATAACATTATACAGTTGGGTGCAAAAGTGAGTCGGGTTTTTATTTTGGCATACATTTTGCCTCTTCCATATGAATTCTAGAAATGGAACTTTACAACAGTGTATTGAGAAGGTTGACGGCAGATAGGTTACCTTAAGGTACTCTGTTTTGTACGTTGTGCAGTCAGTCTGTCTATGACTCATATTTTCACCTTTCTCTAAGTGTATTGTGGCATTTGCAGCTTGGAAACGAAACAGTTTAAACTTACAGTTTTTTGAGTTTTCTATGTTTTTAATAGTAATAAAAAAGGTTAAATAAATAAAAAACAAAAGTTTTTTTTTATGCATACATTGTAATTTTTATATTTCGTTCTGTAAATTGTAGAGATGCAATCAATCGCCGTGACTTATGATCTCGGGAAGGACGGTTATAAGTTCAGCAGCAGCAGAATGTATAATGGGCGGATAACCGAAGGTAAATTAAGTCGGTTCACTATTAAGACAATATTACGCAAGCATAATATGATATCTTTTGAAAAGGAAGCTAGCGCTTACAAAAAAGAACATAAAGACATGGCCGAACTTCATCAAAAATTGTAAAAACGAATTCAAAATGATTGGAATAAACTAAAATGGCCCGATGAAACAAAAATAACATAGTAAAGATGAACCAAAATAAAGACAAGGCGAAACGTTGAAGATTCATTAATAGTCTTTCTGCATTTGAGTTTCGCAGTCTACCTCCTACTCTAAGAATTTACATGTGTTGGATTTCGTCAGATCCAATTCCACTCCATATGAAATACTTCGTGACACTTCACCAGAAAATATAGATCGAGTTTTTCTTTATATTAAACATTACAAACTAAATATATAGGTAATTAGAGCTGATAGTCTCCTGCAGCTAGGGCTCACTAGGTTAGTACTTAGTTTGTAACTAATTGCTAATAAACAAATAAATAACTAAAAAAAAATACATGTGTTGGTCCACATGTACATTACATAATATCACACCACCGGTGAATAGTATACCCCATTCTCCCTCTAAAATTATTTTTTATATGATAGGGATAGGAAGCACACGGCCGATAAATTCCAGGAATAGTTTCACATTCAGCCGTTAGACGTGCTTAAATGGCCGTATTAAAGCCCAGATTTTAACCCAAACGAAATTTGGTTGACCTTTCTCATAACTGGTCTGCACAGGACTACAACACGCCTCCATCATCCTTAACTGTGCTTTGTGAAAGAGTGCATGAGCAATGGAAGAAATTCACACTATTCTATTTAACTGCACTGTCTAACTACTAATTCAAATAAAAAAAGCAAAAAATCTGTGAACAAAATATAACACTATTTCAACCTGGAGCAAAAGTGAGTCTTGTCAATTTTAGTGAAATCCTTATAATATAAATTGTTTTTTTAGTTTAGTTTAACTGATCTGCTTTATATGATTTCAAGAAAAATGAATTAACAACGTTCTTAGGTAAACGTTTCTTATTTATAAATTTTTGTTAAAAACCCGAGGTTTTAGGTTTATGTGACTATTTTTTGTATATACCAGTATATTTGCGATATGTTGTATTAAATAATGCATTTATAAAAAAAACAAAATTTTAGTATCATTTTAGTTTTACATATGTATTTGTTAAATACAGTATGCAAACAAAAGCAAATGAGAAAACAACAAACAAGTTTAAGAAAATAATTTACTGTCAAATTTGGTATAACTAAAAAGCAATCTAAATAAATATTTATAAAAAAAAAGCAAGTGACAAAAAATATGGTTTTGGAATGTCGAAGCCTAAATTTGAGATATATTCTGCAAAAGACGAAATGCTATTCCAATCTGAATTTGATATATTGATATGATATATGACATGTATCAGATTTTGGTTTAAAAACTAATAATGATGGTGTTGTTTCAAGCTACTTCAGAAAAGAACATCGTATTCGCATAGCATACCAAATAATATTCTATGATTGTGATATAAATTTCCATTTCTTTGAATGGTATTTTAATGAATTCAAAGTTTTCATAGGCGCTTTGTGTCAATTAGCCCCACAGCACAAAACTTTCAACGTTTTTAACGATCCAATCTTGGCGTGTTGATAGATTATTGAATAATGAAACATTTTTAATTTTTTGTTATATTCCCGCAGTTTTATTAAGGATTGCTATCTTTATTTAAATCATGTACTAGGTTTTCGAACTTTATTTCAATGGAGGAGGGAATTTTAAGGATATAAATGAAATTTTTCTCTTATAGGCACTAAATACGTGCTAAAAAGTGGGTGATCAACTAATGTTATCTATTAAAGGATTTGAGTGTCGGGCCCATAATATACATAACTGACTGTACGAGGATTATTTTTTATTCATCAGACATTAAGTCTTACTAGTAATATAATGCATAAAGTGGTGTATAACACGCTCGCCAATTGTTATCACTACTTTTTTTGTACAACTGTTAAATAAACCAGCTCCCACAGTCGGCCCCCTGCACACCGGTAATGACTTCTTCAATACTTGATATCAAACTTATATCTCACTTGGAATTGGTTGTTTTTCAAATCATAGTTTTTTAGTACAGTAAAGTAAGACGCAAACAAAACTATTTAACTTTACCAAATTTTATGTTAAATAAACTTACTTGGATATTGCCAATAGGTTGATGACTTATTTATGTTATGTATGCCAGTGTTGACTTCCTCTGTACGTTCAGTTGATATAAAGTCTGCACCAGTAAAGAAAATATTGCCACATCCAGGGGTACCTGCTTTGAAACTTATTTCTTCACATTTTTATTTATTTTTTATTTTATATTTACCTATGTCCGCAACACGAAAACCAAAACAATTAAGTTCTTTCTGAGGTTCTTGTGACCAATTTCTGATCCCGGTTGAACTTATAGACAAAGAATCATCTGCAAAATTTACGTTTAAATACCATATTAACTAATTTTTTTTTTTTGTATTTTACTCGTATTTATTTCAGATGTGTCTTCTTCCAATTCCGATCCTATTGGCGATGTGGATTCTAACTTAACAGTAGTTGGTACAGTTGACATGGCTCTATACTTGCACCTTCTACTTAAATGTTGACTATCTGATATAGTCAGTTCTGCCACCCGACACGCTTCTCTTCTGACTTCCATAGGTGCATAATTTTTAGAACATTCTATATATTATATTAAATTACATTCCTTTGGGAATATGCGCATTATTCTTTACAGTTAATAGTTCTTGTCTGATTTATTTGAAGACCGGTAAATGTTTTCCAATAAGAAATCAATTAACACTTATTCGCAGGATTAGATAAAATTTACTTAAAACATATTTCCTTGTTTGCTTAACTAAATCATGACCGTCACATACAATAACTTCTATACAAATATTACGCTGTATCGAAGTGAATTGTTTTACGAAATAACGATTTCGTCATTAATCATTGATTATTTTAAAAGTTGTTTGAGATGAGTTTCTCAAAATATGTGTCTATATTATGACGACTTCTTCAATTACGACTTCAAACAACTTCCATTTCATTTCAAACACTTGGCTATAAAGTAAGTCACAAACCACCCATAAAAAGACAGTCAACTTCATCGTCTCATGACCAGAGATAAGCAAGGAGATATTCAACTCCCTCGTCTACCAACCCTGTCTATGAAAACGAGTGAGCTGTTTTGATAAGCAAATCGGAACTAAGCAAGGAGATATTCAACTCCCTCGTCTTCCGCCCTTTGCGAAGACCTGTCAACATTTTTTATAAACCACTGTCTGTGAATACGTGTGAGCCGTTTTGATCACCTGATTGCACACAGCTGATCAGTTATTGAGGTGAAATATCTTGACAGGGAGTAAAATCATAAGGGTGCGAGAGTATAAATCAGGTAATGGATATTTATTCTTAAAACGCGAAACGACAATAAAGTATGTTTCTTAATAAACCTGAAATATCACCAATAATTAATTAAGTTGACAAGCAAAGAACTGCTTAATCTCTTTTAATAAGCAAGTAAGATATATGGTGATAACAAGGATTTAACGCCAGTCATACATTTTTAATAATAAAAAGTACAATTGTTGTTATTAATCTTTTTTCTTTAATTAGGTATTGAAATATATGGAATGAAGACGTAAATACAAATTGATTAAATGATTTAAAATACTTTTTGAATAGCATTTCTACACCTACGCTTATGGCGCGTTAACCGATTTTTTGTTCACCGGGTGTTTGGTTTCCCCAAGAGGCCTATTGCACCCGAACTTAAATAAATTAGATACGTTTGTGTATATTTAGCGATCTAACAAGAACTGCATTTAACTTAAAAAATTAACAGGAAAATAAAAAATGTTACCGGCATGAATATATGGAAGTCTCATGTTGTGTTTCTGAACATCTTTGGCCAAATCGCCTAATCTGCCGCCATGTTTGAAAAGGTCGAGCATTACGGAGCCGAATTCACGGATTTGCCGATATTACTGTGGTGGATCCACCGATTTGCCGCCATTATAAACCGATTTGGTCTAAGACCCAGGGATTTTGTAGAAGTGTTGGCGATTCTCAAGGGATTTCTCACACAACTACAAAATCCCTGGATTGGAAAGGCATATGGCCAGGGGCAAAAACTGGTCTAAGATGAGTATCTCCTTGATTCCCTTATCACTGAAGCAAATTGCAAATAGCTGAGCACTCACTGAGGTGAAATATCTTCACCATCAAGAGAGGAGATGGTCATCTGAACATCGGATCAAACAACTGATTTCAACTTTGTTAATCGACCGTTTGACTGTTATTTACGTGTTTTTGTAGAAAAAGCCCCAATTTCCGAAAGTTATTTACGTAACATCGAACATTGTCCCACTTTACTCACACATCTATACGTTACCCCTCCAAAATTGGCAAGATGGCGGCTAATTAGTCAATTTTTGCCTTCAATAGTGTCAAACACTCGTAAATTGCCCACTGTACGTCTGCCATTTTGTGTACATTCACCACAACGCCTTCGGAAAATCTACTGGAAATTGTTTACGATAGTTAGTGTAATCGGAACTTTAAATAGGATTTATTTCTTATATATGGATAATTTGTTAGCATTTATATTTAATAACATATGAAATATGTAGAAAAACATAAGTAACGAGTGCTGAAAAGTCCCACATTTGGAAAAGACTTATTATCAGTTGATATTCCGAGTTACGCGTATTATAATTAAAATAAATACTTGTTGCTATATTATTATTACAAAATGTTGTTATTTTTGTCCAAATGACATCCATTCAATATGAAAGGTGTTGTAATCAATAAAAACAATGAAAACTAAAACAAAAACAAATATTAAACATGTTTCGTGCAATGAAAATAACAATAATAAAAATAAAACGAATATATTTTGCTAAACATTTTTGTCTAGTTTAACTCAGAACGAAGATATATGTATGATAATTGTAAAGCATTATATATACTTGAAACAAGTAAGTTGGTTCGAAATGAGAACATATTTACATTTTGAGTTGGTTCGCAATGAGAACATATTTACCTTTTGAGTATTATTTCAGACAATAAGAACAGATATAAAATAAGACATATTATAAAATTGATACACATGTATAGAAAACGAGTTTTAGTATATAAAATCTGTAGAAATTATTCAGTTATTTTGTAAAGTTATTAGTTCATAAAAAATATTTAGTAAATTTTTGCATGCAAACTAAATTTATGTCCTTATTTTGTTGTTGATATAATCATAAAGTTTTAAGTATATTGCTTTTCTGATGCAACTTATGCCTTGCAAACATCATGTCTTTGTGTTTTGTCAGAAACCATTAGCTTATTTCCCCTTTGTTAATCGACCATTTGACTGTTATTTACGTATTTTTATAGGAAAAGCCTCAATTTCTGAAAGTTATTTACGTAACATCGAACATTGTCTCATTTTACTCACACATCTATACGTTTCCTCTCCAAAATTGGGAAGATGGCGGCTAATACCTCAATTTGTGCCTTCAATAGTGCCAAACACTCGTAAATTGTCAACTATTCCTGAATTCGTCAGCCATTTTGTGTACATTTACCACAACGCGTTCGGAAAATCTACTGCGAATTGTTTACGGAAATAAGTGTAACCGACATTTTTAATAGGATTTATGTCTAATATATTGATAATTTGATAACATTTATATATATAATAACTTATGAAATACGTAGAAAAAGAGGAGAGTAACGCGTGCTGAAAAGTAGCACATTTGGAAAAGACTTATTATAAATTGATATTCCGAGTTAAGATTATTATAATTCATATAAATATATGGTAATACTTATTATTATTACAAAATGTTCTTTTTTACTGTCCAAATGACATGAATTCAATATGAAAGGTGTCGTAATCAATAAAAATAATGAATCCTAATCCAAAAACAAATAATAAACATGTTTCGTGCAATCAAAATAATAACAATAATAATAAAACGAATATATTTTGCGAAACATTTTTGTCTAATTGGACTCAGAATGAAGGTATATGACAATTGTAATACATTAAATATACTTAAAACAATTAAGTTGGTTCGAAATGATAACATATTTACAAATTTAAGAGTATTATTTGAGGCAATACGAACAAAAATAATATCAGACATAATATATATAAGCAATAGTTATAAAATTGATACGTATGGAAATGTGCTTTTTTGTTTGTTTATTAGTTCATAAGATATATATAGAAAAGTTTTGCGTTCAAACTAAGTTTATCACCTCAATTTGATTAGAAATAATCATAACGTTTCAAGAATATTGATATGCTGATGCAACTACTGGCCTACAAACATAATTTCTGAACGAGGCTATCGTCAACCATTACCTTGCGTTGGAAAACACTATACCTTCTCTTTTCCAATTTTTTGATTTATATGCCCCCTCCTTCTAACAGTTTGATGAGTGATGAGATCCACCATAAATGCAGTTCACACGTATTCTCATTTAAAAAAAAAAAAATCATGTATGTGAATCAGCTGCTCAGGTGGGGAAATGTTATAAAAAAGCTGTCAAAATGAATTCTAAGGCTGGAGACGAGGGAGTTGACTGTCTCCCTATTGGTCTCTGACTGTCTCCCTATTGGTCTCTGACTATCTCCCTATTGGTCACCAATTCCAATTGGGTGTAGAATTCGATTACTTACTCGACGTAAAGCTGGAGTGTATATTTTGAAGCATGAATTAAAAGTCGTTTGTTATTAAGCAATAAATGAAAGTATTTTTTTCTTGAGTTTTATTTTCTAGTGTGTGATAATTTACAAAATGTATTTAAATTATTTTTATATGTCTATTAACCTATCCGTATTAACTTTCTTTTCAATTGTAATTTTTTCCGAAAAGAATTCTCAAAAAATTTTTTTTTTCCATTCTTATTCTAAAGAACATCTTACACCTTTAAAACGCTTTAATAACAATGGGATTTAAAGAACATTCAGACCTTAAATCTAACATATCATTAATATAATTAACTCCTGGCTTTAAAACATTACTATTGTTATATTTATAGAATAACTCATTTTAATATTGCAGTTCATCCAAAAATGCGTTATTTGGATTATGTAGTCTTCCTTTACTTACCATGTCTGTCCAAGTTAGTCCGATGTTTTCATCCACCCTATCAGAATACAGGTCCGGCAGACCGCCCACCTTTGCTTTGAAGCGATTCAAGAGTTATCCTGCAAGGTATTCCAATTCGTTATACTTGAAGTCCCCCATGTCCTCCTCTTTGATGGCATCTCCGTCGGTTTCCTCTGCGATGTTCCATCAGAAAAGCAATATTCTTATAACTCTATGATTATTTCTAAAACTAAATGAGGACATAAATTTAGTCTGAATGCAATAATTTACTAAATAGTACTTATGAACTAATAAACATTACAAAACACTGAATAACTGCTAATGATTTTAAATTCTAAAACTAGGTTTCTATAAATGTGTATCAATTTAATAACTGTTGTTAATAAATAATAGTATAATATTATGATACTATTTCCGTTCTTTGCCTAAAATAGTACTCGAAATGTATCTTTTTATTTACATTACATAAAATCATTGTGTAACTTAGTAGCCAGATCATCAAAGGGCCTTAGGCTATCAAAAGTTACATTCAATTTGTAAAAATGTTCTTATTTCGAACCAACTTAATTGATTTAAGTATATTGAATGTATTACAGTTGTCATACATCTTAGTTCTGAGTTAAATTAGACAAAAATGTTTCGCAAAATATATTCGTTTTATTATTATTATTTTTATTTTGATTGCACGAAACATATTTCTTATTTGTTTTTGGGTCAGGTTTCATTATTTTTATTGTTTATAACACCTTTAATATTGAATGGATGTTATTTGGACAACAAAAATACATTTTTTTTCATAATAATATATGACACCAAATATTTATTATAATTATAATACGCGTAACTCGGAATATATGCTGGCTTTGGTGGCAAACACAAGCTAATAAATTTATCTCCGTGGCTGAAAAATTTATGAATTGTCAACAATCAACAACAGACCAATGTGGGTGAGGGCGGACTGAACAGATGATTAAACACCTTATTTCCTATATATATTTCAAAAGTTTGACGGTAAAATATGAATCTTAGAAAATAACACCTAATTTCTGACAGCTATTTACCTGACTTCAACGTCCTGATTTAGAATGTAAAATCTTTCACGACAGGCTGTCAAATGGAATTCAATGGTGTAAGTTGGAGTAGTCGATTGCCTTCGTCCTTAATTGGTTGCTGATTTGTAGCAAATATTTACGATTAAGTCCCTATATTGTGTATAGTATGTGCTGGTGGGAAATCTCAAGGAAACGTCAAATAAGTTGTGAAGGATCTATATTCCGTACATATATCTCAAATTTTGGGTTTTATTCACCACAATTCGTGGAAATATATAAAATTCTTGGAAATTTTGTTGGTGAAATAACTTCAGCTGTTTAGTTGACTATCTTTTTACTTATTGTTGGCTGGTTTTATATCTAAGAGTCAATTTTTTGCATTAGTATTGGGTGTATACTTACAATCTGGAGTTTTTTTTTTTTAAAATGGATGTTATAAACAAATTTTATTCGTCTATGCAGACAACTGTTTCTCACATTACCTCTGTTTTACCGGGAAATAATGTTACAAAAGAATATGAAGTACTTGGTGAAGTAGCTTCGGCTGGTTTAGGTAGATATGTAAATGAAAATGTTTGTTTTTGTTTGTAATTAATCAGTATAATTAAAGGAAAATATTGGAAAATATACAGCGGTTACAAAAGATCGACTAAACAGGAAGTCTCAATATTCGTTTTTGAAAAAAAACATATAGAAAAATGGCCAAAGGAAGAAAAAGAGTACCTTTTGAATACATTGAGGCGTGGTATTCAACTTTTAACAAAAATGAAACATCCTCGAATTTTAACTGTGCAACATCCGTTGGAAGAAAGTAGAGATAGTCTCGCCTTTGCTTCTGAACCTGTAATTACTAGTCTTGCAAACACCATTGAAGACAAAACTTCGTCAAGAAAGTTGCATTTAGTTGAAATTGTTTATGGTATAAAACAATTGGTGGACGGGATATTCTTCCTGCATCAAGATGCCAATTTGATTCACGGCAATTTATGTCCAGAATCTATATTGCTAAACAAAAAGAGAAGTTGGAAAATATTTGGCCTTGATTTTTCAATAAAGATGAATTCAGCAATGGATTACATGAAACCGACTACAATGCATTCCCCACTCGCGCAACCATCACTGGATTATTTGGCACCTGAAAGAATTAAAGACGAAACTCCTATTCCAGAAAATGATCTTTACTCCTTAGGTAAGTTTTCTTAATTATTTCGTTAGTAGCTATAAAATTATTTTTATTAGGGATGTTAATATATTGTGTTTGTACGGGGAAACCACTGCAGCAGTTCGAAAATAATTATCATTCATTTAAGCAGTCTGCAATGACACCCGATTTGAATAACTTTATGATGAGCGATGAACATTTAAGTTTAAGGGATGTTGTGAAATGCTTACTGCATCCAAACCCAATTTACCGGCCAAAGTTATTGGAGATAACCAAGGTAAAAATATTTTTTTTTTTTTTTTGTAATACGTATGCCTTAATTTATTTTTAAACAGTCTGCCCCATTTCAAGAGATCGGTGTAAAAACGCTCAGCTATTTGGATACGATTTATCAATGGAATAATTTACAAAAATCGAAGTTTTACAAAGGGTTAATTGAAATTATACCAACATTTCCTCATCGCGTTAATGTTCATACTGTAGTTTCGTATTTAGTTCAGGAATTTGTGAACTTACCAATGGTTCCCTTCGTTCTTCCAAATATTCTTTTGATTGCATCAATGAGTACACATCAAGAATATTCAGAATATATTTTTCCCCATCTTATATTGATCTTTGGTATCGAAGAACCTATACAGGTTTTATGGATATTCATGCAAAAAATTGATGTCCTATTGAAGCTGACTAGCTCTGAAGATGTTAAATTACATCTGTTGCCCTTGTTTCATAGGTCAATAGATTCAGAGGTTAAAGAAATCCAAGAAATGGGCTTACAAGCTATACCATTGCTCTTGCCATTAATTGACTATAATTCAATTAAAAATACAATACTGCCCAGGATTAAAACTCTTTGCTTAAAGAACGTGGATATTTGCATTAAAGTAAAATGCCTTCTGTGTATAGGCAGTCAATTGGAGTACTTAGATAAATGGGTTCTAGTGTCTGACGTTTTTCCTTTTCTGCAGTTAATTAATAACCGAGAGCCTGCTGTAATAATGGCCATGTTAGGTTTGTACCCACATTGTATACACTGACTCCAACACAACGGAAACACCAACGAAATCACAAATTCAGTAATATTTGTTATATTTTATAAAAATAATTTCAAGTCAAGTACGAAAAAACATGAAAAAGAAATAAGCTCGGAAACAATTTTTTTGTTCAAGCCGAACTTTGCAGTTGGAAAAATAATTTTTTATCATCATTTTATAATTATGGTTTAAACTTCGAAAGAGAAATATTTATTTTCATTTGCCTGAATTTTAATATATCTCAAATTTAAAATTTTTTAAGGCTACAAATTGTTATACTTTTTAAAATGATTTAACTGGTAAAATTTTATTTTGAAATAACATTGTTCAAGATGCTTAGAACAAATATAAATTATATAATAATAATTGGATGTCGCAACAGTCCCCCCAGGGCGTAGATTGCTCATCAACTACTCGTTACACAGTTATAGAGTTATTTATCTTTGAGTGTTGTGAGCAGCTCCAGAGAGGAGGTGGTGACGTGAAAAATTCGACAAGTTTATTCTTCTGGAGAAATAGCACAATGTCTTGAACTTTTTATTAGTTTCTATTTTATTTCACTATTCCACCTGCCAAAACCTTTTATAGAAATAAAATCTTTTCTATTCCATTCACAGTAAATTAGTTTGTTTTCATTCTTAAGTTTGATCAAATCGAACCCTTGCTTATGTTGACTGGCAGTACGTTACTTATTGCTCGCAAATCTGCATTGCTTTAAACTGCTTTAAATTAATTATTATAAAACTGCGAATCTGGATAAAAGTGCACTGAAATTTTCCCTTAAACTTTCTAAGTTTATTTTTATAATACTGTACGACTCCGAAGAAAATCTACCAGACTGTGGGCATAAGTTTATAGCCAGAAAATGAGATCATGTTTTAGAAGAATAGAGCGGTAGAGATAAGTTCAGATCTGAACTATGAAAGTTTTATCCGTTGTTGAAAGAAATCGGATCAAACTCTTACATTATCTACCGAGAAACTTACATGAATTTTCAGTCACTCTGTAAAACTTTCAAGCAACTTCCGCGAAATCATCGAATTGCTTAAACGCACGTTTAAAATTCCCGGCTGCACACCTGGAATTTTTCACGGCACTCTCAAACTTCGCCGTTCGGTACCAGCAGAAAACTAGGTTCCTTCTACTCGTGAGAGAACAGTAGCGCTCATTGGTCCCCCTAATCCCCTGGTATGGACTGTCGCGCCATACAATTATTATTATTACCTAACGAATGAAAGGTTCAGAGTTTCTTTAACCGAACTACATGTTGCATTGGGAGCGCTCCAAATTTTTTCATTCAAAAAGAGAAGGACGTAAAGAAGAAGAATGTAAAAATATTTCAATAATACTAATATCAAGATATGCGTACATTTATAGATTTATCAAGTTTGTTTTGGACTATCGTGGTAAATATTAATCAATGCTATATTTATTATGACATAAGCCTGTTTACCTATAGTTGATTAACTTTTTCAATCACTTTGTTTAGTATTTAGAAAAGACACCATTTTATAGAAAATATAACCTTTGCTGCAGAATACGAACATTATAGTTTAAGTGATTAAAACTTATTTTCATCATAAAACCTTAGAAAATAGAGATGAGCTGAATTTACTTTTTTTAAATTAGATTAGGCTAAGTTAATGAGATTGCCTAACAAGACTGTGGGAGCCTAATTATTCTATTTCACTATTAAATTCAGTTTCTGTGATCAGTGAGTGAAATCTCATTCGATTACCTTTCATTTGTCTACAGAAATAAGAGGGTACACCCACCCTTAGTTTACTGATGAAAGTTGGCTCTGGCATCTACTAAATAAATAGCGAAAGAATAAATACAGTTTTTTATTTTCAAGCATAAAACGTGTTTTGATCTTCTACCGCAACTGATAAGTTAAAAAATGCTGTTTCGGATTACATTCTTTAAAAATGATACACACTATCAATTCAAAACAACTAGTGAAATATGAAACCGCACAAAAAAACAGTAATACTTAAAAATATATAAACAGTTTTTACAGTTTCATAGTAAAAAGAAGTTGGATCAAAAAAAAAAAAAAGAAAAACTAATAAGGGATAAAAAATGATCACAAACTGAGTTTGGCTTGGGCATTGAAATTTAATTTTCGTTTTCGAGTTTTTTTAGTCTTTCATTTATATAATCCGTTTAGAAAATACAATTGGTTTTATTCAAACTTCTTTTAATTGCTGAATTATTGGTACTGGATTTTCGATTTCTTTGGTGTCTGAGATTGTCTTGGACCGCATAAAAAACAACATTGTCAAAGTTTTATTTATTTTGCAGGTATCCATAAAATTGCACTTACGCGTCCGAAACTTGGTATTGGTGCGGACATAATGGCGACGAAATGTATACCATTTTTATCACCATTGTTAATGGAGAACAGTCTATCGGTTACACAGTTCAATTCTATTGCAACAGTGATACAAGATATGTTTGTGAGAATAGAAAAGGAGCAGAGGTTGAAATTAGAACGGCTGAGCACCGCCAACCAGAATTTCAGGTAAAGGACATGTTTATTTTTTCAAAGTGGAACATTTAACGCCTATTGTTTGTAACAATATTGAAAGGAGATTTATAAAAATGTGGTCATCTCGTGGCGTTTACAAAACACATTATAATGAAATTGATTACTATCTCACAATCGAACTCTTGAGAGAAATACAGTACCATCTCTCTAGAGCACGAATGAATTCAGTTTTTAATATATTTTTTATTCTTTTTCATTTTATTTTCTTAAATACTTAATAAAAAGTACTTAGTACTAGATAATATATCTAATATCTTAATCTAGATCTTAATTTTAACTGCTGACTGTTAAGAAGTACTCTAAGATAACCTATGAATGAAATCGAACCGGTTGTAATTCCCACAATGGCTTTTTGCTGCGTCAATTAGAATTGATCACGTGAGTATCATCTGCTACTGAACGTTCTAGGCATATCCCTTGAGGCAGTAGTTAGCGATCTTCCTCGTTGTACCGTGATGGCCCGTGGTAATAATCTGCTGTCTTTGGTCGTCTGACTGTTGTAACTTTATTTGTGAAGAAAGGGAGGTTCTTTTATCCCTGGTTATAAGATAACTGTGAAATTCCCACAGTTACCATCTAAAAGCGCACTCAGCCACATTGACATTGAGGTTGCAACTTTTGGATCATAGCACGTAAAGACATTAAATAGGCCCAAGATCATGGAGTAATTGTAACATATAGTTTGTAATACAGTCACTTAGGTGGAATTGAAATGATTGGTAGTTTTACCGATATTATGAATTTAGTGAAAGCGAATATATATTGACTGAATATAATTCAAAATAAAGTGTAGTTCCTATGTTTGCATCGATTAACTGATAAATATTTAAAATCCAAAAATTTCGAAATTAAAGTAAGTAACAGTTATAAGTCAGCTTTAGGTTCACAAAACTTCAGATAGAAGTTAACCACTAAACAGGAAATAGTATGCGAAATAGAGCCATTTTCTCCTTGATTACTCTAAACGCGTCATAAGGTCACATTTTACATTACATAAAAAACTAAAAGAACAGTCTCCGTTTGATTTTACAAATGAAATAAATGTAAATATGTAATTTTATATATAACTTAATGCATATTCTTCTTTGTATATTACAGTGTGACCTGCTTTCAAATGGCTGCTTCTTCCGACGTGCCAAATCAGCTCAAAATTTCTCCAGAACAGAGCAATTCTTTAGAAAAGGATTCTTTGAAAATGTTCTCAAATCCCTTGGTAGTTAATCGGCAGTTGACAGCTCCAACACAAGAAAAGGGACTTGGAATGGAAAACAATAACTTAAATGTGATTCAACCTGTGAATTATGTATACTCACATCATCAAAAATCCAATGAAAATAATGTAGGAAAATTTACTGAGCTCTCGAGGGTAGATGGAAAACGATCGTCTCCTAAAAGTCCTAATCTAATTTCATTAACAGAGCAAGACATTTTAAATTTTTTAAAATAATTACTTACCTTCAATTAGACGGATATGTTATTTCTATTCTATATTCTGGTTTAATAGTATTACCCAAATTAAAAACAGTTATCGAGGCGGAGATTTTATAAATAGGGATATATTTGCTCGTGTATTTTACTAACTGTTTTTCTAATTTTGAATATTGAGAATTTTTTTTTTTTGAGAAATGTATTACTAATGGCTTAACTTCAGAAATTAGTTAAGAGATCCCAAACAATAGCAATAAAATAATGTCATTATTTAACGACCTTGGAGAAATTATCCAATCCAAACATTTTAACGCATCGAATTAATCTTTCTCAGCGAAAAGATGTATGGATGTATTGTATTGTCGACAGATTTTATTGTTCTTTTTTTTCTGGAAGGGAATAAAATGCGTTCCAACCAGACTTGTTGTTTTATGGGGACCAATGTAATTTAGTAATTCACAAAAATACTAGAAATAGAGAGGAAGACAAATGCATGAAGTATTAAAAAAGAAGAAGTATAGAGAAATTGTGGAAATCAAATGAAAAAAAAAACACAAAAAAATAAGCATAACGTTGCCTTTCGAACACAACATTCATCGTTGCAAAGTTGAAATGCTCACTTATCATGATTTTCAATCGCAGAAACGAGGCTATTCGCATTATCAATAATAACAATGATCAGAGATTTTTCCGAGAAGCAAATGTACATTGCTACCTTCCTAGTAATGCTTATTTGAGCCGTTCACAGACTTCCAAGCGATACGGACGTGTTTCGGCTTCATGAAAATAGCAGTGCGTTACTAGCCGCAGTCATGGCATTAGAAGCCCTCCAATGTGAATCGGAGGGCAACGAATGCCGATGTTCGTGCAAGGGGAGCGACAACTCCTTCCAAGCTGAGGAAATCAAAGAGGAGAAGAAAAAACTGGTGAAGCTCGATGAGGAGAGGGCGAAACTCGACGCGCACATAAAACTTCTCTACGAGCAATCTTCGAAGAGAAAAGCTGCGAAAAAGAAACAAAAATAAGGCAGCAGCAGCGAGAACTTCAGGAGCAGCAACAAAAACAGATTCAGCAGAAGCAAAGGTAAAAATAGCCACCACCCTCAACTTCGAAGGCAGCGCAAAGGTTGCAACAAATGCAACAGACACGGTCTACGACGGCCAAAACAGGCCGGTAGCAACCATCGAACCAACAGCAGCAGCAAAACCAACACAAGCAGCAGATCCAACAAAAGATGAGGCAACAACAACAACAGCAGAAGCAGCCGCAAGAGGGACAGCAAAAGCAGAGAGTAAGATTTCCACCCATCAATGTCTTCGGTGTGGAGACGGAACAACTGTAAAAACTATGTGAATTGGTTCTACATAAAAATATATACTATTTAAAATATAAGTCTCCTGGATGTCATACCGTCCATTGCTTAACAATGGACGGGTTTAGAACCATAAACGAGAAGTTAGCGGCATCGAAAACTCCGCCAGAGAGTAAATTAAATAAGGAACGTAAAAAAGGTAGCAGGCCAGGCCAGTGGCCAGTGCTGTAGCTACTACCGTTACGCCGACCATCTCCTACGCCCAAATGGTGTCAGGTAGGGAACCGGCACAACGGACAGTGCCAAAGGTTGCCCCGGCTCCAATGGTCAGGCAATCCCAGGCAGAACCCTCAATAAGGGTAATGTCTTCCATCCAATCGATGCAAGCGCAGATGATTGCCCTGCAGAAACAGATGGTCGAACCACAGACCAGTTTCCTTACGCAGACGGCTAGAGTAGATTTCCTCTTCTCTCAGCTGCCTGCAAACAAGTGCGCTCAGATAAAGTGGGCCCACGCGAGTTAAGAACCCTTAAGATCCTTGCGGTGATTGTAAATTCTCTGATAAGGATCTGTTATAAGTAAAACGCAGGTTTTTCCAGGAACAAATTGTTAAAAACGTCTTTATTGCTTGGTGGTTTTACAGCGAATAACAAAAAGGAATAGTTTGCAGTCGTGCTGCCAAATTTGCAGAATTCAAGAGATATGCTTGCTTCTACTTTCGTATAGATGGCGCCAAGTATCATCAGTGAAGTAGTACTCACATTTCAACACCCCCACTTGATACTGCGCTTCATTATTATGTGTGATCTAGTTGACTTGAATCCCCATGACTGATGTGCACCACTCTTGCTTTTGACGGCTAACCGGTTTAGTTAGTGAATCTGCAATCATGTTCTCTGACGGCACCTTGAAGAACTCGACCTGCTTCTTCTTTGCTGCATCGCGAAGAAAATGATGCTGCACATCAATATGCTTCGTCCGTGCATGATGTAGAGACTTTCTCGAAAGATCCAGAGAGCTTTGGTTGTCACATCCGATGGGTATGGTGTTGTCACTTGACGAAATTTGAATTTCCAATGCCATCCTCCTGAGCCACAGTGCTTCCTGAGTTGCATGACCAAGTGCCATGTATTCAGCTTCGGTGGTTGAACTTGCTACTGTCTGTTGTTTCTTGCTCGACCAACTGATTATACCATCCGCCAACTTAAAAACATAACCGCTCACAGAAACTCTGTCATCAGGATCGTCAGCATAGTCTGCATCCGAGTACCCTACAATTTTGCTGTTTCCAGTATTTTTAAATGTTATCTTAGCTCCTACGGTTCCTCGAAGATATCGCATAACTCGCTTTACTGAAGACCAGTGCACTTTTCAGGATTAGAATTGAACTTGCTGGGAGCCCCCACTGCGAATGATATGTCTGGATGTGTTGTTTGAGCTGCACACAATAGACTTCCAATCGCCATTTGATAAGGAATATGACTCATGGCTTTCTTTTCTGCATCATTAATTGGTGCCATATTACGACTTAATTTCTTGCCACATTCCAAGGGTGTAGAAATAGGTTTCGCATCGCTCATGTTGAATCGCCTTAGAAGGGCTTCGATGTATGCTGTTTGGTCCAATGTTGTTTGACCTGTTTTCCTGTCTCGTATCGCTTGAATTCCAAGACAGTACTGAATTTCACCAAGGTCTTTCATGTCGAATCTTTTCATCAGCTCTGCCTTAATCCAGACTCTGGATTTTTCATTGCTTGTAATGAGTAGAAAGTCGCCAACGTAAACAGCAATGATAATTACCTTTCCTGTATCAAGGCTATCATAAACACATGTATCAAACTTGGCTTGAACAAGCCCGAGATCACGAAAATCCTTATCCAGCTTCTCGTTCCACAAATAGCCAGATTGTTTGAGATCATACAATGCTTTACGTAATCGGCAAACCTTTTTCCTGTCAGATTGAACTTCACCGTCAAATAATTTCGGTTGCTCCATGTAGATATCTTTATCTATATTAGGCTGCAAAAACTCCGCCACCGCATCCCTCTGATCAATATTCCAGTCATTAAGAGTAGCCACAGCAATCAAGAAACGAAGTGTTGTACCTCGGACGACTGGCGCAAATGTTTCGTCAAAATCCATTCCAGTAACCTGCATGCATCCTCGAACAACGAGACGCGCTTTGTAGCGAACTGTTTTACCAGTCCCATTCTTCTTTTTACGAAGAACCCATTTGTATGAAATTACCTTTCGGTCCTTAGGCAGATCAACTAGCTCCCAAGTATTTTTCTTGATGAGTGCCTCATACTCCTCACGCATGGCCTGCTTCCACGTGTCAGCATCGCATCGAGAAAGTGCATCGCTCACGTCCTTTGGATCTCTATCAGAACAAATTTCCAGTGCAGAAGACAAAACGTAGTCATTGTATCGAGTTGGCATTCTACACTTACGTCTAACATGTTATTTCTTTCTTCAGATGTATTGACAACGTTTTCCTCCTGATTGATGTCTTCATCGATTCCTTTTGGAAGGAATTCATCATCTGCAACTGCTTCAACTGCATCGCTTTCAATTGGATTGGAAATGTTGTCTTTAGCTGCCGTTTCGTCACAATTTTCTTGAAGTTTCTCTTCAGCGTTGTTAACTTCATCATACACATACTCACCGTTTGTTCCGGATTCATATTCATCGCCCTTAAACATATATTTACTTTCATCGAAGATGACGTCTCAAAATTTAATAATTTCGTTTGTTTCTATGTCAATCATTCGATATCCCTTTGAGTCTGTGCAGTAACCAACAAAAAAGATGTGCTTGAGATTTAGCATCCCATTTTTTACGCTTTTCGCGAGGAATGTGTACATAAGCACATGAACCGAAAACTATCAGATGTTCTAAGTTGTGCTTCTTACCAGTCCAGGCCTCTTCTGGTGTCTTGTCGTTTACAGCAACAGTTGGACTTCGATTTTTTAAATAGCAAGCTGTATTTACCGCCTCCGCCCAATATTTCATTGGCAAATTAGCACCAAACAACATTGATCTTGCCCTCTCCATCAGGGTTCTATTTACGCGCTTAGCCACGCCGTTCTGCTCCGGGTTGTATTGGATAGTGGTTTGATGTTGTATACCATGTGCTTTTAGAAAATGTTCAAATTGACTGCTGACAAATTCCTTACCATTGTCACTACGAATAACTTTAATTTTGGATGATGCCTCTTTTTCAACGCGAACTTTAAATTCTTTAAATTTTTGAAATGCTTCATCCTTACTTGATAGAAAGTAAATAAACGTTTTTCGCGTGAGATCATCAGTAAAAGTAAGAACATATCGCTTGCCGCCAATCGATGGTTCCTGCATAGGTCCACATAAGTCGGTATGCACCAAACCCAACTTATTAGTAGAACGACGTGCTCTTCCCTTTGGAAACGGGTTTCTGTGCTGCTTCCCTTTTGCACAACCAACGCAAACACCATCGCTTTCTTTGTCCTTGAAATCAATACCTTCTGCCATACCATCGCGAAGCTTCTTCATGCTACCTACGCTTAAATGGCCTAGTCGACGATGCCATGTTTTTAAATCAGTACATACTGATGATGCACAGGCTTTTACACTTGACTTTTTAAAGCGTTTGAGTTTGTACAAATTTTCACCAGATGAAGTCGCGAAAGCAATGACTGTACTTGAACCTCGAACAGAAATTATGCATGTTTGATCATCAACAATCGTCGTTACAATGCCCTTCTTACCCAGCTGTTTACAGGAAATAAGATTAAACTTCAATCCTTCGGCATATCTTACATCACGTATTGGTGTTTCTACGCACTTCCCTTCAATATCCAGCAGTACTACAGTGTCACCCATTGCTGTGATTTGAAATTCTCACCAGACGCAGTTACCACCTTTCCTCCAGCTTTAAGTTCTTTTACGTTGTTTAACCAGTCCTTTCTTCCAGTTAGATGAACGGTCGCTCCGGAGTCCACGTACCAATCATCGCAGTTGAATTTTCCAACACCTAGCGCTGTAGTGGTACTAACTTGTGTCATTAAACCTGTTTCAGACTTCTCCCGCACGTACTTCTTTGGAGCGTGGCAGTCTACAGATCGGTGACCAGGCTTGTCACAATTAAAACACTTACTGCGGAACTTGTTTTTCTTTTTAGGCAACCGATGATTTGTCGACAATGCAGTCTCCTTACCAACATTCTCAAATCGCACCGATTCAGCTAACAGACGTTCCTTCAACAGATCTGTGCTAAAATCAGCACCACAATTTTCGAGTGCCATAATTAAAGGCTTGTAGGAATCTGGAAGGATAACACAAATCAAAGCCGCAAGGACACCGTCTTTGATTTTGTTGTCGATTGCTTTGAGCTGATGGGCGAGCATTACCTTCTTGTTCAAGTATTCCGACATACATCTACAATCAGAAAAACGAACACTGACCAGTTGCTCCATTAATGCTGCCACTCTTGAAAAACCTTTTGGCTCATAAATACTTTGAAGCCGGTCCCACACTTCTTTTCCAGTTTTCAGATCACGAATATCTGTGAAAATGTGTGTTTTAACACCAGACACAATTGCCGCCAAGGCACGCGACTCCAATTTCGCATCCGCCTTTGTTCCATCGACGAACTCCCATAATTCACAATTTATGTGGTGAACTTTCATGGCGTACTTCCAATCAATGAAGTTTGATCTTCCATCCAATTTCTCAAAAGTAGCTGGTACCGATGTATTAGACATTACGAATTTTTGCTCCACAGCACCAGTATCACTATCGTTTTCGTCAGCCTTTATTGCGTCGATCATTGATTAAATTTTTAAATCAAATGTGATTTTACCACCTGGGCCCATAACCTGTTATAAGTAAAACACAGGTTTTTCCAGGAACAAATTGTTAAAAACGTCTTTATTGCTTGGTGGTTTTACAGCGAATAACAAAAAAGGAATAATTTGCAGTCGTGCTACCAAATTTGCAGAATTCAAGAGATATGCTTGCTTCTACTTTCATATGGATGGCGCCAAGTATCATCAGTGAAGTAGTACTCACATTTCAACAGGATCGAACGAAAACTATCGCTAGCTAACTATTTGCAAACCCACAACCTTGATGTGCTGATGGCTAGCGAAACTAAGCTTTACCAGACGCGCAATCTCAGGTAAAAAATTACCATATAATTAGAAGAGACCGACCCTAATCCACTAGAGGTGGAGGGCGGGGTCGCCCTTTTGATTAAAAGTAACATTTATCATAAGGTTATATATAGCAACGATGTACCTAGATTTAGTGTGCTGCAAGGTGGAAAAAAGTTATTTGTGATCGCTGCCTACTTCGAAACTTTAACTTTCTCTCTGAGCTCGATGCTCTACTCGGAGGAAAACTTCTTTATAGTAGCCGGGGATTTAAACGCCAAGCACGGTGAATGGGGTATCGCTGTTCCAAATGAGCGAGGAAGCGCTCTCTTTGAGTGGATGGAACAAAACAATATTGAGTTCAGGTTAGATTCGCGAGTTTTATCTGGATGTGATGCTAATCGACAGACGACTAACAATACTTAACGTGGAGCGACATACGAGGAACTGTTTAACTACGGTCGAGTATGACAGTGATCACTGTGGTCTCGCCGTGGTAATACAGCTCCCGAACAAGCTGGAGGAACTTGAGGAATATGTTCAAACGCATCCTTATAATTACAATAAGGCGCGCTGGTCACGTTTCTCTAGAACCTTAGCCAGAGAAATAAGTTCGAGTGCGATCAATCCTCCGACGAACAGAAACCTAACGGACGAAGAGGTTGATGGGTACCTCACACAAATGGACGAAGTCATCAAACGAACAATAGACAAAACTATTCCGAAGGTAGCACAAACCGATGATGGCGACATTTATCGGAATGCTACCATCGATGCACTTCAAGTGCAGAAAAGTGGATCCCTGTCAAGGCTTAAACTCTGTCTGAAGTCAGAGAACGAGACTCGTAGTCTGAATCACGACCTGAAAAACAGAGCCTTGCTAAGCCATATCTCTCTTCGCAATGAAATAAGTCTAAGGCGATCTGAGAACTCTGGTTTCACCAGGTTCAGGGACGATCTTCCGGCAAATAATGTCGTCGCCGATGATGGAAACAACTCCATCCTTATCTCAAAAGATGAACTCCAAGGTATCCTCAACTCACTGAAAAAGAAGAAGTCAGTGAGAATAGATGGGATACCAAATATTGTTCTGCGCCATCTACCCTCTGAGGCGGTGGACGTATACACAACTCTGTTCAACAATGCACTGAGTAATGCATATTTCCCGGAGCATTGGAAAACAGCTGTGGTACAGCCCATTCCGAAACGTGGCAAAGATGCCTCCATCACGACGAATCCCGTTCTATAAGTCTTCCTCCGAGTAAAAGCAAGGTATTTGAGAAGATAGTCATTAAAGCTCTGAAAGAATGGGTTGAGGAAAAACCAATTTGGCTTCAGGGCGGGGCACGACACCATTCATTCCGCGTCTAAATTGGTTTAATTGGCGACATTCGGTTTAATAAAAACAAAACACAGTGCACAGGAGCCTGCCTGATTAACATGGAAAAAGCATTCGACACCGTATGGTTAGAAGGTCTTTTCCTCAAGTTAGTCAGGCTTATAGGTTCTATGTCTAACATAATAGCATTTGCCGATGATCTAATCGCGTACAGATCTTCGCCGAAGGTAGAAGAAATAAACGGTTTGTTGCAGGGTCACTTCGATGCAATTCAACGATTTTGCGACGGCTGGAAGTTAAAAATCAACTACCAGAAGTGTAAAACTATCCTTTTCAGAACCTCGCTGTCCAGAGCCTCAAGGAACACGAAAAAAAACTGGCGCAAGTTCTGCATAGTTGACCCAATGGCACGGCTGTTGACCGTGAAATGTGTAGTAAGATATCTAGGCATCTGGTTGGATCAGTATCTATATGGTGGTAACAATGTAGATAATGCTCTGACCAGTTCTAAGAATGCCTTCGTGGTGCCTTTGGGCCTGTCTTCGTTTATATTGAACACCAGAATCTCAGTACAAGAAGGAAAACCTTATAAGGGTAGATAATTTTATTATTAAGTTAATTCGCAGTCACTGCTCGAGCCATGGCTTCAACCAACAGTCTGACCTTTGGGGCTTAGTACTCAAATGGAATGTACCATGAAAGGGTATGTCTTAACAGCTTTATTGCGCCTGAAGCTTTCCTTTACCTGGATGCGAAAGGCCTGATACAAGATAGGGAAGACTGCCCTATCATCTTCCACGTCGCACGCCGAACAGTAGAAAGGCAACTCCAATGCGATCCGGACGTCACTCGCAGTCACGAGGACCTCTTACGGTTCAGCAGCGACCGCGACAGAGCAGTCTCTGGTAAGGAACGGTATTTTTACTGGTGGTTACACCAGAATCAGCTTTCGATGTCGCTAAGTTCGAAAGGGGCAACTCACATGGGATAAGGTAGTTTTTAGGACATTTTACAAAAACAAAAAAAAAACGAATACAAAAAAAAAAAAACAATATAAAATCAAAAAATACAAAAAACAAAAACCAAACAAAGGTTCACCACGGCGTATTGGATGTATGTGGTAGTGTTTGACACTTGACAGTGTTTAACAGTACTGATCATCTTTAATCATATCATGCGACACTTTTGCTTCGACCGTGAAACAACGTGGACGTAGTTTAAATTTTGCAGTAACTAATGAATTTTTTTAATATTGAATTTACTTTCTCCTACTCTTTCTTTTCTAAATTGATTAATTAATATAATATCATCCTACATTAAATCAATAAATTGTTCATTCGTGTTGTGTTTTATTTGGAACAACTCCCACATGGGGGCTCAACCGGGATATCGCTCCACATTAAAACATACAGTTTAAACAAAAAAAAAAAAAAAAAAAACAGATAAAGAAGAAAATACACGGTTCGGTAAAGCAAAAAAAAAAGTTGGAAATGGGCTCTAGGCGAAGAAGAAATTTTCAAAGAAGCGGAGAATCGGTAGAAGTAGACGATTCTTTGCAAACCACGATGAATTCAGAAGAACAGAATACGGGTAAATTTAATATCTCTGACGTGGAGAACATAATAAGAATTTTTTTTTGGTGAATTCGAGTCTTATGCCGTCGCGTTTAATTGGACTAGTGTGCAGCGTTTCGTTTTTTGCCGAAAATTCCTTTCGGGTGCTGCGAAGATGTTCGTGGAGTGTGAAGCTAAACCTGTGTCGTATATTCAACTCAAGACCGCGTTGACAGACGAATTTGAGGCGAAAATATCGAGCGCTGAAGTACATAAGAAGTTGAGGGAAACAAAAAAAAAAAAAAACGGTGAATCGTCTCGGGAATTTCTTTATCGCATGCTTGATATAACCAGTCAGGCTAACGTTGATGATGCTTCAGTGTTTCGCTACGTTATAGACGGCATAAAAGACTCGACTTTCAATAAAACAGTTCTATACGGAGCGCATACTATGACAGCTTTTAAGGAAAAACTTGCAATTTATGAACAAATGAAAAGCGAAAGTGAGAAAACTGTACCTAGTTATAGTAAAAACATGCGCGATAGCCCCGTTAGCAACTGTCTGCCAAGGAATAGTGGAATCCGAAGGCGTAACTGTTTCAATTGCGGATCCACGGGTCATGAATTTCACTCGTGTCCAGAAAAATCAAAAGGCCCAAAGTGTTTCGAATGTAATAATTTTGGGCACAAGCGTCCCGATTGTCCAATTCAAAAGAAACCATGTACGAACTTGATCCAGATGACTGATGTGAGAAGACCAGTACAGGTGAACAACGAAGTTTTATGCGGATTGATCGATACAGGAAGCGATGTTTGTGTATTGAAACAAAATCAGGTGAAACGCATTTGCCCAAGATACTTTTCAAACGATTTTCGCCTTTCTCTCGCAGGTATTGGAGCAAACGTT
Source organism: Eristalinus aeneus (assembly GCA_955652365.1). NCBI lineage: Eukaryota > Metazoa > Arthropoda > Insecta > Diptera > Syrphidae > Eristalinus > Eristalinus aeneus. Next base: position 41,372,611 of record OY019130.1, read on the forward strand.
AAGACAAAAGGACTTTGCAAAGCAAACGTCTGCATTGATGGTGTTCTTTTTGAAGACGTTGAATTTTATATCGTGGACAATCATGTCACCAAACCGGATGTCATCATTGGAATGAGTTTACTTAAGAAAGCGGTGGTGACGATTGAACGAGGGGCGCTGTCAATTTCGAGGACATTTGAGAAGTCATCGCGGGAAGTTCCAGATGAAACGGTGATTTCTATTAATGATACCGAAGATTCAATTGATACTCTCAAAGACAACGACCATCCTGCAGAGAACAGTTGCTACTTAGCTTCTTTATCTGACGATACATTTAAAAACAATATTTTTTCATATGATTTATCATTGCTGCAGGGTGACGTCCGTAATGCAGTTCAAGATTTAATTTTAAACTACTCTCCGAAGCAGCCAGTCGAATCGAATGAAAATTGTGCCACTCGTTGACAAGCCAGTTTACAGACCACCAAGAAGATTTCCACCCTTGGAAAGGAAGATAATTGATCAGCAAGTGGAACAGTGGATCCGAGAGGGTGTTGTACGGGAAGCAGTGTCAGACTATTCCAGCCAAGTCGTGCTCGTCAAAAAGAAAGATGGAACCAATCGTCTGTGCGTCGACTACCGAGCATTGAATTAACTACTTACATCGACTATCTCGTGATTCCGTCAAAGACGATAGAAGATGGCATAGCATATCTAAAGAAAGTGCTGACAGTAGCTGCTGCCAATGGGCTGCATATAAAATGGAAGAAATGTCAGTTTCTTCAGCAAGAAATCGAATTCCTTGGACACCGGATCTTCAAAGGCACTGTTGCACCATACAGCGCAAAGACGAAAGCAGTTGTCAACTTTCCGACACCAACTACTGTGAAGCAAATGCAAAGCTTCCTTGGTTTGGCTGGCTATTTTCGCAAGTACATCCCTAACTTTGCGATTAGAGCAAAAGCATTGACTGAGTTGGTTAAAAAAGGAGGTCGACTAGTACTTTCAGAGAGTGCACTAGCAGCGATGGACGATTTAAAGAATGCTTTGTCAACGAAACCGGTACTTAAGATTTTCAGATATGGCGCACCACAGAACTACATACAGATGCCAGTAGACTTGGCTATGGTGCCGTGCTACTGCAACGTGACGACGAAGACAATGCATTACACCCAGTTTTTTACATGAGTAAGAACACAGCCGATGCTGAGAAAAACTATTCAAGTTACGAGCTGGAAGTTTTAGCTGTGACCGAAGCCGTAAAAAAGTTTCGCATTTATCTAATTGGTCAGCGATTCAAGATTGTTTCGGATTGCAAAGCATTCGAATGCACAATGAAGAAGAAAGATTTAACAACGCGAGTTGCCAGGTGGGCACTTCTTTTGGAGGAATACGACTATTGGGTAGAACATCGAGCAGGAAGCAGTATGCGGCATGTCGATGCCCTAAGCCGCAATCCTGAAGTTACGTGTCTGCAAACTGATAATAATTTTCTAAGGAAGCTTTCTGAAGCACAGCAAAATGATGAGGGACTGGAAGCAATCATTAATGTCCTTAAAGAGGGTCCCTACAAAAATTATGTCGTTTACAATGGGTTATTATGTAAAAAAATAAATAACTCTATTCTTTTTGTCGTTCCAAATCCCAAAAGGTGATATACCCCTTGCAACTTTCCACCTTGACCATCTTGGACCGATGCAAGATACAAAGAAGGGGTATCGGTATATACTGGCTATCGTTGACGCTTTTACGAAATTTTGTTGGGTTTTTCCCACAAAATCTCTTGGTTCTGAAGAGGTTCTTCAAAAGATGGAGATTATTGCCGAAATTTTTGGATATCCGCATAACATCATTTCCGATAGGGGAGGCGCCTTTACTTCCAACAACTTTCAAGACTTCTACAAAAACCATGATATCAAGCTTCATTTTGTTACTGTTGGTGTACCACGAGGAAATGGCCAAGTGGAGCGTCTTCATTCAACAGTCATCTCCTGCTTGACCAAACTTTCGATGCACTGTCCCGAGAAATGGTTCCAGAACGTAAAGCCGCTCCAGTCAATCCGGAACTCAACATATCACCGGTCTATTCAAACGACACCTTTTCATTTAATGGTTGGAACTGAGATGAGGACAGGTAAAGATTTGCGTCTGACGAAAATCATCGATGAAGAATTCCGGAACCAATTTAACGCTTCAAGAATAGAGCAGAGGAATCAAGCAAAAGAAGCAATAGCGAGAATACAAGCTGAAAACTCAAAGAACTTTAACAAGAGGCGACGACCAGCAACTAAGTATTCAGTGGGTGACCTTGTGGCTATAGAACGAGTGCAGTTTGGAACTGGTTTAAAGATTCGTCCTAAATTTTATGGTCCAAAGAATAATAGCTGATAAATGTTTTGACCGCTATGATGTACAAAAGATAGGAGAACACGAAGGACCGAAAGCAACCAACACCAGTGGCGACAAAATGAAACCATGGGCAGATGATTACGAGTCCAGCGATGATGTTTGCAATCGAGATACAGATGATGACCACTCTTCTGAGGCAGATGAGTGATTTGGATGACCGAGTGTGATAGTGTTTGACACTTGACAGTGTTTAACAGTACTGATCATCTTTAATCATATCATGCGACACTTTTGCTTCGACCGTGGAACAACGTGGACGTATTTTTAATTTTGCAGTAACTAATGAATTTCTTTAATATTGAATTTACTTTCTCCTACTCTTTCTTTTCTAAATTGATTAATTAATATAATATCATCCTACATTAAATCAATAAATTGTCCATTCGTGTTGTGTTTTATTTGGAACAACTCCCACATGTATATGTTTAGCATATAAGTAACACATATGCCCTGGTGGACGCGTCCGTATAGTTTTACGGGCATAGTTAAGCTTGATACATATGGTTAAGTAGAGTTAAGTTTTAGGTTTATTAGTTGTTAAGTTTAAGCTTAGTTTAAGTTGCTGTAGTAAGGTTACATAGTTATGTAAGTTAGGTTAAGAACAGGAAGAAATTGAAAAAAAATGTATACAGATTTAAACACTGAATTAAAAAATACAAGCCGAAAGTCATAGAGGAAAAAAGCACTATATTAGCTTAGAGTACTCGTGAAGAGTCAGTGAGTTAGAATTAAGATCAGAAGATTATGTTGGTAAGCTAGCTTTAAGTATTTTTGTATAGCATGTAAAAAAATTAACTAATAGAAATAAAAATGCATTGACAAAAAAAAAAAAAAAATAAAATAAGTAATGCTTATTTTGGATGTTTACAAACCCGTTGGAATTGAGTTTCATCGCTAGGTGATTCCTTCGATTTAAATTAGCATTAATTTGAGTTAATTTTAACACGAATTTTGGTAATAAATTGAATAACTTTAAACGTTGTTCACTTGTGTTCACTCTGATAATCATATATTATATGATCATAAAAATAAAAAATGGTTTCGTTTACCTTTACTACCGAAAAAAGTTTAATTTAAGCGCTTCTATTGAAAATACTTAATAAAATCACTGGGAAACTAATTTCTGCAATTCTTAACTTTAAGAAATTGAACAACTTTACAGTTTTGGCTCTTTTGTTGTTTAATGAAACAAGTTTATTTTACTATGTTTATCTTCAGGGTATCTCTTTCAAGACAATTAATGAATATTATTATTTTGTGTGTGCTTTTAAAATGACAAATAAACTATTGAAACTGTTTAATAATAATAATTGTCGGAGCGACAGTCTACAGGGGAGCCAGGGCCTAGCTTGCTCATCAACTACTCGTGTTGTGCGGCCTACTGTTCTTTCACGAGTAGAAGGGACCTACAGTTTTTTTGCCGACTCTGAACGGCGAAATTTGAGAAGCTTTCTTAGACAGTTATTACTCTTTGAGTGTTGTCAGCAGCTCGAAAGAGGTGGTGCCGTGAAACTGTTTAGTAGATAAAATTTGTATTCCTCTGTTAAAAATGAGATAATGTATCGCACTGTTGAAAGCAAAACATAAGACAGCAAAATATAAGGAAAATATCATTATAATCTTTTCATCTGGTAAAACACACAATCAATACGTACTAATCATTCGTTCGATGTTTTTAAAATATGCGTAACTATCTATTGGTGTGCAAGGCAGATGTTTCGCAAATTAAATTTCCTAGTTAAGTGTGTCAACATTACACACAAAATTGGGTGACAGATTGATTAAGCACATATTATGTCAGTTCCAATTGCTTTGAATTGCTACAAATGTTCACGAAATCCGCCCAAAAACTGACAAAAGGCGTTCCATTTGCTGATTTTTTCGTAGAAGAAAGCACGTAAGAGAGTAAAGTATTTCCCGTCCTTACGAATTTCTGCCAAAGAAAAATCTGTGGGCAGCATATGATTGTCAAAGTAAAAATAAAAAAACCTCTGACATTTCATGTCTGATAGCTGTTTACATTTAATTGTGCGAATTTCTACGAAAAGTCGTTTCACAAGTTTCGGCAGAGTTACTGACTTACCAAGCGAGATTTTTACCCAACATACACAACTATGAATTTCTGTACACAAATGAATTGGAACAGACCTAATAATTTGTGCCTGGGATTTGTACGTCTATCGTACCTTCTCCTTTTTTATTTTTCTCCCTTTTTGTTCTAGGTTAAGTTCATTTTAGGTTGTTTTTTTTCATGTTTTTTTTTTCTCACGTCTTTGATTGAGTGGACGTGTTATTAACATTTTTATTGTGAAACTAGAATATAATTTAAGTTACTGAATTATAAATCAAGGAACAAAAACTTTATTAACTGATAGCCTGACCTATTCTAAGTCGGCTTTATCTCATTTTATGTGATACATATATACATTTATAACTATATAATAAAATAATATCATTATATTCAAAAAGAACATCAATAAAAATACAATAAAATAAAAGATATTTACTGCAAATAAAATAAAATAAATTTTTAATTTTACAAAAAATATGCATTTTAGAGCTAAAACTCTAATTGTTTTTTTTTTATTGTGCAAAAAAGGTCGATTTCACAGTTCTAATAATCAATAGACTTAAAAATTAAATTTAAAATTTAAATTAAATTCTTTATTCGTGATTGATTCCAAACTTATTTAAAATATCTATTAACACAACACCATTTGTTACAACTCTTGGAATTTTTTCTGAAATTAGTGTTTGTAAAGCTCAGCTGGGAAGAGAAGAAGTATTTGCTAAAGTCATCGGAAGACACAGCCTGCACGCCAACACCTCCGGAAACGGACTCAGGCTAGTTGACTTGGCCTCGGGGCGAAATCTCTCTCAACATTCATAAAGGTACCTGGCGATCACCTGATCAATCAACTGTCAACCAGATTGACCATGTTGCGATCGACGTCAGACACTACTCCAGTATTCCCGATGTCCGAACCTTCCGAGGTGCAAACATCGACTCGGATCATTTCCTTGTTGTAGCCAAGGTAAGAACTTGGATACTGACAGAGCAACGGAGTCGAGACAGGCCAAAACGGTTTGATGTCGGAAAGCTATAATCGAAGCCGATCGCTAGAGCCTTCGCCGATCGAATCTCCGTGGAACTGTCACAAAGTTCGACGCTGCCTGCAGAAACAATAGAAGACAAATGGAAACGTTGTCAAGAAGCTATCAATGAGTGCAGGCAGACGCATGCAGCCAAGCAAGGAGCATACAAGGCAACGCTGCATCAAACAACGACAGCGGTTTGTGAGTTCTACAAACAGAGAAGAAGGGAAGAGAACCGGCTTCTCAGAAGAAAAAGGAAAGAGCACGAGAAGCGCGTGGTCAATGAAATGGAGAGGTGCTATGGCAGGAATGACGTCCGAAATTTTTTCCGCAAGATAAAACAGTTTTGGAATGCCAGGACCAAAACTCACAACTCGTAGTAGAGTCGCAGTCGGTGCTGAGAATCTAGAAGGATCATTTCTGCAGACTCCTAAACGGCGATGACGACGCAAATCCCGCTGTTAGGCAGAATGTTACACTCAATTTGGACGACGATGGATAAGAATTCCGACCCCCGACTTCGATGAGATCAAGATAACAAGCTGCTGGCGCGGACAGACTATCCGCAGAGCTGTTCAAAGCGGCTAGGGATGAGCTGGTTGGGTGCATGCACCAGCTCATCTGTGAGATATGGTCGGAGGAAAGCATGTCCGACCAGTGGAATTACAGCATCGTTTATCCGGTCCACAAGAAAGGAGACCCCTTTGACTGTGCCAACTAACGAGGGATCAGTCTCCTTAACATCGCATATAAGATTTTCTCTGCAGTATTGTGTGAGCGCCTGGAACCATAGGTCCTTATCAGTGTGGTTTCAGGCCAGGGAAGTCCACAATCGACTAGATCTTCACACTGCGGCAGATCCTGGAGAAGTCCCAGAAATACAAATCGACACCCACCATATATTCGTCGATTTCAAGGCCGCGTATGACAGCGTGCATAGAGACGAGCACAGTGGCATGGCACAGACAGTGCCATGTCTAGCTGCTCCGTCAAGATCGGTAGCGAACTCACCGAGACCTTCGATGTCACAAAAGGGTTTAGACAAGGCAACGTGCTGTCATGCGTCTTCTTTAACATCATTCTTGAGGGGATCGTGCGGAACTCACACGTCAACTTCAGAGGCACGATATTCCACAAGTTCCATCAACTGCTAGCTTATGCGGATGACATTGACGTGATCGGCCGAACTCAGCGAACCGTCAATGAGATGTTTGCTAGCATCGAAGCGGAAGCGGCTAAAGTGTGACTGGTGGTAAACGAGGGCAAAACGAAGTATATGCTGTCATCTGAGAAGGACTAAGAACATCTACGTCTCGGACAGAGCGTCACTATGGGCATGCTATGGCTAAAAGCGGATGAGGAAGCTCTAGGCCTCTTCGAGAGAAAAGTTCTGCGTGCGATTTTTGGTCCTGTTTGCGTTGATGGCATCTGGAGGAGAAGATTCAACCACGAACTGTATGGGCTGTACGGCATGAGCCCAGTCAGGCGTCTACGGATATAACGCTTAAGGTGGGTAGGCTATGTAGGGCGTATGGACAACACTGCTCCGGCCCGAAGAGTCTTCAAATCCGAACCACAGGAACAGCGCAACAGAGGACGTCCTAGACTGAGATGGCGCACACAAGTGGAAAAGGACCTCAACCAATTTGGAGTGCGCAATCGGAGGCAGCTGGCAAGAGATCGTGCTAGCTGGAAAGGCATGTTGGTTGAGGCTCAGGTCCACCCCGGGCTGTAGCGCCATCCGAAGAAGAAGAAGAAAAGTATAATTATATCTTTACCCAGCAACAGCGTTTAGTTCCATTAGATTTGCGATATTATCATAATCATCTTAATTCTAGGGTGAATGTTTCTGTTTTGTGAAAAAGATAATATAAAACTTTATGTAAATTTAATTTTTGAAATGAAATTTAAATGTTTACTTGAACTACTAATTTACAAAAATTTCTCCATAGCTAAATTTTCTGTCTTTAGACGTATTGCACCTGGTGATTTTAAAAAAATGGGTGCTAATATTAGCGCGGTTATATTTTGACTGCCAAAGAATTCAACTTTGAAATATTCTTCTTTGTTTTAAGATTTGCTATAGTTCTTTTGACAATATATTGGATTAAATTGAATTCCTGAATCCTAACCGAAAATACAACGACCCAGTCCGTGATGGAAAAGGAGAAAAATTCCCCGAGCTTACTGACGAGTTTGAAATGCATCTATTGAATGGAAGCTGCAGTGGTGACTCAGAAGGTGAACTATCCTTTATCAGGGGAACAGCGTGCTCGGTAATAGATTACTGTTTTGTGTCCGGAAGTTGGTACAAGCTTATAGAAAGCTTTCAAGTGGGCACACAGATTTTCTCGGACCATATGCCTTTGGAGGTATCCCTTAACATTGATGCTAACTGCAACCAATCCAACATGAAGTCATTAAACCTCTTGCCAAAATTTATTTGGAACAACCTAGTACGTAATGCTTTCCAATGGAACTTGAATGTTCACATTACAGAACTACAATCACGGAATTATGCGGCCAACATAGATACTTTGACAGAAAAAATAAGGAAATCTATTCCGCAGTAGAAAAACCCAAAATCGAATAAAGCAAAAATGGTTTGATTCCAAGTGTTTAAAAGCCAGATTTCAATCTTTTAAATTTTTAAAGCTTCTAAGGAGCAACAATAGCACGATCTTCAAAATACTCTATCAAGACGCCAAAAAAATCAAATATAAGAGGATATGCGATTACAAAAGATCTTCTCTTGAAAGTTGTACGCATTTTTTGTAGACTTTAGACCAGCATCACGTGAAGCACTCTTCTATAAGCGCTCCAGAATATGTGTATCGAGCAAAATTATTCAATTTCTTCGAGCCTTATATGAGAATAATAGGGCATGTGTGTGGGATGGTGAACAAGTTTCTGAGGAATTCGAAACGTCAATGGGTGTAAAACAAGGATGTATTTTAAGCGCTCTCCTTTTTATATTATATATAAACGACATAACAGATGAAGTACGAGGTGGAGTACAAATCTCTAGACTACAAATTCCAGCTTTGATGTATGCGGATGATATCGTCTTCCTAAGTGACTCGATCCAAGGCATGCAGATGATCATAAAAAGACGTTGTGTATATTGTAAGCGCTGGAACCTTATCATCAATCTCCACAAGTCAAAAATGATGGTATTCAGAAATGCAGGGGGACGCTACTCTCGCTTTGAAAAGTGGAAACTAGATGGCGAAGAAATTGAAATAGTTTCCAAATACAAGTATCTAGGCATCCTGATATAGTCATCCTTCAGTTTTAAACCCCATTTCGAAGAAAAACTAGCTGAGGTCAAAAGAGCTATCTGTTCCATTTGGGAACGTTGCTTTAGAAGTAAATACGTGCTACAAAGTGCAAGGCAAACCTTGTTCCATTCAACTGCAGCTTCGATAATGCTCTATGGAGCACAAATCTGGGGATACAAAGCTTACGAGTCAGTAGAAAAACTGCACATCGAAACTGGGTCACCTTCTTTATTCGTATATACTCTGAAGATACATTTGAACTATATTTTAAAAGTACTAGAGATGCACGAATGCAGAATACCCAACATTTTACTAAAAAGTATAATTAGAGCAAATGGATATATGTTTGAAGAATGGAGAAGTATGGCTACAAAAAGTGAAGTAGTTCTTTCTTTTCAAACGAATGCACAACCCTATCTCATAAAAGAACAATTTCACAAAATTTTAGAGAAGGTTAGTAAAATTACTCATGACCATTACATTGAAGAAGCAGAATCATCACTATACAGGAACTACTATGGGAAACTTAATCACTTCCTAAAGGAGAAATCTTATTTCCTCAACCACTACTCAGTACAACAAATAGGTATTATAATTAAAATGAGAAGTGAGCTTGTGCAACTGAACCTTATACCACATCGCCTTGTTTACCAACACTATGCTGTCTCTGCAATCTGAAAGAGAGGGGGGATATCTTGCATTTTCTTAGTGTTTGTCCAATTCCGAAAAAATCAGACTAGCAGTTCTTGGAAAACATCGCCTAGCAGAAGAAGAAATGTTAAATATCTTAAATGGAGAAAAAGGATGGGATGTTTTATATACTTATTCTGTAGCAGCACTTCAATATAGAAAGCGCATAATAGACGGAGTCTTCTAGTATATTATAAATATTTGAATAATACACTTTGTCAACCTGGTAGACGGCCATAGGCCAAATCCATTATGACTTATGTTAATATCCTTTTAATGTAATTTTTATATTTGCTGAAATTAAGTCAATTATAACTATAACTATATTGAATTAAAACCTTTTCATCATCTTATGTTCTGTTCTGCTTTCCTATTTCTATTGTCTTTCGCCTTTGTGTTGGAAAATAACACTCAATTGATTTAAATAATCCAACATATAAAGTTTTTTGTTTTAATTTCTCGATTTCATTTTATATTAAGTGGAAGCTATTATGTTGAGTTCACTAGTGAAATGAATGAAACTTTCATTATGCATTCTTTGTTGGTAAACCGGTTTAATTATAATAGGCTTTTTTAACTGCAGTATTCGATTGTGGGTACAAAATCTTTATTATGTGTTTCATGTTAATTATTCTGCAAAAATCTTTTCAGTTGTCAATATAATTATGTTAAGTAATCAATCTTAAGGGGGGGCATTGGCCTGTGCACGCGATGTAACATCGTTGATTGCGCTCAACATGGCAGCTCGCCATCTATCCTCGTTGGTGCACAGGTCAAGTTGACATACAGCCTCCACGCGGCCCCCCCTGGATAACCATCTCAACACCCGTTGTATGGTGAACCAATGTATGCAGCGAGCCCCTCTACCCGAGGATTTAAATAATGGGCCTCACCTAACAGTTTGTGGGTTGTGCGTGAGGGTAAATTTCTCACCACGTAAAAAACCGTTAGCTCAGAGAACCCGATATGCCTCGGATAAGGACGGATCAACTGTTGACGACCCCAGCAAACGTTTAAAGGACAATGATTTTCGGTTTTGCACGTGGAATGTGAGGACGCCTCATGACAATCCGCATCAAGGCTAAATTCGGGAACATCAGCCCAATATGCGCTCACACCCCGACAGAGGAGAAGGATGACAACATCAAGAATGACTTCTATGATCTTTTAGAAAGAACATATGATCGATGTCCCAGCTACGACACCAAGATCGTTCTAGGAGATTTCAACGCTCATTTGGGAAAGGAGGACCACTTTGCTGGAGTCATCGCTAAACACAGCCTGCACGACAACACATCCGGAAACGGACTCAGACTATTGGACTACGCTTCGGGGCGGAACCTCTCTGTGGCTAGCACGCGATTCCCACACCTGGACATTCACAAAGGGACCTGGCGATCTCCTGATCCACCTGATCACCGTCAACCAGGCTGATCACGTTGCGATCAACGTCAAACACTCCTCCAGTATTCTCGATGTCCGAACCTTCCGAGGTGCAAACATCGACTCGGATCATTACCTTGTTATAGCAAAGGTAAGAACCCGGATATCGAGAGAGCAACGGAGTCGAGAAAGACCAAAACGGTTTGACGGCGAAAAGTTACAATCGAAGCCGATTGCTGGGAACTTTGCCGACCGAGTCTCCCTGAAACTCGATCAGAGTTTGACGCTTCCTGCACTTAGCATAGAAGAAGAATGGGAACGTTGTCATGAAGCCATCAAAGAAGCTGCCACTGATATGCTGGGTTTCACGTCACCACCCAGAAGGAAACCATGGTTTGACGACGAGTGCAACCAAGCGCACGCAGCTGAACAAGACGCCTATAGGCGAAGCTGCATCGAACAAGGAAAGAGCACCGGCTTCTCAAAAGGAACAAGAAGGAGCATGAGAAGCGCGTGGTCGAGGAAATAGAAAGGTGATATGGCAGGAATGAAGTCCGAAAGTTTTACCGAAAGGTAAAACAGCTATCCGGAGGATACAAGGTTCGGACCAACTCCTGCCGGGACCAAAACGGACAACTCGTAGTAGAGTCGCAGTCTGTGCTGAGAATCTGGTAGGATCATTTCTGTAGACTTCTTAACGGCGATGACGGCCCAAATCCCGCTGTTAGGCAGAATGTTCCACTCAATTTGGACGATGATAGACAAGCATTCCGTCCCCCCGACTTAGACGAGGTGAAGATAGCAATATCCAAGCTGAAGTCGAACAAAGCTGCTGGAGCGGACGGACTGTCCGCAGAACTATTTAAAGCAGCTGGAGATGACCTGGTTGGGCGGATGCACCAGCTCATCTGTAAGATACAGTCGGAGGAAAGCATGCCCGATGAGTGGAATCTCAGCGTCGTTTGCCCGGTTCACAAGAAAGAAGACCCTTTTGACTGCGCCAACTATCGAGGGATTAGTCTCCTGAACAGCGCATAAAAGATCCTCTCTGCCGTATTTTGTGAGCGTCTGAAACCATTTGTTCATGACTCGGTACGTCCCTATCAGTGTGGTTTCAGGTCAGGGAAGTCCACAATAGACCAGATCTTGACATTATGGCAGATCCTGGAAAAGACCCAAGAAATGCAAATTGGCACTCACCACCTATTCGTCGATTTCAAGGCTGCATATGACAGAGTGCATAGAGACGAACTATACAGTGTCATGTCTAGTTTTGGCATTCCTACCAAACTCGTCAGATTGTGTAGGGTGACGATGGAGAACTCTCGCTTCTCCGTCAAGGTCGGTAACGAATTCACCGAGACCGTCAATGTCAGACAAGGTTTTAGACAAGGTGACGCACTGTCATGTGACTTCTTTAACATCATCCTCCAGAAGATCGTGCGTATCTCACATGTCAACACCAGAGGCACGATCTTCCAGAAGTCAGTTCAATTGCTAGCTTACGCTGATGACATTGGCGTGATTGGACGAACACAGCGAGCCGTCACTGAGGCGTTTGCTAGCATCGAAGCGGAAGCGGCTAAAGTTGGACTGGTGGTAAACGAGTGCAAAACTAAGTACATGCATTCATCAAGGAAAGACACACAACATCAACGTCTCGGACGGAGCATCACACTAGGCAACAGAAACTTCGAGGTAGTCAAGGACTTCTTCAAACTCGGCTCCGCGGTAAACAGGAACAACAACATCAGTACCGAAATCAAGTGCAGATTTGCTCTTGCCAATCGCTGTTTCTTTGGGCTCAAGAGGCAATTGAGCAATAAAGCCCTCTCTCGAAGGACTAAGCTCGCTTTATATAACAGCTTGATCATCCCCGTCCTACTTTATGGCGCGGAACATTAGCAAAAGCGGATGAGGAAGCCCTAAGTCTCTTCGAGAGAAAAGTTTTGCGTACGATTTTTGGTCCTGTTTGAGCTGATGGCATCTGGAGGAGAAGATTTAATGACGAACTCTAGGGGCTGTACAGCGACATGCGCCTGGTCAAGCGTCTGCGGATACAACGCTTAAGATGGCTAGGCCATGTAGAGCGTATGGACACCACTGCTCCGGCCCGAAAAGTCTTTGAATCCGTGCCATTGAGACAACGCAACAGAGGACGACCTAGACTAAAGTGGCGCACATAAGTGGAGAAGGATCTGAACCAACTTGGAGTGCGCAACCGGAGACAGCTGGCGAAAGATCGTGCTGGCTGTAGAGGCATGTTGGTTGAGGCCCAGGTCCACCCCGGACTGTAGCGCCACAAGAAGAAGAATCTATCTAAGGGTTCATATGATTTTCCTTCATTATTCTTATTCTCTCATAAAATTCGTGGAAAAGGGGTTTCTTTTCCTATTTTTCTTATCTCCTCTACATTTTCTTTATAAAATTATTTCTTTAATTTCTTTATTTCTCAATCTTATTATAACATAATTTTTTCTATTATTTTATTTGTTTAATTTCTATATTTGTTAATTAAAATTCTTTATATATAATTCGCTTCTTTCTTAATCATTATAATATTTCGGGCAGGTCATCGTTGCGACATTTGCACTTCCTTGTAATGAATTCCATACTCAAACTTTTTAAGTCTAAGTCTTCATTCGATGAGTCTACACTCAGGATATTTTATATTATACAGCCAAGTCGGACACTTATGGTAGATTTTGACAATAAAGTTTTTCCAATGGTAGAAATTGCTCTATGGCCCAGAGTAAGGAAAAGCACTCTTTTAATTGTGGTATAATTTTGTTCGGTCTGGAATAATGTTGCACTTACAGACTGAATACACAAATCTTCTGTCCCGTACTGTTACGAATGAACAGTACCTTTCGTAAAAGTTTATTAAATTAATTCATAAATTTTATTCATGTTATTGATTTCTCTAATTGAATGTCGGACTAATTTTAGAATCTTATTTAGGGGTTCTACTATTTCGTTATAGTTTTGCATAAACTTTCGGTAGTATTCTACCATTTCTAGAAGTGACTTAATAACTGCGGCTTTCTGTAGGTTGTATTCATGTACAAATCCCAAATAACCCAAATACAGAACTACATTGCAAGGAAATTCACACTTATCCTGTTGCAATTACAGATTATCTGACTTTATCTGATCATAAATCTAAATATAGTATTAATTGTGCATCACAAGATTGCGACTGATATCTGGTGAAACTAAGGTCAGGTCGATTGGCATAAGACGCTCACACGCCGGAAAGTCTAGGTTCGATTCCCGGTTGAACATCTCGAATTTTTCACGGCACCACCTCTTTCGAGATGCTGACAACACTCAAAGAGTAATAACTGTCTAAGAAAGCTTGTCAAGCTTCGCCGTTCGGAGTCGGCAAAAAACTGTAGGTCCCTTCTACTCGTGAGAGAGCAGTAACGCGCACAACACGAGTAGTTGATGAGCCAACACTTTGTCAGTTTGCCACAAGGAAAACTTTAAATTTTATGTTGTCCTTTTTCGAGCGGTGGTGACAGCTGGTTTTGATGCAACCACCAGAAGAAGTGTCGTTCTCAAGCGGACTGTGCCCTATCTCGGGTGAAGATCGCCATACTGAACTGAAGAAGTTCCTCGTGGCTACGAGCGACGTCCGGTTCGTATTGGAGTCGCATATCCATTGTTCAGCGTATGGCTAAGATGATAGGACGTCCTTCCGTGTTCTGAATCAGCACTTTGGAGTCTAAATAGAGAAACGCCTAAGGAGGTATAATTCCGTTCAGACACACATTTTCTTGGTACATGAAGTTGGGGTAATACGCCCCAAAGATTGTTGGGTGAAGTCATCGCTCGTGCAATGTGCCCTCGAGTCAGCATAATAATGAAATTATCTATCCTGATTAGATTTTCCTCATTATACAAAAACTTTTTTTTTTATTTATTTATAATGGTTTTTTTAATACTAGACAAAATACTTAAACTAGCTTACTTATCTAATCTATTGATCTTAATTCTAGCTTACTGACTTCTAACAAGTACTCTAAACTAACCCAGTTTCATTTCGTTTTTGCCTTTCGGCCTCTTTAATTGATTCATTTTGTTTTTATTATCCTAATTTATTGTTAAATTTTCCCAAGAAACTTAAGAAAAAACTTGGGAATAACATTCTTAAACTTAACTTAACTTAACTTAATACTAAGAGTAAAACCTATGCTAACTAACTACAAGTAACTTACGTCTAAGCCTAATTCAACTTAACTATTTACATTAAACTTAACTGTGCCCGTAATAAGCTACGGACGCGTACACCATGACATATGTGTTATTTATATGCTTTACATATATATCTAATACGTCATGGTGCGTCATGGTGCAAATTTGTTTTTATTTTTTTTTTTGGTTTTTGTGTTTAATATTTTAATTTTTATTTTTTGTATTTTTTGTTGTAATTTTTTTATTTTTTTTTATTATTTTAAATTTTTGTAAAATGCCTACAAACTATCTTAACCTATGAAAGTTGGCCTCAAGACTCAAATATCCCATTCCACCTTACGAAGCTAGCGGCATCAAAAGCTGGTTTTGGTGCAACCACCAGTAAAAATGCCGTTCTTTGGCTGAAACCGCTCTATCGCGGTCAGAAATCGCTCTACTGAACCGTAGGAGATCCTACTACTACTATCTACTGTTCGGCGTGCGACGTGGAAGATGATAGGGCAGCCTTCCCTATCTTGTATCAGGCCTTTCGAATCAAAATAAAGGAAAGCTTCAGGCGGGATGAAGCCGTTAAGACGTACCCTTAGAACATTTGATTTGGGTAGTAAGCCCCAAAGATCAGACTGTTAGCAGAAGCCATGGCACGAGCAGTGTGACTCCGAATCAACTTAATAATAAAATTATCTATCCTTACAAGGTTTGCATCGTTGTACAGAACCTCATTGGGGTAGAATTTCTTGTACTGAGATTCTGGTGCTCGATATAAACAAAGACAGGCCCGAAGGCACCGCCTCTCGAACACCCTCATCTTTTCCATTTGGGAAGGACTCACGTTGAACCACACAGGACAACCATATACCATTATTGGCCGGATGAGGGCCATGTAGCAGATAACCTTCACTCTGGAGTCAAGTTGTCTGCTGTAAAACAGTACTCTTGCCATAGCGAAGGCATTCTTAGCCCTGGTCAGAGCTGTATCTACATGGGTACCACCATATAGAAACTGGTCCAACCAGATGCCTAGATATCTTACTACATTTTTAACGGTCAATGGCCATTATACAAAACCTCGTTAGGATAGAATTTTTTGTAATCGGATTCAGGTGTCCGATACAACCGGAGGCAGGCTCGAAGTCAATGTCTTCTCTCGAACAACCTCATCTTTTCCATCTGGGAAGTGCTTAGATTGAACCAAACCGGGCAACCGCAACAAAGGCTTTCTTAGCTTTTGTGAGAGCAGTAGCTGCATGCTTACCACAGTATAAATGCTGGCCCAATCAAATACCAAGATATCTAACTGCATTCTGCACAGCTAACGGTTGGCTCCGCGGGTCGAATATGCCGAGCTTGCGCCAGTTTTTTTCGTGTCCCTTGAGGCCCTGGATAGCGGGGTTCTAAAGAGAATATTTTCGCATTTCCGGAAGTTGATTTTCAACTTCCAGTAGTCACAAAATCGCTGAATTTTATCGAAGTTATACTACAACAAGTTATTTATTATTTCAATTTTCGGTCCTGATCTGTACGCTATAAGATCATCGGCGTATGCTATTAAATGCGGCATGGAACCAATAAATGCATATCGGATTGTACTTTACACTGCAGCTGGCTTTACGGTTCCTGTTACGATCGTATCTCAGGATTGTGGATGTCTGACGAAGACTCGGATTATTTAGAGTTGGCTATTGTGGGTGAGTCAGAGCTTCGTTCTACTAAATCCGCAGAATCGACCGGTTCATTTTAGTCTCCTGCAACCATGGCGGATCTGAATATACGTACAACCTCAGTTACCGCAATCAGGCGCATTGCAACTAAAATTGCGAAGAGTGAGTTATCGGACAACGAATTTGACCTAAAACAAATAGTTAATTCGCTCCGCATGCATTATGATCGGTTCGTGGCCGCTTATGACGCACTTGTGGCAGTAGCATAACCGACCGAGATCGAAACTCACAGAAGGCTATGGGATGATGTGGAAGAACATTATAACACCACAATGGCTAAGCTGCATCGTACGCTTTCGACTTCACAGGCGAAGCGGAATACGAACACCTATGGTTACTCAAAAATCCCGGGGGGATGAGTCGAACTTCGAACGAGATTCCTAAGCTCGAGGATCTGTTAACCTGCATAACAAACCTAACACAAAAGTAAATCAAAATCCTCCAAATCGTGCGTCGCGCTTGCTGAAGACGAACTTAGCTGCAACTGCACCTGGCGATCGCGAGTTTCGCGACTCCAAGATCCGTCGCATCAGCGGTTGCCCAAAGTTGTTGGCCCTGCATGTGGCTGAACGGTTTAACAAATTACGTGCATCCAATCTTTGCTTCAACTGCTTGAGACCGGGACATTCAACCAAGGCATGCTCAGGAGGTAACTGTCGAAATTACCAAGGCAGACACCACACATTATTGTGCCGCATCAACTATTTTGGCACTACACTACAAAACAAGCCGACATCAACTGCTGCTCCACCGCTTGCAGCATCCCCAAATCAACCACCAAGGAATTATACAGCCTGACTACCATCCACAGCAAAGACATATATGGTGATCGACCAAGGGGTGGTGTTGGCGACTACAATTGTTCATATTAAAGATGTCTACGGGGACACACACCTGTGCCGGTTCATTTGCGACCCAGGCAGTCAGGTCAGTTGTATGAGGTAAACATTTTTTTAGCAAAATGGCTACTATTATATACTAGTAGGAGGTGTGGGTTCTACCATAACACACACACGTGGACGTGCGATGGCACATTTGGCATTGATGTTAATTTCTACTTGTTGACCACTATTACAACACCGACACCAGTAGCTGAAATTGCGCCGTCTTGCTGGCAACATTTGCGCACCTTGGCTTTGGCAGATCCGTCATTTGGCAAAACGGTTCCAAAAGATGCCGTGCTTGGCGTCAGATCATCCAAGAAGGCATCGTACGGGGTTCTTCAAATGAACCCTTTGCACAATCAACGACGTTTGGCTGGGTGGTCTTTGGACCAGCTACGATCAACACTCCACTGGCATCATTCAATCGCTCATTGCACACGATTCATGTTGACATTGGCAACGACAATGAAGGGGTTGACTTGGCTATGGCACGTATATTTGAATCTGACACCGACAAGCCGAATACGAATGGCGGTGATGAATTCACCGACGCTTGGCAATTCGCATACATTAGCACTACAGCAGTTTCATCAGATGGAGCGCAAACTGGCGGACAATCCGGAGTTGTAGGTGAAATACTTGGCTTTCATGCAGGAATACACTTCTATGGGTCATATGAATAGCGCTATCTGATTCCACATCATGCTGTGCTGTCAAAATTTCGTGTTGTATTTAACGCATTGGCCAAGACATCAAATGGCGTTTCCTGTTAGAGACACAATTGATTCGACCGCTCATACAGGAACAGCTGGTCACAATAGTCTTAAAATTTCGACATTTTGCAGTGGCTCTCTCAGCAGATGTGGAGAAGATGTTCAGAAAGGTTCAAATCAATGAACGTCAACAGCGGTGGCAGCAGATCCTTTGGCGTGAAACTGCTGATCAACCAATTCGGACCTTCCAGCTGACCACTGTTACGTATGGCATGGTATTTTTTTATAATTTACTCGTGCAAAAGGGGTTGCGAGTACCCTTAAGTGACCGGATCAAGTCACAGCACGGGTCGAAAATATAAAGGAAGAGAGGGAGAGGAGGTAACGATGCACATTGGTTTTAAATGCCTGTGGATTGTAATGAGGAGAAAAAATCGAGCTGGGATGATCATTCCAGATTCGTGTAGTGCAGCTAAAGAACGAGTCTCTGAATTTGACTGTACGTCCGAAAGAGGGCTTGAAGGTGAATCGGTGGGCATTCCTAGGGAGGCGTGTATTGCGGGTGAATTCTTGAAGGGAAGAAATGCAACTGGTTACTTCATCTGAGCATTTCTTGTTAAAATAGCGAGTCTTCTAACGAGTCAATCGACTTCGCAATATTACTGTCACCTATATGTTTTATCGCTCGGTTTTGAATTCTATCCAGCAGGTGCAGAGAGGTCTCAGAAGCACCTGACCAAAAAGGAGCGTTATACTCAAGTTTTGGGCGTATGTAGGTCTTGTATATTGTAGTCAGATTAGAGCGGGTGAGGTACTTCTTGCATCCTTTAAGGAAGCCTAGACATTTCGCAGCATTTTTGGCGACCTCAAATATGTGATATTTCCAACTAATTGTTGGGTTGATACACATACCGAGGATGGAAAGTCTTTCGGTTTCAACAATGCAAGTGCCGTTCATGGATAACGGCTGATTATTTTGTGATCGCTTTAACGACAGTAGACAGTATTGGGCTTTGGAAGCAATAGGGTCATCAGCGAAGGAATGAATAGGATTAGAAGTAGCAGACAAGAGGTCATTTATAAAAATGAGGAAAATCGTCGGAGACAAAGCAGAGCACTGGGGAACACCAGCATTAAAAGGTGAATATCAGACTTGAATCCATCCAAAACGACTTGTATTGAATGTTTCGATAGGTAATTTCTAATCCATTGAAAAAGAGATTCATCGATTCCAAAAGCATGCATTTTCGACAAGAGAGTCTGATGCCAGACCCTGTCAAATGCCTTTGAAATATCAAGCGCAACAATCTTTTGCCAGCTTAGAAGAACACCTCTTGAGAAGAACAGGGGGTATACCATCCGGGCCAGCGGCTTTGTGTATGTTTAGATCTTTAAGTACTCTTGCTACTGTACGAGTGCGAAAGTTAATTTGCCCCATTAAAAAATTTACGCTCTCAAGTACAGGCGGGGACAAAGTGCTATCTGGCAGCTTTGAGCTAGCTGCAAAGTGTGCAGCAAGCAGATTGGCTTTGTCCAAAGAGCTGACAGCTGGAATGTCATTGCAAATGAGCGTTGGGATCGAAGACGAGGCTGAATTTCTTATGGTTTTTATGAAAGACCAAAAGCTTCTGCTATCCTTGGGGCACTGTAGAACTTTTTGCCCCAACTTTTGGTCAAGGCAGAATTTAACACGTCTGATTTATACATTACAGTCATTTCGGATCCGTTTGAACTTTTTCCGCGCTTCCTCAAAAGGGTTCGCTTTATAATCTCGCAAATTCAAATCTCTCATCCTGATAGCCTCCTTCCAGCTCAAGTCGTACCACGCGTTAGCCTTAGGCTTGATGCTCTTCACTCTGTGAGAAATGAAGGACCTCATGCCCAGCGAAATAATGTTTATGATCGCATCAGTAGCGGCATCCACGTAACTATCGAGGAAGCATAGTGACCAGTTAAAATTCCTAAAGAAGTTGTTAAGTCCACTCCAGTTGTCTTTCTCGTAGAGCCATACTGTTCTTTTCCGAATTTGTTCTCTAACTGTGTGGGAGGAGTACAAGAATATGGCTGACCCGACACAGTAGTCGGACGAGCCTAGAGGCGACAATATATTAATTGAATATTTTTCAGGATGAGAGGTGAGAAACATATCCAAGGTGTTGGCGGTATGATCTGCAATGTCAGGTATTCGTGTTGGCTCATTCACAAGCTGGGTTAAATTATTTACCTCAGCGAAGATTTCAACATACCTTCCTTTGGGTGTTGTCTGGCCTGAATGTCAAAGCCAAATAGAATTGTGTACATTGAAATCGGCCGCAATAGCGATTTCAGTGCGACGATACAGGAATACAATTCTTGTGATAGAGTCGGACAGTGCATCAAACTCGTTATAAATTGAGTTGCTCTCCAGGTTTGGACTTCTATTAATAAAGCAGTAGTGGATTAAATGCTTACGGACAAGGAGTTTTGACCACACAAAATTAAATTCCGGATTGGAACAGTGGCCATATTGTAGTTGAACTTGGTAGGCAACTTCACTACGCACATAATTGGCGAGACCGCGGTCTAAAAAGAATTCGATAAATCGGTATTCTCACCCACCTGTGTTTCACTCAGCCCCAAGACAGCTGGTTTATGACGAGAGAGGTGGACGTAAACGGCAAAGAGAATAGTTCTCAGTCCGCGAATGTTGCTCACGTCAACACGAAATTGCACCCTCATGTCAGTCGTAGACATCTGAAAATCAACTCCAACAATGCAGGTGGTGAAAGTGAGCAGAGTTCAGAATTGTAAATTCTGCGTTTAGATTCGCAAAACAAATCAATGTAGGTGTTTGCCCGTACATTGACTTGTTTTGGTCCGCTAACAAAAATTCACAGTCAGATGTATGTGCATGCAGCGACGAAAGATCTGCATGCGTCGGATGACACGGCACCTGCTTCTGGTCCGTACAATGCCATCCGAGCGATGCAACAGTGTGCCCGCGATAATTGTTACTTATTGGCTGACGGTCACAACAGCTGCTTTTACGAGCATTCTGAAGGACTTTTACGTCGACGATTACTTGGCGAGTGTTGAAACCACAGACCAGGCAATTCAATTAGCAAATGATATAGACAGGTCTACGCAAATGGCAGTCCAATGATACAATGGCTTTGGCACAAATAAGAAGTGATCCTTCTACAACGTATGACATCGAATTGAACTCCCCGGAGGTGACAGTGCTGGGGCTTCATTGGAATCCTACAACGTATAAGCTCTTCTACGAAAAAACATCTACCACCAAACGTCAGGTATTGAGTGATATTGTTAGGCTGTACGATCCTACAAATATGCTGGCACCTTTCATCATTGTGGCAAAAATATTTCTGCAAAATATATGGCGGACTGGCTTGGAATGGGACTCACCACTACCGATTGACTTACTGTAGGAATGGATATAATACCTATATGCTTCGAATTCCACGGTGTTTGCAGATGCGGAAATCGGTCACAACACATCTTCATGGATTTTGCGATGCAAATATTAAGGCATATGCCGCAGTTGTTTACGTCTGTACAACAAGCATTCATGGCGAATTCACATCAGCACTTGTTACTGCGGAAACTCGTGTGGCATCAGCTCGTGTTGACACTCAAGGCTCAACAATAACGATACCTAGGCTGAAGTTGTGTGCAGCTCGAGTATTGGCACAGACGGTTGGTAGTGTAAAACATGCTTTGAACTTGTCGCATGCACAATGCACACTATGGAGCGATTCTACCATCGTCCTTCACTGGCAACACAAATCACCAGCGACGTTTAAACCATATGCTGCGCACCTTATTGGCTTTATTCATGTC
This sequence comes from Eristalinus aeneus, assembly GCA_955652365.1. Lineage (NCBI taxonomy): Eukaryota > Metazoa > Arthropoda > Insecta > Diptera > Syrphidae > Eristalinus > Eristalinus aeneus. Next base: position 41,394,804 of record OY019130.1, read on the forward strand.
CACACTTATCTCAATCCAGCGTACTGTGCGAGTCGCGGAATCTCACGAGAAGAAGGGACCTACAGTTTTTTGCCGACTCCGAACGGCGAAGCTTGACAAGCTTTCTTAGACAGCTATTACTCTTTGAGTGTTGTCAGCATCTCGAAAGAGGTGGTGCCGTGAAAAATTCGAGATGTTCAACCGGGAATCGAACCTAGACTTTCCGGCGTGTGAGCGTCTTATGCCAATCGACCTGACCTTAGTTTCACCAGATATCAGTCGCAATCTTGTGATGCACAATTAATACTATATTTAGATTTATGATCAGATAAAGTCAGATAATCTGTAATTGCAACAGGATAAGTGTGAATTTCCTTGCAATGTAGTTCTGTATTTGGGTTATTTGGGATTTGTGCATGAATACAACCTACAGAAAGCCGCAGTTATTAAGTCACTTCTAGATATGGTAGAATACTACCGAAAGTTTATGCAAAACTATAACGAAATAGTAGAGCCCCTAAATAAGATTCTAAAATTAGTCCGACATCCAATTAGAGAAATCAATAACATGAATAAAATTTATGAATTAATTTAATCAACTTTTACGAAAGGTACTGTTCATTCGTAACAGTACGGGACAGAAGATTTGTGTATTCAGTCTGTAAGTGCAACATTATTCCAGACCGAACAAAATTATAGCACAATTAAAAGAGTGCTTTTCCTTACTGTGGGCCATAGAGCAATTTCTACCATTGGAAAAACTTTATTGTCAAAATCTACCATAAGTGTCCGACTTGGCTGTATAATATAAAATATCCTGAGTGTAGACTCATCGAATGAAGACTTAGACTTTAAAAGTTTGAGTATGGAATTCATTACAAAGAAGTGCAAATGTCGCAACGATGACCTGCCCGAAATATTATAATGATTAAGAAAGAAGTGAATTATATATAAAGAATTTTAATTAACAAATATAGAAATTAAACAAATAAAATAATAGAAAAAATTATGTTATAATAAGATTGAGAAATAAAGAAATTAAAGAAATAATTTTATAAAGAAAATGTAGAGGAGATAAGAAAAATAGGAAAAGAAACCCCTTTTCCACGAATTTTATGAGAGAATAAGAATAATGAAGGAAAATCATATGAACCTTTAGATAGATTCTTCTTCTTGTGGCGCTACAGTCCGGGGTGGATCTGGGCCTCAACCAACATGCCTCTCCAGCCAGCACGATCTTTCGCCAGCTGTCTCCGGTTGCGCACTCCAAGTTGGTTGAGATCCTTCTCCACTTATGTGCGCCACTTTAGTCTAGGTCGTCCTCTGTTGCGTTGTCTCAATGGCACGGATTCAAAGACTTTTCGGGCCGGAGCAGTGGTGTCCATACGCTCTACATGGCCTAGCCATCTTAAGCGTTGTATCCGCAGACGCTTGACCAGGCGCATGTCGCTGTACAGCCCATAGAGTTCGTCATTAAATTTTCTCCTCCAGACGCTTCATTGACGTCTCGCTGTGTTCGTCCAATCACGTCAATGTCATCAGCGTAAGCTAGCAATTGAACTGACTTCTGGATGATTGTGCCTCTGGTGTTGACTTGTGACTTTCGCACGATCTTCTCGAGGATGATGTTAAAGAAGTCACATGACAGTGCGTCGCCTTGTCTAAAACCTTTTTTGATACTTAAGGTCTCGGTGAGTTCGTTACTGACCTTGACGGAGCAGCGAGCGTTCTCCATCGTCATCCTACACAATCTGACGAGTTTGGTAGGAATGCCGAAACTAGACATTGCACTGTATAGCACGTCTCTATACACACTGTCATATGCAGCCTTGAAATCGACGAATAGGTGGTGAGTGTCAATTTGCATTTCTTGGGTCTTTTCCAGGATCTGCCGTAATTTGAAGATCAGGTCTATTGTGGACTTCCCTGGCCTGAAACCACACTGATAGGGACTTATCAGGTCATGGACAAACGGCCTCAGACGCTCAGACAATACGGCGGAGAGAGAGACTTATCCCTCGGTAGTTGGCGCAGTCAAAGGGGTCTCCTTTTCTGTGAACCGTGCAAACGACGCTGAGATTCCACACATCAGGCATGCTTTCCTCCGACTGTATCTTACAGATGAGCTGGTGCATGCGCCCAACCAAATCATCTACAGCTGTCTTAAATAGTTCTGCGGACAGTCCATCCGCTCCAGCAACTTTGTTCGACTTCAGCTTCGATATTGCTATCTTCACCTCGTCTCAGATTCTCAGAACAGACTGTGACTCTACCAACAGTTGTCCACGTTGATCCCGGCAGGCTACAGCTCGAACCTTGTATATTCCGGATAGCAACTTTCGGACATCATTCCTATCATAACACTTTTCTATTTCCTCGACCGCGCACTTCTCATGCTCCTTCTTTTTACTTCTAAGAAGCCGGTGCTCTTCCCTTCTTCTCTGTTTGTGGAGCTCCTTATAGGCCTTATAGACGTCTTTGTAGGCTGCATGCGCTTGTCTACACTCGTCGTCAAACCATGGGTTCCTTCTGGGTGGCATGGTTTGAGGACGACATTTAGAACATTTAATCAGGTTGGGCTGTCAATTTGGAAAGTACCAATTGCACACTGCAAAGAGGTAGCAGTGGTAGTGCTTTTTGAGTGAACTACGATGTAAGCATACTAGTCGCCGAAGCCAGCAGTAACAGTAAGGGGGTTACCCCAACAAAAGTTGCAATTGACGTAGTAGGACCTTTTCCAACCAACGATACGAGTAGTGGAACGAAGTACGGAGCCAAAACTTAGGCGGAGGAGTTAATAAACAATTGGTTAAAACATTTTGACGCCCTTGGGAGCTGCACTCTGATCTTGAATCCATTGTTTTCAAGCAATTATTCGATATTTTAGGCAACCATGTTGGAAAGATCCAACTTGAGACTTTTATTATCTCAGGACAATGGTAGAAAGTGACACCGTATGACTGGCAAACTAGTTATTACTTAAAAGAAAGTAAATTTGGTGTTTTATTTTTTTTCAGTTTTAGAACTTAATAAAAGAAAAAAGTATTGTATAATACTCGTAATTGTTTGAATTAAAGTGTTTTATTTCATAACAATCTAGAGATCGGACCTTGGGTCAGTGTGTATGAATGTTAATATTAACAGAAGGTATATAATAATAATAAAATATGTAATAATAATAATAATAATTGTTGGCGCTACAGTCCAAAGGGGGACCAGGACCTACCTTGCTCATCAACTACTCGTGTTGTGCGCGCTACTGTTCTCTCACGAGGGACCTACAGTTTTTTGCCGACTCCGAACGGCGAGATTTGAGAAGCTTTCTTAGACAGTTATTACTCTTTGAGTGTTGTCAGCAGCTCGAAAGAGGTGGCGCCGTGAAAAATTCGAAAAATTGGTGTTGAGCTGGGAGTCGAACCTAGACCCTTCGGCGTGTGAGCGTCGCACTCTACCCCACTACGCCACGGCGACCTGCGAGTAGGCAGGTTATATACTCCAGAAGGGTTGAAATTAAAATAATGTATAAGTTTGGTATATACGAACGTATTTATCTATGTAAATATATGTTTATACTAAGTTGGTACAACAGGTGAAAACTAAATTTATAGTGTTGTTTAAATAAGTACAATCATACTTAATTGTGTATATTGACGTACTTAATGTCGGTCTTAAGTTTAAATTTAATTTATTTAATTCACTCGGGATATGAACTGAATTTAAGAAGAATTTAAGAATCTTATGACAAAAGTGTCACTCTGATCATCCTCTGTAAGTATTTGCACATTTTTTTATGTAGTAAGGTGCGGTAAAAATATTATATTCCTCATTTATGTGAAAGAATGGGTCAGAGTCCATATTAAGGATGTTAATCGGCGAGGGATAAAAATGAGTATTTATATTTAATCTAATATGTTCTATGTACCAGGTATAACGGTATGAAATGAGTGCTTGAGTTTTTTTGAAAATAAAACACTCATTATTAATGGGAAAGTAAAAACATATTATTCAAAGTATTGACCATTGTTTTCTACACATTTTGACCACCTTTCTGGCAATTTGTGAATACCGCGCCAATAAAGTTGTTCGTCTTTTAAAGCAAACCAATCAGACACCCTATTTTCGACCTTCTCCTTGGAATCAAAGTGCTGCTCAGCCAATGCGTGTCCCATCGATGAAAAGAAATGGTAGTCGGAAGAAACCACGTCTGGTGAATACGGCTGCTTTGTGTGCAGGTGCATTGTCATGGAGTAAAATTACCTTGCCGTGTCTTCTGTCCCATTCTGGTCGTTTCTCGATCAATGCATGCTTCAAATTGATCATTTGTTGTCAGAAGCGATCAGTATTAACTTTTATATATTATTTTGTATATTAACTTTAAATTATTTAGGAGTTCGTGGTACAGCACACCTTTCTGGTCCCACCAAACACACAGCATTGTCTTCTTGCCGAATCGATCTGGTTTTGCAGTCGATGTTGATGGTTGTCCCAGATTAACCCTCGTTTTTTTTCCGTTTAGGATTAAAATAAATCCATTTTTCATCGCCAGTAACAATCCGATGCAAAACTGATTTTCTTTCGTGTCTTTCAAGCAAAATTTCACAAGTGTTTTTCGGTTCTGCGAATAGTCAATTAGAGGTTTAACACCAGATTCTTGGTAAGCCGAAAAATTTCTAAGCCATCTACCGTCACATCTTTTTCTTTTAGATAAGCAAAGCCTTAATATTACTTGTTTACATTTTTGAAGTTCCATTGAACATTTGGAGTGATGTAAAACCAAATTGGAAATCCATAAGCTACGATTGGCCGAATTAGTGTTTTGTAAAGAAGAAGTTCTGTTTTTGTTTTCAGTGACAATGGAGTTGAATAGAATTTTTTATTTTGCAGCAGTGTCTTCATTAAAAGTCTTTCATAAAGATGTTTTCCTTAATACTTAATCGATTTTTTGAGAGGAATTTGGTTTCCTTCTATAATCATTTTGAAGAGTTTGGGTTCTTGAACCGCCGCGTAATGACCTTTACCGGTAGCATTTCTAAAGCAAATTAGTTCGCATTTATTGAATTTCTATACCTTTGTTTTTATAATACGTATGAATTAGGTGAAGTTTAAGTGTCAGCTGCATAAAGCAATGCTTCTGAATTGCCATGCTGAAAGGAGAAATCATTAATAAAATGATTGAAGAGATGAGGACCAAGGATAGATCCCTGAGATTTATGAGAATTGAATTGAAAATAAAATTTGTTCGATTTCCAAGGAAACTTTTTATAATTTTAATTAGATGTGGATCAGTTTATAGACTAGGCCCGTTTGCCAGACAGAGTCGAATGGTTTGGTGAGATCGTGAGACCAAGCGACTGTTTTTTATAATTTTGTTGTGAAGAAAAAGTAATGCATGTTTTGTGGACTGGCCAGGTTTAAAACCCAATTTGCTTTTGTTGAGAGGTATCAATGAAATCTGTGTTGCATATAATTTTGTTAAAGATACTTTTTTCCAAATTTTTTCCAAAATTCGAGAGAAGTGAGTTGTTAGGGCCGCATGATTTTTTATTGTTTATAGTAGAGATTTTTGATCTACTGTATTTGTTGAAATTAGATTGATGCCAGATGGGTTATCTGATTTATTTGTGGTCGAAAATTTAGTGAATATGAGGTTTTGATTACAAATATCGAAAGAGTTATTATAGGTATTGACTATCAAAGAGTTTTCTATTTCCGTTACAAGTGTTTTAAAGGAATTGAGGCGAAACCTTAAAGTTTTTCGGTGGGCGATGTTAAAATGTTATTTCCATGGATTACAGGTTGAACTGTGTTAGATGTTCTCCTTTTACCCGTAATTTGGTCAATCGTTCTAATAACATTCGGCGAAGGTTTTAGGCTAGAAAGTTTGTTGCGAAATTGCTCATTTATTTCTGTCGGAATTTTAGGATTGAACATTTTTGATAAGCAACAAATACGCTCTGAAAGTTGTTTTTAATCTCGATCGTTAGTATTTCCATAATGGCGAAATGTTCTTTTTAATTGCCTTTTCCAAAAAAACTAGTTTTAAGTAAACGAAAAGTAAGATATGAAATTGTTTTCCAATTGGGAGGGGAGTTATAATTTTGCAGTGGTTACTTAAACAGTTTTGGAAGCTCATTATAGCCTCAATGGTACTATCAATCTCTGGTTTAGTGATATTTCTATCTACGGGAATTGAAAGATTTGCTAATTCTAAATTTAGATCAAGGTTAAGAAGAGCCCAATTGGTGTATTTGAGACTTTTAAAAATGGACCCGAAGAGAAGCTTGAAATATTGTAATTTGTATTGAGATTAGTAGAAAATAGATAAAAATGGATATGTGATAAACACCTTCGTCTTGACGGGCCATCTGCTTTGATAATATCAGTATAGAAAATAATTTTGAAACAATTGAGCTAGGGATGTTCCATTCGAGTTTTGTTTAATGTCCCCCCAAAGAGCACGCATGTATGGAAACTAAAGCCATAGATTTTGTACTGTGATTTTAGCAAACTTTCCGGACAGTACGGAGGAATCTCCGCTGACTCAAGAATCAACCGGTCAACAAAGCTGCCTCCCTCATCTTGTCACAGAGCGCAAGACACTCTGGGCCATCCAAACCGTACAAGTCACCTGGACCCGATGGCATTACACCTGCGGAACTCCTGCAGTCCTCAGAGTTAATTCTCCCATGGCTTGAGGTCATTTTGAAAGGTTATCTCCGCTTTTCATACATACCAACTAGCTGGAGAGCAGTTAGGGTGGTATTCATACCCAAAGCGGGACGAAGCTCTCATGTTCAACCTAATGATCTCCGCCCCATTAGCTTATCCTCATTTCTTCTCAAACTATTGGAGAGGATAATCGACCTTCACGTCCGTTGCACAGTCCCTGCGCACAGGCTGGCAACCTCCCAACATGCATGCTGTAAGGGCAAGTCGGTGGATACAGCCCTACACTCACTTGTGCATCATATTGAGAAATATCTCTACCACAAGGACTGCTCCTTAGTAGCCTTCGTGTTACTACTCCTGGAAGGTGAGGGCTGCAAGGTGATAGCTTATGCGGACAATATTGCTATTGCGCTCTCTGGCAAATATTCATTGGTACTTAGGGACCTTATGCAAAATGCTCTTTCGCTCTTTCCAAAGCGGACGAGCAAAAATGGTCTAAGCATCAATGCCAAAAAAACAGAACTAGTCCTCTTCACCAGGAAATGCAAAGTTCCCCATGTTGACCCACCATCCATCAGTGGCCAGCAATGCTCTTTTTCCGAGACAGCCAAGTTCCTAGGACTTACCCTGGACAGGAAACTCAGCTGGAGTGCAAATATTGCCGAGCGCGCCCGAAAAGCCACGACAGCACTCTACATGTGCAGAAGGGCTATTGGGTCTAGATGGGGTATCCAACCGCATATGATGGCTTGGATCTACACGGCTGTGATGCGCCCTATTCTACTATATGGCGTTGCAGTTTGGTGGCCTATCAGAATAGTCCAGCGACTGGCCTCCATATGTATCTGCGGTGCTCTAAGAACCACCCCATCTGATGCATTGGACGTCATTCTCTATCTTATGCCTATAGATCTGTTTGCCCAACAGGCGGCGGCTAGTACAGCCATAAGACTGACCTCCTCATCACAATGGAACGTGTCCAAGAATCCTTCAAAGAGTATTTTGTATACCAAAACCTTGACTATGCAGTGCCGAAGGTCTTTTTGACACAAAATTTCCACACTATGATCCCTTAACGAGACGCGTGGTCCGCTAACCCACAATGGGTTGCTGACGCTACGTGCATCTACACCAATGAATCAAAAATAAACTAAGGCGTTGGTTGCAGAGTCTACTCTGAGGATCTCAATCTTAGTCTAAAATTCAGACTTCCCAATCACTGTAGCGTGTTCCAAGCTGAAGTATGGGTCATTTGCGAAGCACTTTCTTGGCTGAAGAGGAACAGTATATCCTCAGCTGATATCCTTCTTCTTACGGATAGTCAGGCAGCACTCAGGACCCTGGAATCTGTCTCAACAAACTCCAAGACGGTCATAAACTGCCGCACATCCTTAGATGAGATGGCTGAGTAGTTCAACATACGCCTGTGCTGGGTGCCAGGTCACAGAGATAATTGGCCAGGCTTGTCACAAAGCAACCACTACTTCAGGAACGCGGACACCTCGGTATCCCTCTCGCCACATGCAAGTTAGTACTGCACTTGAACGCGATCCATCAGACTAATCAAAGGTGGTCTAACCATAACCTTTGTCGCGTCTCCAAGGAGGTGTGGCCCTCTCTTAAACCCAAACGCTCCAGACTGCTACTATCGCCCAAAAGATCAGACACAAGCCTGGTCATGGGAGCGATAACCGGGCACTGTCTAATCGGTGAGAATGCTAGCATGCTAGGGGCTCCCTCAAACGATTTTTGCAGAAGCTGCAGGGATGAGGATGAATCGGAAACTCTCCTACATCTGTTATGCACATGTCCGGCGCTCTCGCGCCTCAGACACAAGCACTTTGGAAGCTATTTCCTCAACGGCCTACATGATCTCAATAAAACCCCTCCTGCCGAGATTTTAAACTTTATTATCGGCTCCAGCTGGTTTTAGGTTCTTCTCACATTGTCTATTAGCACAATAGTCCTGAATGGGACTAAGTGCATTCATCAGCCACCTTAACCTACTTACCTACTTTGGCAAAAAATTGAAATTGCACCTATAGTTGCCGAAATTGTATTATTAGAGAAAAATAATTGAGAAAAGATGATGGAGCTCCGCAGGAGGACACTTATGCCTCTGCCATTGCTATTGCTTATAATGCCATAAATCTATATTGGATAATACTAGAATAGCAGTTTTCCTGAACTAGACCAGCAGAAGGAATCCTGTCCTCAAGCATTAAATCAATTTCTACTTTCTTTAATTGGGACAAGGAATTTGGATTGGCAAGATAGAGATGGCAAAATATAAATAAGCTGTTTTTCTTCTTACTTATTTTCATCTACTTTTAAATAATTCTGCCAAAAGTTCATAGTTATATTTGCTAATTCATCAAAAGAGAAGAGGAGCCTTTCGGACTCTTTTAAAAATTCGAAAAGGTCAACCTTATTTTGTAAATCTTGCGAATGGGGATGTTGCTGATGTTGCTGTTTGGACCCCTTATCATCTCACCATATGATGGAGTGTTTGTTTGTTGCACCCTGTTAACGGGCTGAAGTACAGTGTTTTGGGTGAAAAGCCTTTTCTTTTTTACAGTTTGTTTTAAAGCTAGTATTTAATTTTGTTGTAGCACCCATTTAGGGCAGCCTCCATAGCTGACTGGATGGCCGAATTTATTGCAATTTACACAATAAGTTTCTGATAACTCAGAATATTTTAGGAGCTTGCACTCAACAATTCCACGATTTTCCTTGCACTTAATGCATCTGCTAGGTGCCGTGCAGTATTTAGCAGAGTGATCGGCAATTATAGTAAATCTTCGGACCATAATTTTTGAGTTTATCCCAAAAGACTTTATGTTTAAACAAGAATCTCATCTCAGTAGATCTTCTTTTTCCTTAACTGAGCATAAATATTGTTCAGAAGAAAGGCCAGTTTTCTTTGACCAAACTATCTTCAAATATTTAACTTTTACTCTTAATGATGTTTCAGTATATTTTTGTTCAGACTCATTTTCTTCTGGAGTAAAATTGGCTAAGCCTTTTAGCTTTATATTATTGTTTTTTATATTCTCTTGGGGTGAACGGGAAAGCAGTTAGTTCAGATTCTTTAACTGACTTACTAACTTAAATTTTCCAGGAGTCATAGTTATCTCCGTCTAACTTTTCAATTTGATAAATTAAAAACGTCATTTAAAACAGCATGAGATCTAGGCCCATAACCTTTGTTAGATCTTAAAAAAGGAGAAACATATCCACTCTCCTTACCTTACCCTTACTTAGGTTATATTCTGACAGAAAGTGGAGAAATGTTAAAATTAATCACTTCTTTTTGCAAAGCTTAGTATATTGTTTTATTCGTAACATGCTGGGCTACTTTTCCGAGCTACACTGTTAATCGTATGTAATAATTAAGTAATCGTAATTTGAGAAATAAAATAGAAAATAGACTTCTTTATTTCTTCAAAATCTGCATAAAACCCTTTTTGCAAAAAGAACTACGGTGTGGAATAAAGAACGAAAGCAAACAAAGTAATAAACTCTTGAGGTGCTGCCAACACATATCACGCAAAAATAAAATTAGCTATAACTCGGGCTAAACGGAAGTTTGATTATTCTTGACAAAAGATGGCCATATAAAGCAAACTACGCTTACTTTCAATGCATTTTTATTTCTATTAACTCATTTTCTTACACGATAACCTTAGATCTATTGTAGCCTCTCTTAATAAATAGAATATCATCTGGATTTACCTTGAGTTATTTTAAATATAACATACAATTTCTTGTCGATAAATTTTTCACGAAAATCGGGGGGCACCTCTATGGTGGTGATGTTTTTGTCGTTAGGTCCCACTTTGTCGTTATTAGTCTTATTAATGTTGATATGTTGCTGTAGCTGCTGTTGTTGATGTTATGGCTGTTTTCTTAATGCCGTTCCAGCGGCATATCAATTTCTTCGTCTTCCTCTCTTAGATCATTGAATTTGTTTTTTGGATCAGAAAAACCCGTTCTTATTTTCTTTGCACCTGTTGCATTCGAATTAACTTTTAAGTTATTATTATTGACACGTTTTTTTAGTTCGCCTTTATATATAGTATGAGTTGTTGCCATTTTTGTTTGTAAACCGTCACCGATTATTTTATTTTATTTTATTTTATTATTTACATTTTATTTGCACAAACAGGAACACTATTATTTTGATTTAAATTAAAATCCGTTTGGAATGCTGTGTTTGTTCTTCAGTTCCCACCAGCTATCTTGAACGTAATTGTATATTTGTTCATTATTCTTGTCTTTATTATTATCCTCCTTAGAGAACATTTTACACAATTTTTTTGTTTTTCGTTCTAGAAAATTCCAAACGCGTGTGTTTACTTCGAGATTCAGTTATCAAATTGATTTGTAGTTAATTTGGCTCAGATGAACGAAAAACTATGATCAGTTTCATTCTTTCAATGCTGTTACAACGTTCAATTAAGTGAGATACATTTTTCCATCCATTAACAAATTTAATTAGTGATAACTTGAAAAATTATGTTACACGAGTATATTTTGCCCCTAACCTATTCAAAGGGTTTAAGTTCGGTTGAGTTCTCTTCTCTCTCTCTGCCATTGAATAGTTTTAGCAATAGAATTTCTTTTCCTGAAGAATTACAGTGGTCTGGTTTCCCTACTTCAACCAAACAATGATCTCTATATCCTTTGAAGGGGTTCGTTTGGTAACTCCGGATGCTCGTATAGTCTTATGGGCGCGGGTAAAATTTCAAGTAATTCCTAATGGAAGACAGTGTCTTAGCCAAGAATAATAGAAAGCGAAGCCTCCTAATTTGTTCTGTACGCCTAATGAAATACCTCAGGAAAAATGTTCGGGCAAATGCAAATGACCCCGATTTTATCGCCGCTTTTGACAAATTAAAGCACCTTATAACCAACCATCCAGTTCTTAGGTACCCTGATTTCTCAAAACAATTTAAACTCATTACTGATGCTAGCAATGTTGCAATTGGCTCAGTTTTGACTGAGGAAGGTCATCCCATTTGTTATTTTTTTTTCATTTTTTTTGCATTTTTATTAAACTGAATATAATTGATAAATAAATCCTAGGAAAATACTTAAAACTAGGTAACATAATCTAAGAATGGTTTAAAATCTAACTTACTGACCCTAAACAGGTGCTCTAAGTTAATCTATATCTTATCTAATTCAAATTGCCCTTGGACATAATAAGCGTGAAATTATTGTTTTAATTTTGTTTAATTAAAATGTTTTAATTTGTTCCAAGAAAACTATTTGAATATCAAAATTCTTACAACTACCTAACTACTTAAACTACTAAGAAGTACTTAACTATGCCCGTTAATTACAAACATGTGCATTATGGCGTATATAACCTTTATATGCGTGACATATATACTCAATATGCCATGGTGCACCTTTTTTAGTTTTTATATATAAATATATTTTTTTTTTTTTCTTAAAAACTATGTAAGCTGGCCACAAGGTCAACTTCCGGGGTTAACTACGAACTGTGGCAGGGGTTGGTTTTGGTGATGCCACCAATAAAAGTGACGTTCTTTGGCGGACTGTACCATGTCTCGGGCGGAGATCGCCCTACTGAACCGAAGGAGTCCCTCGTGGCTACAAGCGACGTCCGCTTCATATTGTAGTCGCCTATCCAATGTTCTGTGTACGACACGAAATATGATAGGACATCCTTCCGTATTCTGTATCAGCCCTTTCGAGTCTAGATAGAGAAATGCTTCGGGCGGAATGAAGCCGTTTCTCGTGGTACATAGGGTTTGGGTAGTAAGCCCCAAAGATCAGACTGTTTGTCGAAGTCATCGCTCGTGCAATATGCCTTCGAGTCAGCTTAATAATAAAATTATCTATCCTGATTAGGTTTGCCTCGTTGTACAAGACCTCGTTGGGATAGAATTTCTTGTAATCGTATTCAGGTGTTCGATACAACCGGAGGCAGGCCCGGAGACATTGCCTCTCAAACACCCTCATCTTTTCCATTTGGGAAGGAGTTAGATTGAACCACACTGGGCAAACGTACACCATGATTGGCCGTAGGAGGGCCATGTAGCAGATCACCTTTACTCTGGTATCAAGTTGGCTGCTGTAAAACAACCAACTTGCCGCAGCAAAGGCTTTCTTAGCTTTTGTCAGAGCTGTATCTGCATGCTTGCCGCAGAACAAATACTGGTCTAGCCAAATGCCAAGATATTTAACTACATTTTGCACAGCTAATGGCTGGCCCCGCGGGTCAAATATGCCGAACTTGTGCCAGTTTTTCTTCGTGTCCCTTGAGGCCATGGATAGCGGGGTTCTAAAAAGAATAGTTTCCTACTTCTTCTTCTTCTTCAGATGGCGCTACAGTTCGGGGTGGACCTGGGCCTCAACCAACATGCCTCTCCAGCTAGCACGATCTCTTGCCAGCTGTCTCCAATTGCGCACTCCAAGTTGGTTGAGGTCCTTTTCCACTTGTGTGCGCCATCTCAGTCTAGGACGTTCTCTGTTGCGTTGTCCCTGTGGTTCGGATTCGAAAACTCTTCGGGCCGGAGCAGTGCTGTCCATGCGCTCTACATGGCCTAGCCACCTTAAGCGTTGTATCCGTAGACGCTTGACTAGGCTCATGCCGCCGTACAGCCCATACAGTTCGTGGTTGAATCTTCTCCTCCAGATGCCATCAAGGCAAACAGGACCAAAAATCGCACGCAGAACTTTTCTCTCGAAGAGACCAATGGCTTCCTCATCCGCTTTTAGTAGCGTCCAGGTTTCTGCGCCGTAAAGCAGGACTGGGATGATCAAGGTGTTGTACAAAGTCACTTTGGTCGTTCGGGAGAGGGCTTTATTACTCAATTGCCTTTTGAGCCCAAAGAAACAGAGATTGGCAAGAGTGATTCTGCGCTTGATTTCGGTACTGATGTTGTTGTCCCTATTCACCGCGGAGCCGAGATAGACGAAGTCCTTCACTACCTCGAAGTATCTGCTGCCCATAGTGACGCTCTGTCCGAGACGTCGATGTTCTGCGTCCTCCTTCGATGACAGCATATACTTCGTTTTGCCCTCGTTTACCACCAGTCCCACTTTAGCCGCTTCCGCTTCAATGCTAGCAAACGCCTCATTGACGGCTCGCTGAGTTCCGCCGATCACGTCAATGTCATCCGCATAAGCTAGCAATTGAACGGACTTGTGGAGGATCGTGCCTCTGGTGTTGACGTGTGAGTTCCGCACGATCCCCTCAAGGATGATGTTAAAGAAGTCGCATGACAGCGCGTCGCCTTGTCTAAATCCTTTTTTGACATCGAAGGTCTCGGTGAGTTCGCTACCAACCTTGACGGAGCAGCAAGAGTTCCCCATCGTCATCCTACACAATCTGACGAGTTTGGTAGGGATGCCAAAACTAGACATGGCACTGTATAGCTCGTCTCTATGCACGCTGTGATACGCGGCCTTGAAATCGACAAATAGATGGTGGGTGTCGATTTGTACTTCTTGGGACTTCTCCAGGATCTGCCGCAGTGTGAAGATCTGGTCGATTGTGGACTTCCCTGGCCTGAAACCACACTGATAAGGACCTATCAGGTTGTTGAAGAACGGTTTCAGGCGCTCACACAGTACGGCAGAGAAAATCTTATATGCGATGTTAAGAAGACTGATCCCTCGGTAGTTGGCGCAGTCGAAGGGGTCTCCTTTCTTGTGGACCGGACAAACGATGCTGAGATTCCACTCGTCGGGCATGCTTTTCTCCGACCATATCTCACAGATGAGCTGGTGCATGCACCCAACCAGCTCATCCCCAGCCGCTTTGAACAGCTCTGCGGATAGTCCGTCCGCGCCAGCAGCTTTGTTCCATTTCAGTCTCGATATTGCTATCTTGACCTCGTCGAAGTCGGGGGGACGGAATTCTTGTCCATCGTCGTCCAAATTGAGTGGGACATTCTGCCTAACGGCGGCATTTGCGTCGTCGTCGCCGTTTAGGAGTCTGCAGAAATGATCCTTCCAGATTCTCAGCACCGACTGCGACTCTACCACTAGTTGTCCATTTTGGTTCCGGCAGGCTTCTGTCCAAGGCTTATAACCACCGGATAACTGTTTTATCTTGTGGTAAAAATTTCGGACGTCATTCCCGCCATAGCACCTCTCCATTTCCTCGACCGCGCGCTTCTCGTGCTCTTTCTTTTTTCTTCTGAGAAGCCGGTTCTCTTCCCTTCTTCTCTGTTTGTAGAGCTCACAAACAGCTCTCGTCGTTCGATGCAGCGTTGCCTTGTATGCTTCTTGTTTGGCTGCATGCGCCTGCTTACACTCGTCGTCAAACCATGGGTTCCTCTTAGGTGGTGGCGTAAAACCCAGCACATCAGTGGCGGCCTCTTTGATGGCTTCTTGACAACGTTTCCACTTGTCTTCTATTGTTTGTGCAGGCAGCGCCGAACTTTGAGATAGTTTCAGGGAGAATCGATCGGCAAAGGCTCTAGCGATCGGTTGCGAATGTAGCTTTCCGACATCAAACCGTCTTGGCTTGTCTCGACTCCGTTGCTCTCTCGATATCCGGGTTCTTACCTTGGCTACAACAAGGTGATGATCCGAGTCGATGTTTGCACCTCGGAAGGTTCGGACATCGAGAATATTGGAGGAGTGTCTGACGTCGATCGCAAAATAATGAATCTGGTTGAAGGTTGATTGATCAGGTGATCGCCAGGTACCCTTATGAATGTTGAGGTGTGGGAACCGCGTGCTGGCCACAGAGAGATTTCGCCCCGAGGCGAAGTCAACTAGCCTGAGTCCGTTTCTGGAGGTGTTGGCGTGCAGGCTGTGTCTTCCGATGACTTTAGCAAAGACTTCTTCTCTTCCCAGCTGAGTGTTGAAATCTCCTAGAACACGATCTTGGTATCGTAGCTGGGGCATCGATCATATGTCCTTTCTAGGAGGTGATAGAAGTCATTTTTACTGCTGTCATCTTTTTCCTCTGTCGGGGCGTGGGCGCATATGAGGCTTATATTCCCAAATTTAGCCTTGATGCAGATTGTTATGAGGCGTTCGCTTATGTATTGGAAGCTTAAGACTTTTTGCCTAAGTCAGCCTCGAACAACAAAACCGCATCCAAATAAGCGTTTCCCTCTCTCCCTGTAACAGTCGCCGTTGTATATGTCGCAGTTTCTCACTCTTCTTTTGTCTCGCCCATCCCACCGCATTTCCTGAATTGCGGTAATGTCTGCTTTATAGCAGTCCAGGGCCTCCGCAAATTCATCGGCTGCACGTGGTCTGTTTAGGGACCTCACATTCCACATGCATATCCGTAGAGCATTATCCTTTTTTCGTTTGCGTGGGTCGTCAGGAGTGAATCCATCCATATCCGAGGCATTCGGTTGGTTCGTAACTGATTTTTTTTTAATGTGGCCGGGCAGTTACCCCGACGCACACCCCCAACAAAAGGACCAGGCCCTTTTTTATACCTCTTGGGCGGAGGTCGCACTTATAGGTTTAGCAGGCTGAGTTCGGGTGAATATCAACCAGTACCCGATGGCTACCAACGTGGAGGTAGAATAAGCACAATTGGTGTGTGGAAGACAGTTACAGCAGCTGGGCATCGCCAGGTTGATACCAAACAGTGCCTACCCTGTTCCCACGTCACCCAGCCATCGCACTTCCGGAAGTTAATTTTCAACTTCCAGTCGTCGCAAAATCGCTGAATTTTGTCAAAGTCACACTGCAACATGTTATATATAACTTCAATTTTCGAGTCTGATCTGTACGCTATAAGATCATCGGCGTACGCTATTAAATGCGGCATGGAGCCAATAAGATCGCTAGTGAATATAGCGAAAAGGATCGGTGAGCCAACGGCCCCTTGTTGCAACCCATTTTTTATGTGAAATACTGTGGTGGATGTAACGTTGCCATTTTTCACAACAAACTTCTTACCTGTAGCCATATCATAGATCATATACAGCAGTGTCCTATCTATGCCTAGTCTGACTAACTTGAGGCAAAGGCCTCCTAACCAAACAGTGTCGAACGCCTTTTCCATGTCTATCAGGCAAGCACCTGTGCATTGGTTCTTGTTCTTGTTCCACTGAATGTCGGATACCGATTTGCACGTGGCATGTATGGTATCATGCCCCGCCCTAAAGCCGAATTGGTTGTCCGGTATAATTTGACGTTCCTCGACCCATTCTTTTAAAGCTCTTATAACAATCTTTTCAAAAACCTTGTTAATGCACGGAAGAAGACTTATAGAGCGGAGATTTGTCGGGATGGAAGTATCTTTGTCCCTTTTCGGAATGGGCTGTACCACAGCTGTTTTCCAAATCACCGGGTAATATGCATTACTCAGCGCATTGTTGAACAGGGTTGTATATACATCTATAGCCTCGGAGGGTAGATGGCGCAGAACAATATTCGGTATCCCATCGATTCCTACTGACTTTTTCTTCCTCAATGAATTAAAGATACCCTGGAGTTCATCCTTCGAAATAAGGATGGAATTGTTTCCATCATCGGCGATTGCATAATTTGCCAGAAGTTCGTCACTGAACCTGGTGAAACCAGCATTCTCGGATCGCCATTGACTTATTTCAGTACTTAGTTGGAAGTGGTTAAGCTTGGCTCTGTCTTCTAAGTCGAGATTTGGGCAAAGAGGTTCGTTGACCGTGTTCCTGAAAGATAGCTCCAATTACTTTCATCTTCTCCTGAGGATCTTCAACTATAAAGAAGTCGTCGTCAAGTACTGCCCCATCTGGATTGATGTCTACTGTTCTTAGTAAGTTGGTGTTGTCTGTCGTTCTGTTGAGTCGGACAGTTTGGATGTCGTTTAAACCTTTCCTCCGGAAGATTCTATTTACTTGTGGGAACATGCTCGGGTTGCTGGACCTTACAGCCCGAATCTTATTGTCCCAGTACAAGTTTACAGCTAGTCTATATTGTTGGAGAAGTAATTGCTGAACTAGCTTGATCTGCGACTTCTACGACCGTATTTCAATATTTTGCGGGTCTGTAAACCGTCTGTACAAGAGTTTTAGTCTTGACAGTAGTTTTTTGCACGTGAAGTGCGTCTATCTCCGCGTTCCGGTAGATGTCTCCAATATTATTTGGTGTCATCATAGGAATAGTCTTTTTCATAGGACGTTTAATGGTGTCGTCCATTTGTATGAGGTACCTGTCAACCTCTTCGTTTGTCAGGTTTCTGTTCGTTGGTGGAAAGATTGCACTCGAACGAAGTTCTTTAGTTAAGACTTTAGAGAAACGTGGACAACGTGCCTTATTATAGTTATAAGTTATCCCATTTGTTATGCATCCAAAACTGTGAACAAAATTATTCACCGATTGAATAAAAACTACTGGCTATAGGTTGGGGAGTTAGATATCTTAGACCGTATTTGTGCGGAAGAGAATTCGAATTGTAAACGGATCCTCAACCCTCATCATCTAAATATTCAGGAAAAGATATCAATCCTCGACTTCAGAGATGGCTTCAACAATTAGGAGAATGTAATAATAATAATGCTAATAATAATTATAACAATAGCAATAATAATAGTAATAATAATAATAATAATAATAATAATAATAATAATAATAATAATAATAATAATAATAATAATAATAATAATAATAATAATAATAATAATAATAATAATAATAATAATAATAATAATAATAATAATAATAATAATAATAATAATAATAATAATAATAATAATAATAATAATAATAATAATAATAATAATAATAATAATAATAATAATAATAATAGTAATAATAATAATAATAATAATAATAATAATAATAATAATCATAATAGTCATAATAATAATAATAATAATAGTAATAATAATAATAATAATAATAATAATAATAATAATAATAATAATAATAATAATACTAATAATAATAATAATAATAATAATAATAATAATAATAATAATAATAATAATAATAATAATAATACTAATAATAATAATAATAATAATAATAATAATAATAATAATAATAATAATAATAATAATAATAATAATACTAATAATAATAATAATAATAATAATAATAATTATAATAATAATAATAATACTAATAATAATAATAATAATAATAATAAAAATAATAATAATAATAATAATAATAATAATAATAATAATAATAATAATAATAATAATAATAATAATAATAATAATAATAATAATAATAATAATAATAAAAATAATAATAATAATAATAATAATAATAATAATAATAATAATAATAATAATAATAATCATATGTCCTTTCTAGGAGGTGATAGAAGTCATTTTTACTGCTGTCATCTTTTTCCTCTGTCGGGGCGTGGGCGCATATGAGGCTTATATTCCCAAATTTAGCCTTGATGCAGATTGTTATGAGGCGTTCGCTTATGTATTGGAAGCTTAAGACTTTTTGCCTAAGTCAGCCTCGAACAACAAAACCGCATCCAAATAAGCGTTTCCCTCTCTCCCTGTAACAGTCGCCGTTGTATATGTCGCAGTTTCTCACTCTTCTTTTGTCTCGCCCATCCCACCGCATTTCCTGAATTGCGGTAATGTCTGCTTTATAGCAGTCCAGGGCCTCCGCAAATTCATCGGCTGCACGTGGTCTGTTTAGGGACCTCACATTCCACATGCATATCCGTAGAGCATTATCCTTTTTTCGTTTGCGTGGGTCGTCAAGAGTGAATCCATCCATATCCGAGGCATTCGGTTGGTTCGTAACTGATTTTTTTTTAATGTGGCCGGGCAGTTACCCCGACGCACACCCCCAACAAAAGGACCAGGCCCTTTTTTATACCTCTTGGGCGGAGGTCGCACTTATAGGTTTAGCAGGCTGAGTTCGGGTGAATATCAACCAGTACCCGATGGCTACCAACGTGGAGGTAGAATAAGCACAATTGGTGTGTGGAAGACAGTTACAGCAGCTGGGCATCGCCAGGTTGATACCAAACAGTGCCTACCCTGTTCCCACGTCACCCAGCCATCGCACTTCCGGAAGTTAA